>MUZC01000986.1:203615-278049 GCA_002072015.1 Radix auricularia | reverse complement strand
CCCCCCCCCCACTCCACCCACCCTGGCCAGATACGCCAAGTTTCCAATAGGAAACTGTTTGCCTTGTGATTTCTCATTTGTTTCCATCACGATTCTGGCCAACAGTGGCGCTAACAGATCAATCTGACTGATCTCTAAACACGTGCTAGCATCTACGAGTCCAAGGAGTTTAGTCCCCTTCCTCAGGATGCATGCACCAACACATACCCACGTGCCGATTAGCATAGTGGTCCTGGTCGGGGTTAATAGGATCGGCTGGGACACGGGTGGGTTTGAATTTTATGAATTTAAAGCCTGGTGGATGTGTGGACAGCGGAGGTGGGTAGCCAAGTGCTCAGTATATGTATGGACAGTGGAGGTAGGTAGCCAAGTGCTCAGTATATGTATGGACAGTGGAGGTAGACAGCCCAGTAAATGTGTGGGTAGCTAAGTGCTCAGTATATGTATGGACAGTGGAGGTAGGTAGCCAAGGGCTCAGTATATGTATAGACAGTGGAGGTAGACAGCCCAGTAAATGTGTGGGTAGCCAAGGGCTCAGTATATGTATGGACAGTGGAGGTAGTTAGCCAAGGGCTCAGTATATGTATGGACAGTGGAGGTAGGTAGCCAAGGGCTCAGTATATGTATGGACAGTGGAGGTAGGTAGCCAAGTGCTCAGTATATGTATGGACAGTGGAGGTAGGTAGCCAAGTGCTCAGTATATGTATGGACAGTGGAGGTGGGTAGCCAAGGGCTCAGTATATGTATGGACAGTGGAGGTAGATGGCCCAGCAGATCTATGGACAGTGCAGGTAAACAGCCCAGTAAATGTGTGGACAGCTGAGGGAGACAACCTGGAAGCTGTCGACAGTTCCGTCAGAAACTAATACGCTTGTCCCTATACTATATACTCGTAAAAACACGTGTGCGTGGTATGGAATGAATAATTGAACAGTAGTAGATCGAAACTCATTTTAGTTGATGTGAGTGTGCTTCATTTTCTTTCTTCTGTATTGGTCTTTGGTAAACACTTGTGAAATAACCCTAATCGATCATATAGTTTAATTGTAGCATCTTAATTATTTGTGATTTGGTTGTTGTTGTTTTTTGTTTGTTTGTGTGTGTTTTTTTGTTGTTGTTGTTGTTTGTGTGTATTAACTTTGAACTTTGTGCCCGATAAATCAAGTTTGGATTGTCGCTCGATTTGTTAACGATATTGTATATTTTCTGTATCAGTGGGCCGTACATTGAAAAGCGATCTGTCAATACTGTTGTTTTCAAATGCATCAATCGCGGTCTAATTATGCCATGCAAATAAGTTAGAAAATAGATTCCTCCCGCTTGATTCCGATCGATACGGGTCTATAGAAGCCATAAATATTTGATTTGCCCGCGGGGCGTCTGGGCAATGACAAGCGGACTGTGTTTTAACGGTAATAGGGCCGTCTGGTCAGTAGAATGGAGGCTTCCGGTGGATAACAGCGGTCAGTTGACAGTCACTGTCTGTGTAATCAAGAGGGACTAGTTTTCTTGTCGGTCACTATCCGGGCCGTGTCTATTCCCTAAGGAAATCGGGGGAAACAAATTTTATGTCTACACACGAAAAGCTTCTGTCTTAAGGTCTGTGAATTCATGACTTTGTGGTTTGTTGAAATACTTGCAAGGGGCCGTCCATAAAGTACGTCACGCTATTTTTGACCATTTTAAGTCCCCCCCCCCTTTCCTCCCTGACACAAATCTAGGACCCCCCCTCCCAAAGTACGTCACACTTTCTTAACAAAAATATATTTTTATTAACAAAATAATTAAAATTTAACATAAAACACGGTGACGTCACACATGGCCGGACACCTCCTCCCCACTGTCACACTTTCTTACACCCCACCCCCCTCTGGAGCGTGACGTACTTTATAGACGGCCCCCAAGAAGGGGCTATCATGGGGTTAAATGTTCGGTCATTGAACTCAATTTTGTGAATAGTCTATGAGTGTCCCCGTTATAAACTTTATACTGTTTCTGTGGGACACAACGAGCCAAAACGGGATCAGTGAGTACAGATGATGAAACGTGTATTTGAGTCGGTCGGTTGGGGAAAAAAGCATCGGTTCTATTTAGTGACGTATTTTGTAGTTTGTGGGGGGGGGGGGGGTATCGGTTCTATTTAATGACGTGTTTGTAGTTTTTGGGAGGAAAAAAGTATCGGTTCTATTTAATGACTTTGTATTATTGTAGCTTTGGAGTGTTGCCGTTTAGCAGTGTCTGAATGTGAAGAGTGGTGCCGTTTTCAGACGTGGGCGCATTGTTAAAACTGGGCCCAATTTAGGAGGCCAGACGTCAGACATTGTTTTCCTTCTCTTTTCCCGTATATCCGACGGACGTGAAGCTCCGGGGAAAAGTCACGTCGTCACTGTCGAGTTTTCCCGTCTGTTATATCACACAGGACAATCTGCAAATAACCGAGGACTCGTCGCATAGCGCTCTCTGTCTGGCGTGGTGTCAATGGGAGACTCTCGTACCAAGAGGCACTAGACTGTAACCGCGTGTTCAGTAGTTCTGAGTTTAATCCGACGGTCGGAGTTTCTTCTCGTGAGTTTTTATGTCTTGCTTCTCCCCATCGGTACATTTACTGGGAGAAAGAAATGGTGGGTGTTGACATTACAATTTAATGTTTAGGTTTAAATGTCAATGTCTTCTGGCCAGAAAAAAAATCTAGCGGCTTAAAATATCTTACAGGGCTTCTTCTCCCTCACCCAAAAGACATGTAATACTCTGATCGGGTGTTGTAACTATACATGGGGATGCGACGCTCCAAAGGTTAGAGTCTATAATTTAATCACAGCTTGCGAGTGGCCTGTAATTTGCTTTAGAATTAGATAAATATTTATCATTTTCGGTACACAAAGTAATGAAGTATGAAATATGTTCATGGGAAATGATTTAAATCATTTTTTAAAAAAAACTTGCCTCCATTAAGGACTACACAAACATCGACTAAGGACAGAGGCGTCACTAGGGTTGGTGTCACCCGGGGCGGTAGCTCCTGGTGTCACCCCGTCATGATTTAATCCATAGAACTCCTCCGAGTTTTCCAGTGCCAAATAACGGGAATATATAGAATTTTACTGTCTGGTGTCACCCCCCTGATGGTGTCACCCGGGGCGGCCCGCACCCCTAGCGACGCCATTGACTAAGGATATAATTTTAGACCTAAAGCTACAACGTCAAAAATTTGAGGACGAGCCCTTTGGGGATTCCTTGACATTTAAATGTTTGGCTGATTTTAAGCATCAGCTTTTTTTTTTTTTTTTTTTTTTTTTTTTTTACTGGGCTTTGACGGGATGAAGCATATGTAAACCATGCAAAGGAAGAAAGAGTGAGAGTAGTGGCAATAAATGGGGACTAGGACTAGAATGGCCAGCATGAGAGAGATGTCGGTATAGGCAATATACAGTCGTGGGATATAGGGAAGAAGATGGGGGAGAATGAAGGTTCAAGGGAACCAGGGAGAAAGAATTTAATATAGAGACAAGGAAGACAAAAGGATCTTTACCCGGGCATAGAAAGGATTTAATATAGAGCCGTAGAGGACAAAGGAATCTTTACTGGAACGATAAAGGATAAAATAAAGAGGGTAGGGGACAAATGAATCTTTACGGGGCAGGGAAAATTATGAGTAGCTTTAGCGACACGGAAAAGAAATAGGCTTTAAAAAAAGATATCATCATAACATTTAGAAGAATGTAAATGAAGAACCTTAGCATTATAATTTATAATATATATAATATATATATATTTAAATATTGTATTTGATTTTTTTAAAAATTGAAATGGTTTATAATTTTCATTTGACTTTGTAATTAGTGGGAAAAACAAATCTGTAAAATAGAGAACGGCTTTTCGTGAGCAGCACTCGGTAATTATTACTATTACTTCTGTCTGGCTGAAAATCCCCTAACCACGGCAGGGGGGTCGCTAATCGGAACAGTCGGCTTATAACTTTGGTGTCAGGGGATTCTTAGAGACCAGCTCGGTACCGGCATGGAGGTCTTAGATCTAACATCAGACGGCAAACGCATGGGGTCAGTTGTCGACAAATTTCTTTTAGAGCATTCATTTGAACCAATTTCCGTAGGAATAACCCTAGCAGCCCCGCCAGAGACGAAACCCATTAACGAGTTTTCCACGCTTAATTGGGTTTGTGAGGAAATAAGAAATGGGCGAATTCTTTTCTGTTAGGGGAGCAACCGGTGGACGGGGCTGATTTCAACGTCCAAATACTGGTGTACTGGGGGATTACCCTATAGGTATATAAGGGTGTGGGAGGAGTTGGATAAAGACGACGCTAATAGTCCAGTTGATTAAGTTATGGTTCGCTAAAGGGCTATGAGATGCTCTGCATAAATGTGCTAGGGAGATTAATAGTATGTCTCTAGCGGCGCGAACCAAAATATTTTGTATTGAAACAAATATCTTCTAACTTGCTATATTTAACTATTGTTTTTTCCTCGCCCCGTACAAGCCCAAACTACAGTAATAGCAGTAAGAAAGTATATTGACTATTGAATAAAACGATCATTAGCTCCTGTGCCAGACACCGTTAGTGGGGAGCTTTGTCTAGTCAGAGCCTGAAACTCAAAGCTACTAAATTTGTTTGCTTTCTTAGTGGGAAAAAGAAAAAAAGTGGACCGAAAGAGACTGGCGCCCGTATTTTATAACTAATTTGAACCCTTCTCCCAGCCGTGTCTTTGCATTGAAATGCTATCATTTGCAATTAATGTAGCCGGGGTGGGGGGGAGAGAGAACTCTCTCACATCAGTAATACCAATCGTTGTGGTCTCTTGAATTACGAAGTTGCCGCCCGGAGCCCATTTCGTGTTTGATGTAAACATTCTTCACGTCGGTAAAGAAATGTACTATACTGTAAAGATAGAACGGTACTTTTTTAAGAATAAAATAGTGATGTACGATTTCTTCACAAAATATCGTTTTCTGGACTTGTCTTTTAAAAATAAAAAAATAAAAAGAGAAGAAGAAGAAGAAATGAGTCACCGGGCAACATTCGGATTGTTTGTGTAACTATACTCCTATGTGTCTTCATCGCCAGTTATATGTACAGTTCTTTAACGGCGGAGTCTAGCAATCAAGTTGGGAAATTCAACTATGAATCAATTAAAAGCTTCCGCGATAAACTTTGATGAGCAAAAAATTGAGTGCTGGTCCTGGTGAATATCGTGTAAAATAACAAGAAACTGAATGCGCCGTGTATGTGATACACTATCGTTTATTAGTCATTTGTCTTCAACGTGATTTGTCATGATCGTTAACTTGTCACAGATTTTTAAAAAATCGTTCTATAATGAGGAATCGTTCTTTTTTTTTTTTCTTCAAAGTAATCCTTTCAATTTAAAATCTTCTTTAGCACAATTTATATTTTTGTTATAAATAAAAGTTGTCACTTTCGATTCTGTTGCAAATTTTTACTTTATAGAAATTGGTTTTACTACGAGTCTCTCTCTCTCTCTCTCTCTCTCTCTCCCTCTCTCCCTCTCCCTCTCTCTCTCTCTCTGTCTCATACTGTATACCAGAAAAAACATTCGTTACATGTATGAACATTACTTTCACAATATAATCAGACAAAACAACATTTAAAAAGTATTAGAGACGTCAACTTAAATTTGGCACGGCATTATCTCCCTTGTGAATAATACACACTGATGCAGTATTTAGACACGACCGGCTGGTACATACCTAGGTACTGTGCTATTACAAGAAATGAAACACTAAAACCACAACACCGACCTCCTCGTGAAACCTATCAGCGATTGGCCTCAAGGGCAGGAGTAAACCCCTTTTAACATGGACTCCTCCAGCCCATTGATTGGGTATCGAGTGCTTGGCTAGTGTGCGTTCACGGGATGACATCGCTTCTTCCAGCCCACAGTCGGCACCCAATATCTTGTCGTGGGGGGACAGTTGGGCGACTTTCTCAATTGAGTTTCAACAAGTCTGACTTGCGCTCACAAGCGTTTTGGCTTTAGATATGATTCATATAAAACCATTTTACAGGGAATTTTAAAACTAAGATAAAAAAAAATCAAACTTGTTGTAGACTTAATAGTTGATGTCAAATAAGCACCATGTACATTATTCCTTGACACAACCATATATCATAGATCGTCCGTCCAGTCTGGGCTGGACTACCCTGACCTTGTACACGGCAACTAATCACTCTTCAGTGTTAAACATGCACAGTTTGTATTGATTATGGTGCCTGTCGAGTTTCTTTAACAAAACAAAACCAAAAATTAAAGTTTAAAATAATAATAAAAAAAGTCGGCTCGGTATCGTTGGTTAAACACATTAACATCATTATTTATGTCAGTTGTATCCAGTTTCTACTCGACCTTTTTTAACTGTTATTTTTCACTAGCCTGAAGGAATGTACAACGAAATCCCTTGAGCATTTACGTCATAAAATACGGGCACCTGCTACTACCTTCACGACATAGATCAGAATAAAGTACTCAGAGATGCAACTGAAACTCTAGGTGGCACTTCCCGATTTACTTGTTCATGAATTAAGTTACCCCCACCCTCTTTTTGACATTCAGCCCAAGAAAACACACCCCTAATAGAAGGATAATTGCCTCATTTAAAGAAACGAAGTTTCTTTATCCATTAGGCACCAAACATTTCACACGCTTCTCCTACTGTGCAGAAGATTATTTCGTCCTTCGTTCTTTGGCTGGGTTGTGTGGCATCTTTATTTCCCCAAATACCTTGACAGAGATTCGATCCTGCGACTCTCGGTACGCCAGCCGTGCGTGCATGCCGTTCGACTGCTCAGTACTACACTACACACACTACCTTATATTTTTTCACCTGCCCTGACTTAACATTTTGGTTTATTTTCTTTTCTAATCCACTTTGTCCGTGTATTTGACGACGGTTGTAATAATATGCAGTTAGTTAAAGGTTATGTTATATTAAGCACTAAGAGTGACAGCACACCGAAGTGACACCAAATCTAGACAAGGTTTTTAACAGCTCTCAACTAATGCTTATACTTATATGGTATATTCGTGAAACTTTTTAATTGTGACGTTTTTAGATCAGTCGCAACAGTGATTATGCATAGAAACAAAGGCAAATATAACCCCCCAAAAATCAACAAGAACGCCATTAGTGACGTTGATCAGATAGTTCCGCCCCTGAGAGAAAACATTAATGGAATAAAAGAGTATTAATCCCCTCCTTAACAACACCGTTGGGGTTTCTCCAAGACATAACCAGCCTTTAAAAACAAAGACACATTTTAAAGAAAAATCCCCACATTTTTTATCGACCTCAAGTTTCATTGTCTTGTCCTGTTTGGATATTTCGCTTTCAGATAAGCCCACTAGGAAATATTTGTGGGTCGATCTCCCTGTCGTTGTTTAAAACGCCTCTTTCATTCTTGTCAAAGTTTAAGGCCCAGCAGCACATCGAGAGTCAATTCTTTCGACATCTTTGGCGTCTCAACACATTGTTTTTTCCCTTTTCTCCTCCGGCTATTTGTGCATCTGAGGGGGAAACAGATTAAGGTCACACAAATAACATTGATTTGAATTTTCCCCCGCTTTGCGATCTCCCCTCCCCCCACACACACTCTTAGGTTGGGGATTTATTCCTTTACGCGGAGTTGGAAGAGGTGCCAGTTTATGACGGCAATAGACTTTTGGCCTAATACACTTGATCAGACCCGAAGACGCCCGAAGCCATTACGAAATTGGAAGCTTCTTTCAACTGTCGCCTGCTGGTGGAGCTAGATCAACGGTTCTCAAGCTATACAGTAAATTAGAACCATTGTTTGTGGCAAAACGGTTACACGCTTGTACTTTTTGTAGATATTTATTTGTAAATGTGAAGGAAGTGGATTAGTCTATTGAAAGTGACATCCTCACCTAATGTAAAGATTTTAGTCTGCTGCCTGAATGTGTGCCGACTATAAGAATAAAGAAGTTCAAAACCACAATCCCCTACAGACAATGTTTTAATACTCGGGAGAACAAGATGACTGAAACAAACGCGCATAGAAAATTAAAAAAAAAACAAAAACAAATATGGAGACCAGCAGCTTACGACCCCCATTATTATCGAAACATTTAAATAGCAACAGACAAGGGGCCATATCCCACTGTACAGGTCGAGAGATGACATTGGCAAAACAAAACCGTACTTGGTATATTTCAAGGGAAGTAAGACAAACATCAACCTGATTAAAATCATTACAGTATTTACAGTCAGCTTATTTAATTAAATCAACACACAAGGACTTAATAAACTTAATAACGATGCATTTATTTTATTATTTTACTGCAAGGATATTGGAAGCTAACCGAACAAATATAATTGACAATAGTGTATGTAATGTTGGAGAAGAAAAAAAGTGGTTGTGGGAATTACTTATAAACGTATCACTATTGTATATAGTATTTAAGATGCTATAAATATATATATATATATTAAACAGCTTGCGACCTTTCAGATTATTTTAGACCCAATTCCACTGTGAGGTCCCTTTCTTTCGGGGAGAGTGGGGGTATGTTCTATTATATTAGATCCACTTCCACTGTGGCTTGAGGCCCCTTCTTTCGGGGAGGGGGGGAGTGGGGGTATTTTATATTATATTAGACCTACTCACACAGTAGCATGAGGTGAGAGAGGTGATATGTTCTATTATAATAGACCCACTCCCACTGTGGCTTGAGGTGAGAGAGGTGATATGTTCTATTATATTAGACCCACTTCCACTGTGGCTTGAGGCCCCTTCTTTCGGGGAGAGTGGGGATATGTTCTATTAATCCGTTGATACAGATAGTTCCCATAGCGGGTATTTATTACTGGCCCTAAGTGTCCGGCTGTGAGTTTTTATTGTTGGAGAGCTGCTGAGCTAATACTTAAAGCTTTCCCGTGTATTGATAGCCATGAGGAGGTGATTGTGGAAATATACTTGCATTTTTAGTTCTACATTTACCAGGAAATAGGAATGTTTTCAATCCTGCTAAACATATAAGCTCTTTATTTCTCGGTGCCGTGCTGTTCAACAAGTCTTCTTACATACCTTATTATTTACTTTGCCACTGCCACTTTAAATCTCTAAAAGGCAACTTCTTTCTTTTCGTAATTTTAAAATATAATTTTATCGTTTGAAAGCCCATGAAAGTCCTTTTTGAAATTGTTTAAGTTGGATGCTTACACATCGTTGTATTGTTCTGTTTTGCGGTAATGTCCACTACTAAAATATACTGGTTCTTAAACCAAGGGCACAGTCCATATCATAGCACACGGGCAGTGCTGCCCGAGGCGAGCGCTGAATTTTTAAAAAAATCCGCCTCCTCCACAAAAGCAAATCACTTCAGTGGACGAAAATGCCGCCCCACTAAACATCAAGTAGAAAGTTCCCCCAGGGACGGACCACGCCTCCTTTTCTACGCCTCTGTGCTAATAGTCCATCTTACAATAAATTCATGTTCTTCCCATCTCAGTCCGTGCTAACTTTTCTCCTCGACAGATAGGTCCGTGTCTCATCGGGCCAATTTCGATCAATTTGTTTGGTGCCTATGCCGCAGTAATTGACTTTATGCCGATTTCCCGAAGCCGGTTGGGCAATTAGAGCCGTCTTGATCGAGGGGTCGATCCTGGTTTGTCGTGGTGGAAAATCCAATTCTTTCCGCTATCATTGTCACCGGCAACTGGAGTTCGTGGCTTTGATAGATTACTGTTAGAGGGACTGCCAAAATGTCTCGGGGAACACGAGTGCTTTGGTGGGACAGGCTACACTTACAGTGGCTGCCAAAATGTCTCATGGAACTGAAGTGCCTGGCTGTGACAGACTGCTTCCAAAATGTCACCGGGAACTGTAGTGCTTAGTTGTAATCGATAAATTTTACTGAGGTTGCCAAAGTGTGCCTGGGAATTCACAGACTACATTTATGAAAGTCCGAATTGACTCGACAATAGTAGACGTAAAAAAATGTTTCTTTAAAAAAATATTTAAAAAAAGAAAAGCGGTTCTGTAAGTTTTAATGTAATAATTGAACACCACAATGAATTGCTTATATTCAATTCCAGTAACAAGTGGGACGACAATGTCAACTATTATAATAGCACACCCATTTACTTCCGGTGCACATAAACCGCTCTGTCAAAGTTTTGTACATTTCTTAGTCGACTTGCGTAAAAGGCCCTTTCAAGCTGATGAATTGACTTTTTGATGTAACTAGTGGCGCTCTTATGAAGTTCACACGTCATCTCCCACCAAAAGTACATAGTGATGAAATTAGTTGGTCTCAGCTTGAAGTACCACACGCCATCTCCTACCAAAAGTACATAGCGATGAAATTAGTTGGTCCAAGCTTGAAGTACCACACGTCTTCTCCTACCAAAAGTACAAAGTGATGAAATTAGTTGGTCCAAGCTTGAAGTACCACACGTCTTCTCCTACCAAAAGTACATAGCGATGAAATTAGTTGGTCCAAGCTTGAAGTACCACACGTCTTCTCCTACCAAAAGTACAAAGTGATGAAATTAGTTGGTCTCAGCTTGAAGTACCACACGTCATCTCCTACCAAAAGTACATAGTGATGAAATTAGTTGGTCTCAGCATCGATGGACACTCGGGCTGGTGGAGACCGTGTTCCCCATTTCCTTCAAAGACCTAGATATTACTAGAGATGAAACTGGATTATTTCCGGGTAGCAATTATTGTTGTTCCTTCCCCTTGTCTCGTCTGTTCCAGTACGTCATTTTTGAAATTTATCTTTTTTTTCCTTCAACAAATCTGTTATTTTCTTTTATTTAACACTGGCGTACTTAGAAGGCGAAACTCAATATTAAGTCTCAAAGAGGGTGCGGTTGGGATGGGGGTCGAAAGTCCCTCCCTCATTTATCTTGCTGGCACTCAGCACTTCCCTTTAAAGTCAGTGATATTTGCATTGTTGCTTGAGAGGTTCTGCTAGATCCGGTAGCATCGATCCACCGCCCATTTATCCCGATACATCGGCTACGTGTGTTCAAACAGAGCCTGGGACATAGCCTTCATTTGTCAGACTTGTGTCTAGTCACTGACAGTCAACCCTCGGGTCTGTACGTTGGAACCTTCTTCACTTGCAAAGATTATATCTATTTATTTAGTATAATCAATTTCTGCATTCATTCAAATGTCTATATTCACACTTATTTCTACATTCAAAATATTTTCTACATTCATACTAATTTCTACTTTCACACATATTTTTCTTATTTCTACACTCGCACAAATGTGTACATTGATGCTCAAAATTTTCTTGGATTTGGAAAAAAAAAACGGGTTTGCGGGATCGGAAGAAAAATAATGTTCTGTATAAATAAAGAGAAGACTATTTGTATTGCGATTAAATATTACTGTTGTTGTTTGAAAGGTTATAGATTTTTTTTATATTATAGAAAAGTATATCTTTACAGGATTAGTGGTTTGTCTGATTGATAAAACGGGAAATAAAACTTTTATTTTTGCGAGTGCAATACACACTTTGTGTTGCTACATCCATTTAAAAGATGCTCTAATTTTGTTTTCCATAAACAACGAAGGTCTCACACGAGTTGGTGTCCTCTATGCTCTCTCCCTTGATCTTTTTTTGGCGTGGTATCGTAAAGATGTATTAATTTGTCTATCATACACAGCGAAGGTCTCACACGAGTTGGTGTACTCTATGCTCTCTCTCTCCCTTGGTCTTGTTTATATTGTTTTGGTGTGGTATTGTAAAGATGTATTAATTTGTCTATCATACACAGCGAAGGTCTCACACGAGTTGGTGTACTCTATGCTCTCTCTCTCTCTCCCTTGGTCTTGTTTTGGCGTGGTATTGTAAAGATGCATTAATTTATCCATCATAACCAACGAAGTTCTTACACAAGTTGGTGTACTCTATGCTCTCTCCCTTGGTCTTGTTTTTGTGTGGTATTGTAAAGATGCATTAATTTATCCATCATAAACCACGAAGTTCTTACACAAGTTGGTGTACTCTATGCTCTCATCCTTGGTCTTGTTTATTTAGTTTTTGGTGTGGTATTGTAAAGATGCACTAATTTTGTCTTCCATAAACAACGTAGGTCTCACACGAGTTGGTGTACTCTATGCTCTCCCTTGGTTGGTCTTGTTTTGGTGTGGTATTGTAAAGATGCATTAATTTATCCATCATAAACAACGAAGGTCTTACAAGACATAGTGTCCTCTATGCTCTCCCTTGGTCTTGTTTTGGTGTGGTATTGTAAAGTTGCATTAATTATCTATCATAAACAACAAGACATAGTGTCCTCTATGCTCTCCCTTGGTCTTGTTTTGGTGTGGTATTTTAAAGTTGCATTAATTATCTATCATAAACAACAAGACATAGTGTCCTCTATGCTCTCCATTGGTCTTGTTTTGACGTGGTATTGTAAAGATGCATTAATTTATCTATCATAAACAACGAAGGTCTTACAAGACATAGTGTCCTCTATGCTCTCCCTTGGTTGGTCTTGTTTTGGTGTGGTACTGTAAAGTTGCATTAATTATCTTTCATAAACAACGAAGGTCTTACAAGACAGTGTCCTCTATGCTCTCCCTTGATCTTGTTTTGGTGTGGTTTTGACTCAACGTCTATCCTGTACTGTAGCTCACCGAGTGCTAAATGCATTTCGGCTGTTTGGCGTCTGAGTGACCGAGTGCCTCAGCCCATTCCAGTTAAAACCAGCACCCCGCTTGCCGTGATTAAATGGCATCACAAATCAGGAGATTGCTCGGGATTTGGACGGGCGCTCCCGCCGATAACTTGACCCCAGCCAATTAGAGATCATAAATCCTGTCGGAGCATGGCATCATTGGGGCACCGGGGCAGCATTGGGCACCTTTATCCTTTCGGCTCATTCTGAAAAACAACAGAGATGAATAACTTAGGATGAATTTTGAACATTCGGTGTGTATCTTTAAAAAAAAATATCTTCAAGGATCCAGAGATCATCTGTTGGAAAAGACATTTGCATTGGTTTGTTATGGGGCCAAATCGTTTGTTAAAACTACAGGGAGCACAGTGGCTCTATCTCATAGATTGTGATGACAGGAGATGCTAGGAGTAATGGGAGAACAGTGATTCTATCTCATAGATTGTGACACAAGATTCTAGGACTAATGGGAGCACTGTGGTTATATCTTACATATTGTGACGGGAGATGCTAGGACTAATGGGAGCACTGTGGTTCTATCTCATAGATTGGAACACAAGATTCTAGGACTAATGGGAGCACTGTGGTTCACATTTGCTCTATGTCATTTCTCTTGGTACAGTTTGTTTAGGTTGTCTGGGAGGACTACAGAGAGAGCTCAGTAGTTGACATTAGTTCTATCTCATTTCTCTTGGTACAGTTTGGTTAGAATGTCCAGGAGATTGTCGCCTAAACTTTGCTCTGAATTTCTTGTACTCAAGTCTTACCACCAGCTCGTTGTTAGGTGGAAGAAGCAAGTGGTGATTACTTTGGCCATGGCAATGTAGCGTGGTTGGCCCTGCCTCGAAGCTATATATATGCCCGTTAATTAATAATTACCTTACCCAAAAGTGAATAGGCTGACTACTACAAATGCTTGGAGAAAGTGGGACATTGCGACTCATTCTTGGGTTTGTATAAGCTAACACAGTCAGAAGGACGATACCTTTATACACATCTATAGAAGCAATTTGTGAATCTCGGTCATAAGTCCAAGTGGCAATAATTAAATAAATAAGTCCCTTAAAAGCCAGAGTGATGGCCAAAGAAAACGTACCAAGCTGGCTGCTACATCCCAAGGAATTATGTGTAGAATTTGTTCCATTTAAACCGCCTGTTCCATTTAAACCACCTGTTCCATTTAAACAATCTGTTTCATATTAACCATACGTTCCTTATAAACCATATGTTCCATTTAAACCATCTGTTCCATTTAAACCTTAACTTCCTTATAAACCATCTGTCCCATTTAAACCTTAACTTCCTTATAAACCATATGTTCTATTTAAACCATATGTTCCATTTAAACCTTAAATTCCATATAAACCACCTGTTCCATTTAAACCATACGTTCCATTTAAACCATCTGTCCCATTTAAACCATCTGTTCCATTTAAACCATCTGTCCCATTTAAACCATCTGTCCCATTTAAACCATCTGTTCCATTTAAAACCACTCTCGTTTTGTCTTGTGCATGGCATGCAAGGGATTTTTTGTGGGCCATAAAAGAGAAAAAAGGGATGGGAAAGGAAAGATTCGGGTGATGGGTGAGGGCGTAGGTGGACAAATGAGATGTTAAGAAAGAGTGGAATCTGGCATGTGACATTCTGCAACTTCCTCTTACATGTTCCCTGTTATTAGTGCTGACACATAATGACAACGTGGGGGGGGGGTCAGATTTGTGGGGTCAGGAGATATTTCCTCATAGATTTTTAGAGGACCTAAAGACATGATCAAATGTACAACATTACCACAAACTAAACAACATTACCACAAACTATACAACATTACCACAAACTGTACCACATCACCATAAACTGTACCACATCACCACAAACTGTACCACATCACCACAAACTGTACAACATCACCACAGACTGTACAACACCACAGACTGTACCACATCACCACAAACTGTACCACATCACCACAAACTGTACCACATCACCACAAACTACCACATCACCACAAACTGTACCACTTCACCACAAACTGTACCACTTCACCACAAACTACCACATCACCACAAACTGTACCACATCACCACAGACTGTACCACATCACCACAGACTGTACCACATCACCACAAACTGTACCACATCACCACAAACTACCACATCACCACAAACTGTACAACTTCACCACAAACTACCACATCACCACAAACTGTACCACATCACCACAAACTGTACAACATCACCACAAACTGTATAACATCACCACAAACTGTACAACATCACCACAAACTGTACAACATCACCACAAACTGTACAACATCACCACAAACTGTACATCACCACAAACTGTACCATATCACCACAAACTGTACAACATCACCACAAACTGTACAACATCACCACAAACTGTACAACATCACCACAAACTGTACCACATCACCACAAACTGTACATCACCACAAACTGTACCACTTCACCACAAACTACCACATCACCACAAACTACCACATCACCACAAACTACCACTTCACCACAAACTACCACATCCCCACAAACTGTATATCACAACAAACTACCACATCACTACAAACTGTACCACATCATCACAAACTGTACCACATCATCACAAACTGTACAACATCACTACAAACAGTACCACTTCACCACAAACTACCACATCACCACAAACTACCACATCATCACAAACTGTACCACATCACCACAAACTACCACATCACCACACACTGTATATCACAACAAACTACCACATCACCACAAACTGTAACACATCACAAACTGTACCACATCACCACAAACTGTACAACATCACCACAAACTGTACAACATCACCGCAAAATGCATCAAATCACCACATACCACTACATCACCACAAACTGTATCACATCACCACAAACTGTACCACATCACCACAAACTGCATCAAATCACAAACTACCACATCACCACAAACCACCACAAGCCACATCACCACAAAGCCACCCCTCCACCACATACCACCAGATCACACCAAACTGTACAATATTTGTTTTAATCTCCCTCTTTCTCTCTGCACATTTTAAAATCTTCTTATCGGTTATAACCACATAGATGAGATATTTTCAATGAAAACAGGTTTTTTAAAGTCTGATTTTTGACCAGTTGTGACAACTTGTGTTATAAATTCAAGTTCACCATTTGTGGTCATAGTAATAATACAGGTTGCTCTAGTCCAATATTTCGTAGGCTATGACAGAATGATCTACTTAGGTTAACTGTCCACTTGGATTCTTCTAGTTATGCTCTGTGTTATGGTAATGTTCTGTGCTATAGTAATGCTCTGTGTCTTACTATTTTTAAATTTAGTTTTTTAAATGTCTTTATAATAAAATTCAAATTAAATTTTATCACAATAAAAAGCATTTGATTTTTGCTTGTTTCCAGGTAGAAAGAAGACAGCTCACCTGGCCCTTGGTATGGTTTCACTGTTTCTGTCACACACAGCCGAGCTTCTCCCAGATATGGTCTTTAAATTGAGTGACAGTAACTTCATGAATCTTTACCAGGTGTGGACAACGTTTTATTGGTTTTAAGAAATGAAAGTCTTATTGCTTATTGAATGATATAGTTTATAGTCAGAAAGCTCATGTGGGAAAAGTGACTTGATTGAATTGGAATAACATAGTAATAAAACCAATAAGAGATTTTTTTCTGAAGAAACCAAATCTGAGATGCTGTCAATATGTACAGTGTTAGCAAAAATGTTCATCTAATACAATAAATCGTAGAGTTTTAAGTTACATGGAATTTGAATCTATGGACATAAACTACATTGACTCAAGTAACTTGAATGACAAGAGATTCTAAAAATATATCAATGCTACATGAAATTGTTCCAGATGAAAATATCCCTGTAGGTTTGAGAAGGGACATGTTGTGGGTGTCTTATGCCTTGAATTGGAACTCAACTAATTCTCAATTATTTCCCATGATTATCATAACAAATTTTGTCCCCAGGAACCCCACCATTTGTTGTGGCTGCACAGACTTGCAGATACAGCTGCAGGAGGTCAGGCAGTGCACAAAGATGTCTTTTCTGCTCACTTGACCCTTCACTGGCACTGGGTGCTGGACAAGCTGGGATTCCTGTTTGAAGATTTCCTAAGGCAAATAGCACGTTTGTTAACTTTAAATTGTATTTTCATTGTTATCTGCCTAACTCTGTAGTTTTTACCATTAACTCTTAATGTGCCGTAAGGTTTTCGGAAAACTTCCGCCTCAGTACCGTAAGAATTTCCCGAATTGCGATGAACCAGTTATGAAATTTAAAAAATCATGTTAAGCCTGGTCCCTTTTTGGACTCAGGACGTGTTAGCGCATTTTCGTATTATGTATCAGTACTTATGTTAGATATCAGCATTATGTAGTTATCAGTAATTGTGATTAGATTTTAGACATATATTAATGAATTTTCTTGTGTAATGAATATACCTGAAAAAAAAATTATTTAAAAGTCATTTCTTTACATTTTAAAATTTTTTATTTTCTCTTTAATCTAACTACAAGTGGTTTGTGGTCACTGAAATAGGACTCATAAATGAAACATTCTAAATTGTAATCAGCTAATCGCCCAAATACTCCGTCAATTGTTGTTTTATAGATCGTGGTTGCCAATCTTGTTGAAAGTAGTTGAATGTTGAAGCTTGTTTCGAAAAAGTTTTCAATTTCTGCCCCTGAGCCGCTAAGATCTTGATTGAAGTCACCACAAATGATGACGTAAAACTCTCTAAACTTTTACACATATTCTAATGACGTCAACAAAAAAAAAAACTAATACTTTTTGCACGCTATTCAACTTCCGGCAATGGCGGCCGTTGCCTGCGCCAGTGTTATCTCTCGATTCGCAATGTTTTTTGGTAGTTTTAACGGGGTTTTTTAACGGATCGAGTAACTGAGTGTTGATGCACAAATGGCAGGTCAGGACATACAAAAAACATATATACATCATGGGTCTAGGACTTATGGATGCTGAGATCTAGGGTGATGACAGACGGACGGACGGACAAAACGGGTGCAATAGCGCATTCGACTTCTCGAAAATGCGCTAAAAATTGCGTAAAATCCATTTATACTATCATTGTCATACTGACGTCTTCTTTTAGAATAAGAATGGTTATTTTATGTATCCGAAAGACCGTTTTGAGTTTAAAACTAATTTTACCTGTAGTTTAGTACTATTATTTTAGTAATAATAAAGTGTAGCAAAATCGCATCTTCGAAAAAAAATGTAAAAACTTCCAAAAACATCGCAAATCGAGCGATAACACTAGTGAGGTTAACAGCGCCATTGCCGGAAGACGGAAACATCGTTTTTCACGCACTAAAGACTTTTTATTTTCTGTAATTTCGTCTCTAAAGAGAGTTCTATCGAGTCGCGCATTACCACGCTTTGGTACATTAAGAGTTAACCTAACGTCTGCTCTATGTGAACTCAGTCTTTGTACTGCATGCACTAATGAGGATATAACTTTTGATTAACAGGGACAGTCCCAAACTCACCATGGTGGTTGAAGAGCTGAGACGATTCCTTGGTGGCAGTGACGCTTCATTAAAGCTTTACACCAAGTTCTGGCAGGCGTACGGCCACCCGAGGTCTTATGTCAGCCAGGCAGAGGCAGAGCTGGCCGTCAAACTGTCACAGCTCAAGTCTGCTGTCAGTGTCAGTCCACAAGACTCCATGGAGACCCTGTCAGCTAAAGTGAAACTACTGGCTGGGACCTCGTTATCTGGTCACATTTGTGAAGTGACACTCAGTGTTGAACAGGGCAAACCAGAGCATCTTGAAGAAGGCAAGTCAATGACCAACAAACATGTTGGCTCAATTATTTACTGGTGACCTTTTTTGTAAGAAATAACGAAGACATTGTCTCAAGTACACAAGGTCGACACAGCCTACATATTTTTATATACCCCCTTAACTCTTTGAAAGTCAGGCTATTTAGTATTATATTTCTCAAAAGCCCTAGATCAATACTCTGATTATTATGGCTCCTGTTGCAGGTTTCCAAAGAGAATGTTTCCTAATAGCAAAAGTTTTAAGTTACATGTATTTTATTTACAGCTCTGCAGACATTGACATTACTCCTTGCTCAAAGTGGACTCACAAAATCAAACAACAGTGCTATTAGCAAGTCTGGCGATGGAGGGTGTTTGGGACCAGATACTGAGAAGCTGGCGTTACTTCCTGTCACGTCGGGAAAGATGGCGCCATCCAAGCTGGTGTCTCTGTGGCCCATGTTTGAACACATGGCCCTACTCAGCCAGCTGTCCTTGCTGGTCAGGCATGTGATGCCAACACTCAGGCAGGACATTGTGGAACACCTGAGCACAGAACTGGAGTCATGCAAAGATTTTGTCTTATCTCATTCCCCAGACTTGTTTGATGTGAGCAGTGCAAGTAAATATCAAAGTGTAAGTGAGAAATAATGTCTCTTTATTTTTTTCTAAATTAAATGCTGAAGTTCTGATGTCATAGCTTTATAATGAAATTTATACTATCTTTAAAAAAACAACTTTGGCCATGATACTAAATAGTATGTTGAAACAGCTTATAATGTCTGCCACTTCAATGCAGCTCATTTTCTTTGCATAAAAATGATTTGATATTTATTCTTTGTCTGACTTTTAGCATCTTCTAAATGAGCTGTGGGACTCAAGAGCATGTCGCAACTGTCAGTTATGGCTTGATTGGCCCCTCCCCTTGGAAGATTTGTCCAGCAGGGAAAATAACTTGGTAAGGAGCTGTACTTACTTGAAGTAGTCAATGAGGTGATAACAGATTCGATGCAAGAAAATTTTTAACAAATAATTAATTTTATATTATAAAGCAAAACCTTTAAACTAATGTTTAGAAATATTGTATAGGTAAATTTAATGGATAAAGCAGTAATACTGTCTGTAGTCTAATGAGGGTTAAGGGAAAGCACTTTCACATTGCTGATGTGAAATGATGTAGAGTTGTT
The DNA here is from genome assembly GCA_002072015.1 of Radix auricularia. Classification (NCBI taxonomy): domain Eukaryota; kingdom Metazoa; phylum Mollusca; class Gastropoda; family Lymnaeidae; genus Radix; species Radix auricularia. The sequence continues at coordinate 258,332 of MUZC01000986.1, read as the reverse complement.
ATAAATTGAAAAAAGAAGAAAGTGTGAAACCAAACATGCAGAGCTCAAAATGAGGGTTCTAATGGGTTAAAACGGACAACTCTCGCGGCTCATTCTCAAACATTAGTTAGCATTCTTGATAGACAAGAATAGGAATTAAATGCTGAATTTAAATAATGAGTTTTATTTAGTTCAACATCAAGAAGATGATGACTTTAATTCATCGGCATCCTTCCGTCTCAAGAGCAGTGGTTCATCACCGTTGGGTTGGGCTGCATTTCCTTGTGCGGCTGAGCAGTCCTATACTTGAGTGACAGTCTTTTCCACAGGCTTAAATTACAAACTATTATTAACCACTTTCAATCCTCTCTTTTTCCCAATTAAAAAATAGGGTCCAGCCATGTTTCACCGAGCACCAGTGTCCAGATTTGCCATGCATCTTTTAACAAGCAACTCCAGTTCAGCCTCCATTTCACTAGTGCCACTGCACATCTCATTGGGCAGACTGGAGGAACAGAAGCAGCAGGTCACTCTCATGTCCAGGCACCTCTGGTGTCACAGCGCCACTTTATCCAGTCAACTTTTTGACATCAGGTAAAATTAGGACTCTTACCAGTAAACATGGGACTATCTGCTTGACTGTTTTTGGAGATACATTATTATTTCATACATTATTTTAATACAGTCACCTGTTTTGAATAGTCCTGTTTAGATTTAGAGCTCAGCAAATTTTGTATTACACAAAAAAGGATAAGTTATTTTACTTTGCACACTGACCTTTGAACCTTTGAGAGAATATTGGTCCTCTCCACCACTTTATCAATTTTTTCAAATATAGTGGAAGTCATACTGATTAACTCTTAATGTACCAAAGAGCGGTAATGCGTGACTTGATAGAAGTCTCTTTAGAAACGAAATTACGGAAAATAAAAACTCTTCAGAGCATGAAAAACGATGTTTTCAACTTCCGGCAATGGCGGCTGTTTACCTCGCTTTTGGAAGTTTTTACGTTTTTTTTTTTCAAAGATGCGATTTTGCTATACTTTATTATTAAAATAATAGTACTAAACTACACATAAAAAATAGTTTTAAACTCAAAACGGTCTTTCGGATACATAAAATAACCATTCTTTTTCTAAAAGATGACGTCAGTATGACAATAATAATATAAATGGATTTTACGCAATTTTTAAAATTTCATAACCGGTTGATCGCTATTCGGGAAATTCTTACGGTGCTGAGGCGGAAGTTTTCCGAAAACCTTATGGCACATTAAGAGTTAATTAATGTTCAAAGAAACTATATGAAAAACTTTTTCTTTAAATAATGTTTTAAATTTATCTCTTAATGTAATATTTTGGAATCGGTTTCTTTAAAAGAAAATTTATGATAAGAATGCTTCTAACAGGCAAAATATCATTTAATGACTTCAGGTACTTGGAGAAGCTTTTCCTGATACAGACCTTCAAGAAACTCATGGAAGCTCTTCATCCCTTACTGTCATCTGAGGAACTGACATCATGGACATCTGCCTTACAAAACTTTGACTCCTCTAACACCCAAGCCTTGAATGAGCTCCAAGCTCTCTTTGAAGCAAGGTCTTTTGTTTTGACAAGACAGATTGCAGACGAGGTCTCCAGTTGCTTTAAAGTTTTGAAGGAGGCTTTAGGTGTGAATGACCCTGACCTCATGGTTCCTGCTGTGGGTCATGGCCTTGTTTCTGTTGGCCTAGTTTTGGCTCATCTCCTGTCCCCAAAAGGCCCAGTGGATCCAGTAGAGAAAGCTGGACTTAAACAGAGACATTTTGTCAAAGAGGTAAACAAACTTTTTGTCTCACAAACAGAGCAGTTCAATTCCTTTTAGTATTAAGATGGCAGAGCAAATGGACAAAGCAATTTTTTATTTTAACATAAACAATTTAATGTTTTTTTTAGAACTGTTATCGATTAAATTAAATTTAATAGTTAACTTTTGAAGAATTACCGATTAATTAATCGATAATTTTGTGAAGCTAAAAATAAAGATGTATGACGTCATTAAACTGAACATCTCAAGAGAAGTAATAAAAAGGCAATAGAATTTTTTTTTAATGAGTTATTTTTAAAACATATTTAGCAATAATAATGAGCTAAATGACACATTAAAGTTTAGGCACTTGGATGAAAATTTCAAATTAATTTTAAAATATACAAGTAATAAAACTATATAGAAATTGTTTGATGATTAACAAAAACATAAAGGTCATCTTTTTATCCCACGTGTTCAAAAGTTATGATTTTTTCTAAGACCTCATAATCATCTTTTTCACTACGCTGTTTTCCTTCGCAATTTGTAATAATTTGTGCCCTTTTATGACATTTTTGAAAATGCCCATAACGTAAGTATTTTATTTAATTTAATTTTTAAAAAACAATATTGTTAGGAGATATATTTAAATATAAGCAGTTCAATATAATGTCAGTGAATTTAAATTTTGTTATTAATTAAAAACAATGTTGTTGGTTTTTTTTTGTATCACTGTCCTTATAAAACAAGTTATTTTTAGGTTTACACTTTTAGAGTCTGTTCTTTAAATGTAGCAGTTTGTACTTTAAAAAAATAAACTATTATTAATAATTATTTAATTAGAATAACACAGAATAATTATTTAATTATTAATAAATCGGAGAAAAAAATTAAAAACAATGCTATAACTTTAATCACTATTTTATCGATTAAAATAATTTTAATCGATAAAAACATTTACCGATTAATCGAGAAATTAATCGGTAATTTCCGCAGCCCTAGTTTTTTTATTAACTCAATAGCTCCTGAAGGGCTACATCCGTATCTATTCCACATTCCGGACAAAAGGGAAGCAACTTCGTTAATTTTTTGATTTCATGAGGAAAATGCTTTTCTTTTCTAAAGATATTCTTTTATCTTAAAAAATAAAATGATTAACACATCCAGGAATGAATTAAGTTTAATAATAATATAACGTGCACTGCGAAATAATGACGATTAAAGACCGATATCGCGATTTTCGACACCTCGGGTGAATACACACTCGGTAGAGACGCGTCAATTTAATACACACATGGATTGAAAGTGAAACAAGATAAAAACATCCGGTAATTTTTATTGAAATCTCGTAGAATTACACAAAAGCCGGAAGTCTCAAGGAAAGCGAGATTTCGATGCTATTTTTAACTAAAAATGCGATAGTGCGTTGCTATGCCAACAGACGCATTTGGACGCATCCGTACGGACCCCTATAAGGACGCATTTAGTCGCATCAGGGGCTAATGAGTTAACTTTGAAATAAATTTCTAGCCATATTTTTTATTTATAAAAATCTCCTTTACATTTATAATAACAAATTTAAATGTGGCTATTGATGTTTCAACTTAAAATGATTCATATAAAGATTTACCACAAAAATGAACTCTACCCACTGTAATGATCTTATCTCTACAGGCTTCTGAGGTAGATGCTGAACTAAACACCTGGAGCTTGTACCTGGACATGACCACTGGGAGGAAGTTGACTGACACACCACCAGAGCATTTACATCCCAGGGTCTCAGCCCTTCTGCAAAGACAGCGAGTCTTGAAAGACACGATATCCAACTTGGAAAAGTGCAGTGCTTATAGACCTGACCAAGTACAGGTCAATAAAAAACAATAAACTTTAAACTTTCTTAAGAAATATATTCAGGGGAAATTGGCGTGTTATAACATCCTTGATAATGATTATCAAATTTTTATGAAACCTTTAGTGGTTAGTGGTTTTTTAATAATATTTCTTGCTGTAATTACTTTGAGAAAATGATTTTTTTCTTCTTTCTTGCAGTATAACCAACTTGCACAAGCCATAAGTAATTTTATGGACAACACCTGCTCTACTAGCAGAGTTCTTGACTTGGTGGCCAAGATGAATTTAACAGCTAATCCTTGGACTTTGCAAGGGGAAGCCACTCTAATAACAAGTCTTCAAGAGGAAAGAGTATGGCATGACACTACATCAAGGTTTCTCAAACAAATACAACAGACCTTCGAGTGCTACAGAGACATTGTGATGCCTTTTGTTGCCTCTGTTCATCAAGTGAGTCATACTAGCAACCTTTTCCCCATTTTGAGTAAATATCCCCCAACTGTGATTAAAAGCATTAAAGATTTATCTAGGAGCTTTTTCCCATTAAGATTTAGCAAATTATTTAAATTATGTCTTCAGAGGATTTAAATTAATTTGTTTTCAGATTAAGTTTGGCATGCGACTGATGGCTCAACACGTTGATTTTGTCATTAAGGCAAACAAGGTAACACATTTTTTGTATAGTGTTATTTAGATTCGGTAACTAATTTCTGATAATGAATTGATAGTTTAAATTGGTGTAAATAATGAATTGATAGTTTAATTTGATGTAAATAATGAAGTGATAGTTTCATTGATGTAAATAATACTGAAGAAGAAGTATTGTAAAATTCATAAGCATTTTAGTACCATTGATAAATTTATTAATTTGTGATTTGTCTATCGTAGTGTTATTTATTATTTATAGCCTGAAAAATATACAAATACATAAATTAGTGACAAAAAAAAGTAAATTTCAAAATTAACTAATTATAATTTTCTACCTAAGATCTAGGTAAATAACATAACATTGTTAATTAAGATTATAATTTTTTTTTATCTGTTACCAGCTTGAATCCAGTCAGAAAATGACCAGTTTAGTTCAAAGGCTTTGTTCCTTCCCAACCATCACCTCCCCTGCACCTGATCTCTTGAGCTTGGCTAAACAGTTGTCAAGTGAAATCATTTCAAGTATAGACAGTTGTAAAGGGGACAAAGAAAGCAAAGACCTCACTATCAAATCAAGGTAATTTTATATATATATATCTATTCTCTTTGCCTTTTGTTATTTTGTATTAACAATGTATGGAATCAATGATTATTTTTGTATAAACAAAGAAACTTTAAAAATTTGTGTAAAAGTTATCATGTTATTTAAACTTAAGTCACAGACAAATTCACTTATGAAATTAGAGACAGGATTTGGAAATATTTAAACTGTTCATTTTATGGCATTGAAGTGTTTGATCAGTTGTTATATTTGACACTAAAAAAATGTAACAACATTGATTCCATGATAATGATACTAATTCTCCTAATTAGCTTTTGCTGTCATCACTTTTTCTTTATGATGTCACATCAGGTCACGATGGTTTGATTTGTTATTGTTTTTGTCATAAGGCTCCTTGTGTGTGCCTTGGTCCTTCTGAAAGCTCACAGTTTAACATCAGGCCAGATGGACCAGGATCTGATTAGTGTACTGTCCCATGTCCTTGACCAGTTCACCACGGCCTGGTTGGAGCAGGAGGAGAGGAAGAGACTCAAGGAGGCTGAGGAGTCGACATACTACAAGTACAAGGACCAGGTCCATGGAGATGAGAGATCAGAGAAGGAAAGAGAGGAGGCTGACTTCAAGGCTTCATACCCTTCTTTTGAAACAGTAAGATTCTATCTAATAGCTCTACATAAGAATTATGTCTGTAAATAGTTTGAGATTTCTTAAAGAAATGATCGGAGCCAAGTTATGTTAATCTGTCTAGGTTTTGAGTGAAGCAAAAAAAAGTTTTACAATTGTCAGAAGAAGTACATTTGCTGGATTTAAACTAAAAGAATTTTTAGCAAGGACACATTATAATATCACTTTAATAACTTTAAATAAACTAATTTTTTTGCTGGTAATGTTTAATGTTCTTATAAATATTAATGCCAAGATTGATAAATACAGACATGTATTTTTGATAAATACAGGCATGTATTTTTAATAAATACAGGCATGTATTTTTTATAAATACAGGCATGTATTTTTGATAAATACAGGCATGTATTTTTGATAAATACAGGCATGTATTTAATTACTTACGTGAGCTCATAATTCTTCTCCTAGGACTTCATAGATGTAACAGGAGCAGACAAACTGGAGGACATTGGACTTGAGGCAGGGGGAGAGAAGTCAGAGGAACCAAGGAGAGTAACCCTGGAGGGCATCTCTAATGTGGAGATGGTGCAAGTGTGTGCCATCCATAATGACATACTGACAAGTCTGTCACAAGCTGACTGGCTGGACAAACCACTTCCTGAACCTTCAGCTGTGACGGACATACTGAGCTCTTCACTCATGTCCTACCAGATTGGTGCAGATGTGGTGAAGACAACATTTGATGTCTTATGTAAGTGTCGGCTGATTTGTTGTTTCATTACATTTTAATGTAATTAGTCAAGTTTAATCAGTAAGTTCTTCATCTCAATAATTTCATAACTTAAAACATCCTCTCATCATTATTTTGCCACTGGTCTGTTATGAAGAAAACCATCTGTCCTCTTTAGGTCCAGAGGTTGACCAGAGCATACTAGGCTCTCATCTGGTCATTGGTGGGTCAGTCCTGCAGTATTTGGATGCCACAAACGCAACTACCATTGAACAGGTCGGTTATCACTATCAGCAAACTGCCCTGTTTACCTTGTCTGTTGACTACTTCATGTTTGGAATAAAATTTTATGTTTAATGTTCATAGCTTGCGAAAATAATTAAATTAGTCCCAAATTATAGAGCAATATATTTGTTCACTGTTTAACTCTTAATGTGCCATAAGGTTTTCGGAAAACTTCCGCCTCACTCCAGTAAGAATTTCTTGAATTGCGATCAACTGGTTATGAAAATAAAAAATGGCGTAAAATCCATTTATATTATTATTGTCATGCTGACTTCATTTTTTAGGCTAAGAATGGTTATTTTACACATCCAAAAAACTGTCTTGAGTTTAATACTATATTTACCTGTAGTTTAGTACTATCATTTTTAAAATAAAGTATAGGAAAATTGCATGTTCAAAAAAAAAAAAACACGTAAAAACTACCAAAAAACTTTGCGAATCAAGCCATAACACTAGCGCGGGCAACGACTGCCACTGTCGGAAATGAAATACATTATTTTTCAAGCATTGAAGAGCTTTTACTTTTTGTGATCTCATTTCTAACGAGAGTGCTATCTAGGGATGCTTTGTTAATAGTGGTCATGAGCGCATTACGCTTTAACACATTAAGAGTTGATTTCATGGTAAGTTAATGTGGTGGCTCTTTACAATGATGCCTTTTTGTTTGGGGGGGGGGGGGGGGGGGGGGGAAATTGTGTTTAAGTCATGTAACATGTAAAAACATTCAATGACTTGCCAACAGGTGGCCAGAAGTAAAAAATGTACCCAGTCCTACAACATTTATTATGATGCCAACGTACCTGAGGTGATCAAATGCAAGCCTGTGTTGGACAGTTTAAAGATAAGAGTAGAGGAGCTCCAGCAGGAATGGCCTGACCACCCCACCCTGAAGCTGGTAACAAAAATACTTTTTATTGTCTTAGTCGGTCAGGAGCTGGGTTTTTGTGTGTTTTTGTTATTATATTACGAATGCTAACAGATTCAACAACTTCATTATTTAGGTTGTAAACATTCATAACAAACTTTGTTTTTAATTGCCTCAATTTTTTTATACCATCATCACTGGAAATATTTCATCTAAGCAGTTTGACTTATTTTTCATGTACCAATTTTATTTTACAGTTGAATCAAATTATGGACAGAATCTTGACTTTCTCTGTTACCAACCCAGTGATCAAGTTTCTAACTGGACTAGAACTGCTGTTACAGAAAGCTCAGGTAGCTACTTTAATATAATGGTCAAAGTGAGGGATATCAAACAAGTCCAGTTTGGGTTCTTGCATTTTTTCAAACAATGGTAACCATTTGAAAGTTAAAACCTATGACATGGATATCTTCACTGAAACAAGTTTTAAGCAGTTTGATGAAATGTTAAATTAAACATCTTCTAAAAATAAATCATCCTTTACAAATAGATTCAGTAAATTTATTGTCTAAGAAGGACAACCTCATTGACCTACGAGTTATACTAGTCCAGGAAGTCATCATCAAATATTGGTAACTAGATCTGACCCATGGTGTAGCATACGGCGCACACTTGCTCATAGTGCAATTAAAGGGGGGAAAGAACAGACACAAACAACAGCACAAAGAAATGAGAACAACCCACCCTCCCGCCCAAACCACCACCCTTGCTTGCAACCATAAAACCATAAACAGTGATTGGTCGACCCTAGTGAGGATCATTCGTTATGATTGCTTGCTCGCAACATCTTGTGGTTGTCCTTATTCTTGCTAACTATATATCTATTATCTTCAATAAAAAACACAATACACAAACAAATTGTGTAAGAAGACAATAAAATTAAAGCTTCTATAATTATCTTCAAACAGGACTGGGAGAGCAATGCTGCATCTTATGTTTCTCTTTCAAATCAACTCACAGAAATAACATCTGTCATTGTAGACTGGAGGAAACTTGAGTTAAGGTAAACTAGACTAAGAGCTCATTTCCCTTAACAAAATTCTTTAATCAATATTTAATGGATGGGCTTGTGTTGCTTGGTGAAGAAAGATAACATTAATTGGTTATCTTCAAGTTGCTGTTGTGTAAGTTCCAAAAAAAATTAAATCCTGATTATAAATATTAAATGCTATTGCTTATAATTTATAATTATACAAATATTCATTGACTTAGAATATCACATATCTGCCTGCTTTTTTTCTAAAATAGTTCAGCTATGGTCACTAAAAGAAAATTTTTTTAATAGCTGTTGGAGCAGTTCCCTAGACAGAGAGGAGGAGAAATGTAAAGAAAAGGCCAGTCAGTGGTGGTTTCATCTCTATCAGTTGACATCAGATTTCTTAACAGGCAATGAACTTGTTGCTTTTAATAAGGATCAGGTTGGTGAGATGAACTCTGTGCAATAAGATTAATGTTGTACTTGTGTTTGTTAATGGTTAGTATTGGTAGTATTTTAATGCTAATGGAGAAGAAAACATTTGTTGTTTTTTAAAAATCGTATGTCTTCTTGTTGAGTAGAAAACCAAAGTGGATACACTTGAATCACTGAAGAAGTTTATGGAAGGTTCCACAGTAGGAGAATATCAAGTACGTCTTCAGATGTTGTTGGCCTTCCACTGTCAGGTGATACACATGGAAAAATGCCCTGCACAAAGTAAGTTGATGTAAACAAATACTTGTGGTTATTTATTTATTTAAGAACAAACACACAAAAATTAGCCCTCTGGGCTTTGTAAAGCCTTTAAATCTTTTGGTCCAGCCCTTAGAAATATGAAACATTTAAATATTGCCAAATGTAAAGAAATGCTCACTCAATGGATCTAATATAATTGTTTTATCATTGTTGCAGAAAGACTGCTCTACATGCTGTGGAATGTTTACCAGTTCTACAAACAATTCCTGCCTACCATCCAAGGGGAGATTAAAAAAATGAGGACTCCAATAGACAAACAGCTCAAGGTAGGAGGGAATTGAATTCTTCATTAAATTCAGTAACCAATCTTAAAATCTGTCAAAGTTTAAATTAGGGGCCCTATATTAATAGATTTGAGAAAAACTGGTGTAGGAAGGGGGTGGGGGTGGAGGCGAGCAGTCTGCCCTGGGAGCTCTAATTTTGGTGGAAGGGATGCAGCTAAATTCTAGGTCAGCCCTGGGTGACCGTAGTCTTCGACATATACATTGTGCAAGTTAAAATTCATTTTAGTCCTTCAATTAAAGAACTTCACTTCCAATAAATGTTTCAGGGCTTTGTGAAGATTGCCCGCTGGAGTGATATGAACTACTGGGCCTTGAAAACATCCACTGAGAAGACCCATCGCACAGTACACAAGTACATCAAAGAGTATCAGGTATGTTACCTTCATTTACCTTTTGAATAATCCATTTATTTTCTGTAATGGTTGACTTGTTCTGGTTTGTATCTCTAACTGATGTATCATTGTTTGTGTACTCTCAGACTGTTCTAAACCAACCTGTGAAAACTGTGCTAGGAGACAGGGGAGACGACTTGGTAGCCCAGGCTGTCAAGCAGACAGAGGGCTTCTCTATTGAGGAAAAGATTTCTGTCTTCACCACAGCTGTCCTGGACAACCTGAAAACATTAAGTGTAGGAGTGAGTATGACTATTGAAATTATGTATTTATTGTTGGCTATGAGCAAAGTGATTTTTCCTCTCCGAGTTTTTTCCCATTTTGTTCCTCATCGATCTGTATGTATTAAGCATCAAATTTTCTCCTTTCCCCATCCTAGGAACTGAAGATCTTCTCTCCCCCTTCAAATCTTGTTAGCTCATTCAGCTTGCTACCTCGGGTCCCAACATTGTATAAAAAAATGAAGAGCCATTTACACAACTGTATTGCTGAGTCCAAATATGCCAGGGAGATGCTCATCTTTGATGGATTCACTGGTGAGTTGTGAGACAAAGGGATATTCTTTTTGGAAAACTTAATTGCACTTCATAATAGACAAAGTGGGGCGCGGTGGTCTAAGTGGTAGCGTGCTGGACTACCGAACCTCTGCAAGAACTCGAGTTTGAACCGCTGTGCTGGCAAGGCCCCCGGGGTATTGTGCTAACCACACAATCCACTGCTCGTTAGTGGTCAATGAAACTTGTGAACGCTACTTCACTTGCTCCCATGGACCTTCATGGTCTTTTTAAAAAAAAATTAGACCAAGTATGTCATCAATCTGAAACAATTGGTTTTCTAATATAAATTATTGATGTTTCCAGGTGAGCTAATACAGGAAATGCATGAGCTACAAGCACTTCATGTGGATATGGTAAAATACCTTTTTTTATTTTTTTATTTTAGTCATTTTTAAATCCAACTGTCATGTTTTTGAAACATTTTATACAACTTTTTAATATTTTGTAATAGCTTCAAGCCCTGTCCAAATAATTTATTATTTTGTGTATAGCAACTGATAACATTGTAAAACTTTTTTTTTTGTCTTTGAACTTAGGCTGCAGAGAAGGAGAAGCAAAAAACTGAGGCTCGTTCTGTTAACTTGAGGAAACGAAAAGCCTTGTCCGAGTTATTCAAATACCTTTCTCTTATTGGTGAGTATTATCAGCCTTATTCAGATACCTTTCTCTTATTGGTGAGTATTATCAGCCTTATTCAGATACCTTTCTCTTATTGGTGAGTATTATCAGCCTTATTCAAATACCTTTCTCTTATTGGTGAGTATTATCAGCCTTATTCAAATACCTTTCTCTTATTGGTGAGTATTATCAGCCTTATCAGATACTCTTCTCTTATTGGTGAGTATTATCAGCCTTATTCAGATACCTCTCTCTTATTGCTAAGTATTGTCAGAATTATTCAACTACTTCACAGTTATTGGGTGTCACCATCAGCAAGAGTAACATTGAGATAGGAATTTTTCCTTTGAATAAGCATAGGATGCAATAATCTTCTGTATAGAAGAAGCTTCTGTAACATATAAGATAACTGTTCACCAAAATGTATTTTTCATTATGATCTCTACGCTCCCCAGGTCTTTCTTATCGCAAAGGTGTGACAGGTAAAAACACCATGGTGCTGACTGAGGCCCTTGAGCTGCCTCCATTAAATCTAAATTTTCATGCAACGTAAGTGCAAAACTTTATCTTTCTTCATGTGGGTTTTAGTTTTAATGCCATGCTAGCAGTACAAGATTAGTTACATTTTTTAACATTTAATTAATTCAAAGTTTCTCTATTCCATTCTATTGTAATTGTTAGGCTCCCAGTATGTAACTTGTGGACTGGCAGTGAGAGTTACTTCTACAGATGTATCTCAAGACATTCACAATTTGCTTCAGCCATCATCTCACCCTCAAAGGTAAGAGACTGCATTAAGTGGTAATAATAAGTAAGGTTGTTAAGACCGCTCGTTTTTGAGGACCGACTAACCGTTCAAAAAAAGACCGGTTAACCGCTCGTCCTTATATCCCTAATGTTTTGAGACCCATTTGAGAACTAACAAGAGAATGTTGTCGCCTGGCATCGTCTGATGGCATCAAAGCCCGCTTCCCCCCGCTTGCGTTCAGCTCTTTCCGCATGCCCCTCAATTCAAAGCATTTTTTTTAATCCAAAAAATTAACTAAACAGTGATGGTTAATTGTCTTTTTAATATTTTATTTTGGGTACTCGTAGTTCACCGGTCTAAATAAGAGGACAGGCTCAATAGTTCGTTAAAGTTAGCAAGGTTTTTTCATTAGTTTCAAAAAACCAACGCCTCGCCCCGTCCTTTGTGACGTCATGTTTACCTCTCTTGTGTGTGATGCCGATCAACTCGCATATTAAAATTAATAATATAATAAAATTATAAAGCTACGATAGAATGGAATTTATTTTAAAAAACATTATTTTTCTATCGTCAACTCGCCAGAATAATTGAATTTTGCGACGCACATGTTCCCCCTCCCCGTTTTTTTCTGTTCAAATAGGGTTTGAGGTACACTCGGCGTACTATTACTAGTATTAATGTGGTACTCAAATGCCTTTGACTAGCAGGAAAACTGTCACTAAAAGACCGAACTCGAATTTGTGGGCCGATTAATCGCCCGGTATCTTTGCTACGTCTTTCAAATACCTCTCGTAATATAGGTACATGTACTTCACTAAGCGGCGTGCGCCGATAAGTTTTTGAATGCCTGAACTGAAACAGACTATAAACCGGTGATCAGAAAATGCGGATAGGTCACGGGGTCATATGCTCTTATAGCTTTCTTTGTCTTTATAAGAAACAGACTATAATTAATATAAATAGAAACAGCCTCGGCCTTGACCGTTGTTGACATCTAACGCGCACTGTGTTAGTCTAGTACAGTCACCGCGACAAAGCGAGAGGGAGAGGCGTTACCGCTTGTGTTGTTTTTTTTTCACTACGTTATCGCTAGGTTTGTTGTTGTTTTCTTTTGGGTTAGGCGGTCCTACGGTCATGAATAAAGATGACCGGCCGCTTAGTGAAGTACATGTACCTATATTACGAGAGGTATTTGAAAGACGTAGCAAAGATATCGGGCGATTAATCGGCTGGATCTTGGTATCGCTTTAACTCACCGCGACAAAGCGAGAGGGAGAGGCGAGGCGCGTTACCGCTTGTGTTGTTTTTTTCACTAGTTTTTTTCACTGCGTTAACGCTAGTTTTTTTTAGTTTGTTGTTGTTGTTTTCTTTTGGGTTACACGGTCCTACGGTCCCGAATAAAGATGACCGGTCCTGGTCTGAGGACCGGTTAACCGAATAACCGGTTAACCGTTAACAACCTTAATAATAAGCACCAAATTTAACTAAAAGGATCTTAGTTTAATAGGGACTAAACTTTAATATTGTGAAAGATTTAGTCACACACTTGTAACTTATTATCCAAACATTGAACTCCAAGACAGAATTCACAAATAAATCATGTTTAATTCTTTAACTTAGAAACGCTCATCCCTAACTAAATTCGTGCTCCTAACTCTGCCCTATCCATATCTCCGTCTGTCTGTCCGTGTGTCCCTAACTCTTCCGTCTTATATACCTGTCAGTCTTTCATAAGACACGGTCAAGCTTGTTTGACTTAACCAATCTCTGGCGAGGCTACCACACCCAGGCCTGCTGCCGTCCACAAGCTTGCCTCGTTTCTCGCCCGCACCCTTGCCGATTCACAGGACACCGTTGGCCCGTGGTCAATCCCCGTCCACCTTTAAGGACCCAAGCTTGTCATCCGTCGCCGGCCATATCACAGGATCCAAGCTTGGCCTCGTTCCTCGGCCACACCCGTCCTGATTCAAAGGACCCGTCCCTCTGAGCGCCAACGATTCGCCCCCAGGGCCTCCACAATATGGAGTATTTTTATTTATTTATAAAAAAATTGTTCCCCATTGCTCACTTCCACATACTTTTTTCTCATTTGATCCTCCTCTTTAGCTACACCAAATTTTAATAAACATTAATGTGATCTCTGTCAACAAAGATGCCATGCACTATCATTAGCATGAATCGTAACCTTTTTTTCTTCATTAAAAATATATAAATCTCAATGTGGTGTATGATATTGTGTGTTTATTTAACAGGAGTTGAGTATGGGAGACATTGAGAGATGCCGAGGTTTTATTGAACACTTTTCACAACTGTACGTTGATCAAAGAATCAGATTGGCAGATCTCACTTTTGGATATTTGTCACTCAGGTATTATTGACCAGTAAAAACTTATTTATTGATTGTCATTGATGAAATGTAAAAAATGTAGATTTAAGGTTACTAACCAAGTGTTCAATAATAGAACTTTAAAAAAAGTATATACAGTCGAACCCACTTACCTCGAGCTCGGTTAGCTCGACCACCCTATTATGTCGACGTTTTTTATTGGAACCGCCAAATTCTCTCTTTGTCTTAGCATTTTCTCGTCGTTTATTCTATTTTTTTTAAGTCGCCGAAACCTCATAACACGAGCACAAAAAAGGGTCAAATTTGCCACTTAACATTGGTTATCTCGATCCCCATGACCAATCGCCAGCTTTTAAAAATGTTAGCTATGATTTTTTTATAACCAAGGGAAGGGACCAAGTTTCTGCCTCACCAGGGTCTGCTGGTGACGTCACAGCCCACTTGCGTTTTGCTCTCAGCGCTGTGTTGCTTCTGGTACTATGGCAATCGCCGGCTTTTGAAATTCTTAGTTATTTTATAGCCATCAAGGCCACGAAAAAGTATCAGCCTTGAAACAAGTAAACAAGGCTCCCCAGATTTTAAAATATATAATATAACAGACTACAGACAGTTTACCCACCCCCACTCTCAATCTCCCACACCATTGTTGTTGGTTAGTCCTATTAGCATCAAGTTACCGAAGGAATTCTAAGTCCATTGTAAGCTGAGGGGATCGTATGGAATAATAAAATGTACCGTGTGCAGACTTGTTGTCATTGGCAACCATTCATCCTTCAACCTCATTTTGACTACATGTATTACATGTACTGTACTACTGCTTTGTTCTCATTGTTTCATTCATAAGAAGTGGCCGTGTGCAAAAGCCATTTAACTATTGGTTAGAATTAATTAAAATATGTCAAAGTTGAAGGTTCAAAAGGAGTACCTAATTTATTTGTGTATGTTTATATAGAGAAGAGTTCGCTTTGTCATGAGTCATATATAGGTCACGATAGACCATTCTGAGTCCATTGTAAGCTGATGGGACGGACCCAAAGAAGATGATTAGGAAGAGAATGGTTCGGGGACAATGAGGGGATGTGTAGGTTACTTATTTGTGTAGCTTGTAAGGAAAATCAAGCAAGTGGCTTCGAAGGCACAGTATCGCTCAATCTGGGAATCACCGCAAAACGGCGTTATATTTAAACTTAAACGGTCTTTAAAAAGGAATGGTCTTAACAACCTTAAGAAAGAGTGAGAAATAGGGTCCCGATATTCTGATACGATTCTGATTAATCGTCCCATCACTAATTAACGCACAACACGTACATAAAGAAATTTCAAGCGCATGTTAATATTTTGCTGCCATATTGGTTTTCGCTTTAACTCGATCATCGGTTATGTCGATGCCATTTTTCATACCCCAATGCCGTCGACTTAAGCGGTTTCGACTGTATATATATTTATATTTTTTAAAAAAATTATTTTTGAAATTGGGTTTAGTTGGTGTAAAACAATTTTTTTTTTAAACATAGAATATAGTGTTAGAATTTTTCTAAATCAAATTAAAATTCCAGGAAAGTGCTGCAATCACTGAAAACACTAGAAGAGTTGTCCAGCTATAACTTACCTCCACAAGCGGAGAGTCACTCATGGCTGGTAAGTGACAACCATTAAATATTTATGTGCGGCTTGGAGATAGTCCCTGGGCCTGTTTTAATAAAGGCTTATTGTTATATTCATGCTACTTTATATTCTTTGGGGATGGCTGTCATTGAAATACACTGAAAAAAATTGCATGTTTTCAACTGAATTAAAATAATGCATAGTTATTTGGTGATGGCTAGATGCAAATAATGTAATGGACTTTAGTTACTAATATGTATTTTTTTAAAAGAAATTTATTTTGTCATGAATCCATATTCATGAGCTAAGCTATTGTTGACTTGTCAAGGGTAAGCAACTTGGGCAGTAACATAAAAATCTTGATTCGAACTGGTCATTTGTTGAATGCTTTCCTCCCCAGGCAAGAGTCAAACAGCTGACAACCAGGCTCCTTCAAGGTCTTGCCCAATTTTCCCTGGTCTTGGAGTTCTGTCCATCAGCACAGTTGGATTCTTCCCTCAAGGCAGTGCACCCCTCACCTCTCCCTAAAGATGAGTTGTCGCAGTCTGCCCTCTGGTGTAAAGGGGACCCTGCCTGGACCCAGTGCTATGAACTTGTTCAGGTAATGTAAGGGACACCCAGAGCTATGAACTTGTTCAGGTAATGTAAAGGGGACCCAGTGCTATGAACTTGTTCAGGTAGTGTAAGGTGGACCCAGTGCTATGAACTTGTTCAGGTAGTGTAAGGGGGTCCCAGTGCTATGAACTTGTTCAGATAGTGTAAAGGGGACCCAATACTTGAACTTGTTCAGGTAGTGTAAGGTGGACCCAGTGCTATGAACTTGTTCAGGTAACGTAAGGGGGACCCAGTGCTATGAACTTGTTCAGGTAATGTAAGGGGGACCCAGTGCTATGAACTTGTTCAAGTAGTGTAAAGGGGACCCAATACTTGAACTTGTTCAGGTAATGTAAGGGGGACCCAGTGCTATGAACTTGTTCAGGTAGTGTAAGGGGTCCCAGTGCTATGAACTTGTACAGGTAGTGTAAAGGGGACTCAATACTTGAACTTGTTCAGATAATGTAAGGGGGACCCAGTGCTATGAACTTGTTCAGGTAGCTGTACAATGAATATCTCTTTCAGTAGGGACCTCCTCAACCTTTTGTAAATGTTGAACTTTGCTGTCCTCTTTAATATCATTATCTACATAAACTTTTATTTGGCCTTCTCAGACATTGCAGAGGGAAGTTAAAGGAGAACAATTGAAAGTTGACAGCATTCAGGAAAAATCTGTTCTCGGAAGGTGAGAATCCTCATTTAAAACCATTGTTAGTTTGTATTCCAGTTGAGTTATTAAAAGAAAATTGCTGAAAGATGTTTTTTATACTTGATGTAGAACTATAAACTTGTCATTAGATGACATACTAAACTACATAACAATGACTTATTAATGTCCCAAATAATTGTTTTGAGAAAAGTCACAAAGTTTATTTGTTCTTGTTTTCAGATCAGACATGTCAACTGTTTGTAAAACACTCGAGGTTTATGAATCTTTGACTGGCCACTTTGCTGAGATAAGTTCAAAGTTCACTGATCCATTGGGATCCAGCAGCTGTCTCGTTTCAGCCTTGACCTTTCTATCCTCTGAGATCTTGTCTTTAAAAGAACAATTCCTCCACTGGCAGGAGAGTCTCCCAGTTGACCAAGACTTGTATGAACCCAAGGACCGACCCGTGCTATTGTCACCTGGGTTAAGCCTTAGGTCAGGCAAAGTTTTACCCCAGTCGCCCCAGGTGCCAGCCAGGTGTGTAGACAGTGTTCTGTGTGGGGAACTGTCCAAAGACTTCCTGAAGAATGTGGAGTCATGTTTGCAGTCTGTGTTGCTGAGTGTTCAGAATGTCATCAAGGTTCAACAGAAGAGTACATCAGGAGGACAACAAGAAGAGGTGAATGGTGTTGACCTAGAGGGTAAGTTGCAATATTTTATTAACTCCCTTCTTTTATATAGCAATTAGTGTCTTTTTTATGACCAGATCGATGGGGATAATACATGTGTCCACTATATTAACTTTTAAAGCCCCATAAGGTTTTCAATAATCTTCCGCCTTGTTCCAATAAGGATTTCCCGTATTGCGATCAACTGGTTGTGAAATTTTAAAAATTGCATAAAATCCATTTATATTATTATTGTCATACTGACTATATTTTTTAGGCTAAGAATGGTTATTTTATGCATCCAAAACACTGTTTTGAGTTAAATACTATATTTACCTGTACTTTAGTACTATTATTTTTATAATAAAGTATAGGCAAATCGCATCTTCAAAAAAAAAAACGTAAAAGCTACCAAATCACTTCGCAAATCGAGCGATCACGCTAGCGTGGGCAACGGCCGTCTTCGAATACATAATTTTTCAAGCATTGAAGAGTTTTTACTTTCCGTGATCTCATTTCTAACGAGAGTGGTATCTAGGGACGCTTTATGACGCTTTGGGAAGAGCGGGCAGGGACGCATTACAACGCTTTGCGACTTTAAGAGTTAATTCTATAGGACAGTAACTAAGTGGTAGTTTTCATGCCTAATAACATGCAAGTTACAAGCTGTAAGATGTATTTTAAGTTTAATTTTTAAAAACATTTTAAACAATTTTTAAATGTTAATGACACTTTAAAAAATATTGAAATAGGTTAAATTTTATGTCTTTTTCTTACAGGTGAACTGAAAGATGGTCACCTGACCAAACATTTGCTTGATATTGAAAGAAACACAGTCACGAATTTGAACTGCTCTAAGGTATTCTATGTTGTACTAATTCAGTTGTGTTTTAGTATCATTTACAAATCATCTTTTAAATCATTAAATTTTCTTTTCAATATTGTTTTTTTAAACTTTGTATTTTTTGTTTGGTTTTTTAAAAAATTATACGAATTTCCAATTTTACTTTTAACTTTTGAATTTACAAAAAGATTTATTCACACTGCTAATAATTAATGCTTTCATGACTACATGAAATTGAATTAATTGTTTTAAAGTTTTTAAAATTCAATATTTAATTAACATATCTTTTATCAAATATATTATCAGCACGTTTGTGCTTTTGTTGGCTTTTCCACTAGCTTCCATAAGATATGCTTGCTAACTAAAGTTAAAACTAAAATAATATGACAAATACGGTTGTTGTTTTTTCCGACTGACTTCCTTTCGCACAACTATAAACCACAAATGAATATAGAAATCTTAACCTATGTCTAATTCAGCCAACTTTTCAGGAACTTTTGTAGCTACCAGTCAAGATGGTAACCAGTGAGACTGAATGAAAGGTTTCATGTCTTACTGGCCTTATTATTCTTTATTTTCACCTCTGATTCATTCATCGTCAGGTTACCAGCATGCTTGAAGGGCTGCTGTCCAGCCTCTGTACCATCTCAGACAGCGTAGACAGGACAGCACTGGACGGCACTGAAGCCAAAGAAAATGTCCCTCTGTGTGTCAGGTCACTCCTGCAGGCACAGCCTCTGGTGGTGGCCTTCAGTTCTCTGGTGGAGCATCAGCTTGGACATTCGTTAGCCCTTCACCGATCCATGGGCAAACTGTTGTCAGTCCTGTTAGCAGTCTTCACAGAGCTGGCTCAGAAGGTGAGATCATGTTATAGTATAACCTGTGGTTTATTTTAACTGTTTGGAGTACTTCATCATACAAGTCAAATCTTGTAGTGGCTTGTGATAGCTGATGTAGTAATTATTATTTTTATTTTTAAATAACAAATGGATTTTGTGATAGAAGATACATTTTCTTTCTTCTTTTTTTAAAAAAGATTTGAATATTAACTTTCTTTTACTTCTGTGTATTATAACTCTATTTGTTTGAAATTTCGGCCTATGGGGAAAATGATTTCACCTCATTTATTCTTATTCTGAAACAGCTGAACCTAGGGCAGCTTATATATTTAAATATATATTTTGTCTTCAAAATGATATTCTGACAACAAGAATTTTCAATGATCTGTACAATCAGCTCTTATGTCATATTTAAATTTTGGGGGAAGTATTAGTTGATCTCCAAAAATAGAAAACCTACAAGTTTAAACTAATGTTAAAACTTTCATTTTGACAAAAATTGATTGCAGTTATACGCAACTGCTCTCATTATCTGAATAATTTGTTTAAATATAAATGTGTTCATGTGCAATAAAATGTGCAATGTATCCACAGGGGTTCTGCATCCCTCCAGAGCTAAGTGAAGAGGCTGAAGGTGAAGGGGCAACTGAGTTCAAGGACATAGAAGGTGGGGGCCTTGGGGATGGCGAGGGAGCAAAAGATGTCAGTGATCAAATCGAGTCAGAAGATCAGGTGAGTGGCATTTCAGAAATGTTTTCTTTTCTATGGGACCACTAGAAACATCTGTCAATCTCTGTCTTTTCTATGGGACCACTAGAAACATCTGTCAATCTCTGTCTTTTCTATCGGACCACTAGAAACATCTGTCAATCTCTGTCTTTTCTATGGGACCACTAGAAACATCTGTCAATCTCTGTCGTTAACTTAACTCATTGTAAAGCTGGAATCCCTCATTAAGGATTGTTCACCCACAAATTAAAATGTGTGTTTAACCCAAGGAGATTGAAGTCAGTGCATAAAAGTGAAATTTGTTTGTTGTTTTAGCTGGATGAAGCCAAACGACCAGGCCCAGAAGATAAAGAGAAAGCCAAGGATGAGCCAGACATCCCATCTGAAGATAATGCCATTGAGATGTCTGATGATTTTGATGGGAAGCTACATGATAATGATGAAACAGGTGAGAAGACAATAATACTCATGGCACCAACAAACAAGAAGACAATGATACTCATGGCACTACCAAACAACAAGGGATATTTTCAATCTGCAGTCAGGGCTTTGTTTTGTTGCTGTTAATGTTAATAGTGACAGCCTAGGCCAGCCACACTGCTATATTAAACCATGTAACGATCCTCTCTGGCTGTTTCTGTTAGCCCTGGGAGTTTGCACAGCAAGGACATTGAAATTGTTTTATTGTATTGTGTTGTTACTCTATCTAAAAAATTAAATGGAAAAGACATAAACAAGGTAAGGGTTAGCCTGACCGGACGCAACAAAACAGCGAATGTTTCGGCAAAGAGCCTTTTTCAACGAACAAACAATACCTAAATAAAACGAAAATAAAAATAAAAAATAAAATGAAGAAACTTAGCTGCGGTGAAATCCAAAGTATCCAGGAAATCCAAAGTATCCAGGACTTTCCTGGATACTTTGGATTTCACCGCAGCTAAGTTTCTTCATTTTATTTTTATTTTCGTTTTATTTGTGTATTGTATGTTCGTTGAAAAAGGCTCTTTGCCGAAACGTTCGCTGTTTTGTTGCGTCCGGTCAGGCTAACCCTTACCTTGTTTACGTCTTTTCCATCTAATTTTTTATAAGCCTGATTGCAGTCCTACCCCTCATTTTGTTTACTCTATCTACATGCCTTGTCTAATGTAAACATGTTCAAATCTGTTTCTTCTCTATTGGTTTTGCCAACTCTTCCCCAGCCTTTGTCAAATAAAATGGTAATTGAATGAAGGATGTTGTAGACTTAATGTCTTTGTCTGTGATTTCTATCAGGCCATCATTAATAGTTTTATGTCAGTGACCAGTTCAATTCTATAGATCCTCCCATGCTTTCACTTACATTTCTTAACATTAAATTTAATATGTCATTGTGTTGTGAATTTTGAACAGAAAAGGGT
This sequence comes from Radix auricularia, assembly GCA_002072015.1. Classification (NCBI taxonomy): domain Eukaryota; kingdom Metazoa; phylum Mollusca; class Gastropoda; family Lymnaeidae; genus Radix; species Radix auricularia. The sequence continues at coordinate 236,940 of MUZC01000986.1, read as the reverse complement.
GAAGATGAGGAAGACGATGGTAAAGAAGAAGATGAAATGGATAAACAGATGGGTGAAGCTGATGGTGAAGACAATGATAAACTGGATGACAGATTGTGGGGGAGTGATGAAGAAGAAGAAGAAGAGCAAGAGGTAGGCAAGAAACAATGTCTCAATAAATAAACAGGATGATTAGTTAGTCATGGTGAACAAATAAATTAACTACATAGTTTTGTTTATCAAACTTTTAATTACCATTCTGTACACTTTCTTTGACCCATGTACAGAGGGTCAATGTTGCCCATGTGATGATTTATTTTAATCTATTGAACTATGAATGCAGTTTATACAAAATGATGTAATATCACAGTTGATTTGTTTGACCTGTGACCCCCATGAACTGCTATATTGAACTATGCATCGATCCTCTCTTATCTACCTAGATTTGAGAGTTTGCACACCATAAACATTTTTTTAATAACATCCATTAGAAATTTGTATGCTATTTTCTATATTCCTGGAAAAAATGAATCAAATGTCTTATAATATAGTAAATTACTGTAAAAAAACATTTGTGATGTACAAATTAAAAAAACAACTTTTTGTTTAATGTGTGCCGTCTGTACACGAGTATTAGTCGATCTCTGAAAAGGGGAATTTTACATTTCTTCAATGAACACAATTCATGGTGTTCATAAAATGAGTTATGCAAGTAGAAGACAAACCCCAGATTTTGGCCTCGAAATTTTGAAGAAAATAAATCTAGATTTATACTCACATCTAAATTTTAATTTTTTGTTAAAGCATTTGTCATTTAGTAGTCAATTAATTAATCAAAAATTTTCTGATCAAAGAACTTGTGTGTACCGTAGTGTCATTAATGTGGTTGTTAAGATATGAAGGTTTATTGAACACATTAATAGTTCTATGTTACCATTTTTATGTAAAGACCCGTGAGGCAAGTTTCTTCCTGGGGTACAGCATGAATAATTAATTTTATGTTTGTTTCTATCAGGAAAGCAGAGATGATAAGAGTGGTGGAGGGATGGACAGACAGAAGGAAGAAATGGTTGCTAAAGAGAACAAAGGTGAAGCTGAGGGCCAGGAGAGTGATGACCAAGATGACAAGGAGGAAAAAACAAGGGAACAGCCCCAGGACCTGATGGAAGAAGATGTACAGTATTTTATTGTGTTGTGATATCATGACTTTAACAGCACCAGCGGCTGCCTTGTGTTATTAGTGCAGTGTTTTCTTGTTTTGGCATTCCGTATAAATGTGGTGCCATTTTGGCAAACACTGCAACATAAACCCATGTAACGATCCTCCCTGGCTTATTATGGCTTTGGGAGTTTGCACAGCATGGACATTGTTCATGTTTTTATTTTCTCTGTCTCAGACTACAAGCTTTCTTTTATTTAAGAAGCATTATATGTTTTGAAGGCCATTTTTGTTTGACCCTATTGGAGTATACCAATGGCTGACACTATTGGAGTATGTCAATGGCTGACACTATTGGAGTATACCAATGGCTGACACTATTGGAGTATACCAATGGCTGACACTATTGGAGTATACCAATGGCTGACACTATTGGAGTATACCAGTGGCTGACACTATTGGAATATACCAGTGGCTGACACTGAGCTAGATGAACTCATGTAACGATCCTCTCTCTGGATCCTAATGGCCCTGGGAGTTTGCACAGCATGGACATAGGCGAAAAATATTTCTGTCCCCTTCTTCTCCCTTTCATAATTAGTCATTAAATGTTTCTCTATATTATTTACTAATTATAGAATGCAATTCAAGTTTTTTTTAAGGCATGCCAACGAATTATCTTTTGTTGTTTTTTATTGTATATATAAAAATGTTGAATGAATTATTTGCTCCCTATCAGGATGACTATGATGATAACCAAGTGAACCCTCACAACCCTGAAGAAGAGAAAGAAGCTGAGGACTTGGACTTGCCTGAAGACCTCAAGTTGGACGAAGGAGACAAGAAAGACAAAGGTAGACCTTCAGCACTTGAAATAATTGTGTCACTAATGTTCCCTGTATTCATATTTAGTTTTCAGTATCCGCTAAGATGACTACATGTTGGACTTATTTCATTCAATTGGTCTGTAGAAGAATTTAAGAAACAACTATAAGATGTATTATAATGTTAAAGAATAAAGAAATACTAAAGCATACCATAATATTTTTTTCAATGGTTTTTAAAAAAATCATGCACTTAAGGGTTAACTAGTAGCAATGGTTTCACAAATGTATTAATAACACTCTTTTTACTCAATAAAACTCTAACATTCTTAATTTAGTCACTGCAGTCAAAGGGCAGGGTCTCTACTTCTGTTGTGAGAACCTGTTTAAATCAATTCTGACTGCAACAGTAATTTTTGTCTTTTTTAACCCTCAAGCCTGGGTGGTTTAGAGGGTACGCAAGGCATGGACAGTTGTTAACATACAAACTGTTGCTAAGAAAGAAGGTAAATGACTTTGTCCATTTTAAAATCTCTTGTATTTTTTTAGAGGAGGACATGGATGTTGAAAATGAAGAAAAGGGAGAAAATACAGATCAGAATGAGGAAAAAAACACTGAGGAAGAAAATGCTAAGGATAATAATGAAGATGATGATCACAGCAAAGAACAGGTAAAGAAATTTTTTTTAAGTTCTATAATTTCTAGGGCTGCGGAAATTAGCTATTAATTTCTCAATTAATCGGTAAATATTTTATCGATTAAAATTATTTTTATCGATAAAATAGCGTTTGATATTAAATAATGTGTCAGAAAATGCCATTATTAACTCTTAAAGCCCCATAAGGTTTTCAATAAACTTCCGCCTCAGTCCCGTAAGGATTTCCCGTATTACGATCAACCGGTTGTGAAATTTTAAAAATTGCGTAAAATCCATTTATAATATTATTGTCATACTGACTTCATTTTTAAGGCTAAGAATGGCTATTTTACGCATCCAAAAGACCGTACTGAGTTTGAAACAATATTTACCTGTAGCTTAGTACTATTACTTTAGTAATAAAGTATAACGAAAACGTATCTTCGAAAAAAAAAACGTTAAAACTACCGAAAAACATCTCAAATCGAGCGATAACACTAGTGCCGGCAATGGCCGCCATTGCCGGAAGTCAAATACACCGTTTTTCTAGCATTGAAGAGTTTTTACTTGCCGAGATCTCATTTCTAACGAGATTTGTATCTAGGGACGCATTACGACGCTTTAGGGATAGCGGGAAGAGACGCATTACGACGGTTTGCGACTGTAAGAGTTAATAAATTATTAATAATTAATAATTTCCTTTTTTTACGTTCAAACTTCTCCATTTAAAAAGATTTTTAAAGTGTAAACTTTAAAATAAGCTGTTTTATAAGGAAAATGATACATGATATAAAAAATGAAACATTGTTTTTACTTATTAATGATTAAAAAATTTAAATTCATTGACATTATATTGAACTACTTATATTTAAATAAAAAATGTCAATTGCCTGTTTTTGTTACTCCCCTTGAAATTTTCACTTTAACTCTTAAAGCCCCAGAAGGTTTTCAATAAACTTCCGCCTCAGTCCCGTAAGGATTTCCCGTATTACGATCAACCGGTTATGAAATTAAAAAATTTGCGTAAAATCCATTTATAATATTATTGTCATACTGACTTCATTTTTAAGGCTAAGAATGGTTATTTTACGCATCCAAAAGACCGCACTGAGTATGAAACAATATTTACCTGTAGTTTAGTACTATTATTTTAGTAATAAAGTATAACGAAAACGTATCTTCGAAAAAAAATCCGTTAAAACTACCAAAAAACATCGCGAATCGAGCGATAACACTAGTGCCAGCAACGGCCGCCATTGCCGGAAGTCGAATACATCGTTTTTCAAGCATTGAAGAGTTTTTACTTTCCGAGATCTCATTTCTAACGAGATTTGTATCTAGGGACGCATTACGACGCTTTAGGGATAGCGGGAAGGGACGCATTACGACGGTTTGCGACTTTAAGAGTTAATGACGTCTTAACATCTTAATTTTAGCTTTAATAAAAATTATTGATTAATTATTCGGTAATTTTTCAAAAGTTAACGATTAAATTTAAATTAATTTAAACAGCCCTAATAATTTCACAATCACAATTTGATTTAACTCCGCTACTTTATGACAACTAATTCTTGACAGTGATTCTCATATCCATTCTAACTCTCCATTACCTTGGCTATTTCTCAAACTAAGATTAAGGTCTCAAAGGAAAATATTCAAATTTAAATGTCCAAAGGACATATCCATAACATTACTGCCCTTTATAAAATATTTGTTTAAAGGCCTTCACTTCTTATTAACATGTTTTGGTGGTTTGTGGTGGAATCTTGTATCTATGTTTCAGCCATTTCCTGATGTCCAACGGAGCTGAAATTTTCCCACGCCTCGATTAACAAAATCTTTCATTATATTAGAGTCAGTTTCTGCTCTAGTGATAAAGTAGTGCAGTTATCACTCTTTTTAAATCCTTTATATTAACTTGTGGTGTCTGAGACCCTGTGCGACCGACTGACCGACCGTGCATGCTTGCTTGCTGAAAAAACTTTGAATCAATTTTTAACCCACTTTCTTGTAAGCTAGCGAGCTGGAATTTTGAAGGCAGACTCATGCCGATGATAAAAATGATGTATCAAAATTTCAGATCGATCGAATGGACAGTAATTGAATTATTGAATTTTAAAATTATTTTATTTATCTCTATGTATCATGTTAATTGTTTGAGATAGAGTGTTGTGGTGCTAGTATGTTCAACAACCTTTCATATTGCGCAATAAGGTGTTCATTACATTGACAGTACTTTTTAAAAATATATTCACGATCGGTGCTCATTATATTAAACATGTTTTACGAGACATAACTAAAATGTTGTATTTTCAGATTGTTTAGCCCCGTGTATTATAATGTCTCGTATATAAAGGATTTAAAGCAGGGATGCCCAAAGTGCGGCCCGCGGGCCAAAACCGGCCCGCGAAGCAATTTTTACTGGCACGCGACCTCATCTGAAATAATGAATTAACTAACGTATTATTTTTTAGCAACATTAAATATAAGAAAAGTCGACAAGTTTTACCGTTTTGATAACGTCAAAGGATGGCAAAAGTCGATAACATTGTATTGTTTACCAATTACTAGACTTCAGTCTTAAACTTAAAGACTGACAAGGGGAACAAATGTATTTGGTTCTGTTTGTTCTGCTGTCTGTGACGTTAAATAACCAAGTAAACGATATATTTATTTACTGCTGATGGCTATCGCCATGACTCGTGAGCACAGTTGACTAGCAAAACTTGTCTGTAACAAAGTCAGCGTAGTCAGGCTGGCAAAGTTTTTAAACTTCACTGTATCATTCATAAAGAATTTCTTTGTGCTAAACACCTTTCATGTGATAGTGTCCTTAAGCAAGTGATAAAGGATATGATCTCTATTTGCTCTAAAACCCTGTTTAACAGCCAGTTTTGATTCTTGACATTCAGAGAGAATACAAAGATGTTATGTATGCCAATGATATAAGATGATTTAGTCGGGGGACAGCACTTCAGCGCGTCTACACATTAAAAAAGAAATTGGGCAGTACATGGAAATAATGAAAAACCATTTCCAGAACTATCTGATGCTTGTCTTGCATAGTTTGCATTATCGGTTGATGTGAAAAGACATATAAACTATAAACCTTCTTAACACAATTCTCCAAGGGCACAATGCAGTGGTAAGCCAATTATATTCACATATCAAGGACTTTGGGAACAAGCTGCAACTTTTTCAAAGGGAACTTTTTCAAATGCAGTCTAATACCACACATTTCCCCTCACTGCAGGAAATCATGACAAGTTTACCAGAAAGAAGCTTCAATTGGCAAATGCATAGGTATGATGCAGATATCACATCCTTGGCTGATGAATTTCAAAGACGCTTTCATGACTTAATAACTATTGAAAAGATAAACATGGTTGTTTTTGTTGAATCTTCATATTTCTCTTTAGATTTTGATAATACTGCAGCAATCTGCAGCGGGAATTCATTGAGCAGCAAACTGATGCTGAATGTCGCAGCAGACAATTTCTTCTCTTTGACTTTTAGAGTGAGCTTCATGGTTAAAGAGAGATTAAAAGGAATTCGAACATTTGTTTAAAAAAATGCTTAGCTTGTTTGGCTCGACATACTTGTGTAAGCAGACATTTTCAGTTATGAATTTTAACAAGATCTGTGTGAGGACGAGAATAAGTGACTCTCAACTACGTGATATCATACATATCAAAACCATGGCATTGAGCCTGACCTCACCACTTACTGCATCCAAGATCTCAGTTTTACCATTCACATTAAAATTTTACAATAAAAACTCATCATACTATGTCATTTTTATATTATTATTTTAACCCGGCCCGCGAATATCTTTGCATAAAGGAATATGGCCCGCCATGCAAAAAGTTTGGGCATCCCTGATTTAAAGTAACAAGTTTTTTAACGTTTTTTTTTATTATCACCTCAAGCTTTGATCCTTTATGGCAACAATGGGGAAAAAAATGTTTTTACTACTGATGTTGCCATGTTTTACATGTCATATGTTTTACACATCATATGTTTCAGCTTTTTGAATGTTCTTTAGCATCCAAGATTTAATTATTTTTAAAATAAACTCTTCCAAAAATTTGCTGCAGAGTAAAAATAAATGCCCTCCACAAATATATAGCATCAGTTACATGACTAAAAAGGCATAGTAACACGTGAAATACGATAGACAACAGCCTAACATCACTGTTGCATTCTTCCATTGATCAATTTTCTGAAAAGAAATGATTTGCAAAGAACACTTGATTTCTAGTGTTCATTAGTCCTTAGTTATACAGATGTAACAACTCAATAGTTATATAGCTGTAACAACTCAATAGTTATATAGCTGTAACAACTCAATAGTTATATAGCTGTAACAACTCAATAGTTATATAGCTGTAACAACTCAATAGTTATATAGCTGTAACAACTTAACTCTTGGAGGGACATTTATGTTAGGATTTTCAGACACTTTTTTTTGTAAGGCTTTTTTTCCCCAAGGTATTTAAAAAATAATATATTTAAATACGAAATTGTAAATGTAGTCATTATTGGGATAACTTTTTACAAAGAAATGTTCCGTCTACATTGTTAAAAAAGCAAGCTCTGTTATATAATACTTTACTTTGTGGAGCATTTATGTTTAATTTATCTCACTTAACTTACTGCAGTCAAAGGGCAGGGTCTTTACTTCTGTTGTGAGAACCTGTTTAAATCAATACTGACTGCAACAGTAATTTTTGTCTTTTTTAACCCTCAAGCCTGGGTGGTTTAGAGGATACGCAAGGCATGGACATCAGTTAAACACTGACAAATGATTTGGTCCATCAAAATTGGAAAAACCAAACGTATAGAATTTTATTTCTTCTGTTAACAGGATCACCCAGGTACAGATGAGAATGGTGAAGAAAATAGTGAAAACAAAGAGGAAGAAGAGGAAGTTGACTTAGGGAATATGAAGACAGAGAAAGAAGAGGAGAAAGAGGAGCAGGAGGATGGAGAGGGAGAAGAAGAAGGAAGTAATGGTCATGTAAGTATCTTCTTAGGATCTTTATTTGCACAGGTTCATAGAGCAAACAAGGCTTAATGTTATTTGTATTTTTTTTTGTAAAGTTCTCTTTTTGTGCAGCCAAACAATGGAATTCTCTACCATTACACATCCGTAGTATTCAAACTACCATCTCCTTCAAGACTGCACTTAAGACACATCTTTTCAAAATTCATTTTTAAAATTAATAAAACATTTTTTTTAATGATTGACATAGCTTATGTGTAATGTACTGTAATATATGTGGTTTTTATGATATGAATGTTTATTTAATACTTATTTGTATGTTATTATCCTCATGTAAAACGCTGTGAGCCCACTTCCTTACTGGGATACTGGTCTATATAAATTATCAATTTATTATATATTATTATTATTATAAGTTATAAGTTTATCTTGTGTTGATTTGAAGGAGGAAGAGAAGCCCACAGCTGAACTGAGGAGAGACAGGGAAGATAACCCTACCCAAGATAAAGTTGAGACAGTAGATTCAGGGGAAACCAGTCAAACACCTGATGCTGCCGACAGTAAGCAAGGGGATGCTGACCAAGAGGAAGCAGCTGATAAACATGAGGATGACCAGGAAGAGGTCAGTGTTTTGTTTTAGCTTTTATTCAGCTGGCTCTGTTCAAACGATAGCCTGTCTATCAAAGTCACACATTCCATTAGCACTAATTTAAATAATTTTTCTGAGGCCAGATTAAATTTAAATAAAAATGTATTTATTTTTTTTTTAAACAAGTCAAGCATGACATCACTCAAAAGTGAGACATATACAATTACATGTACCACAAGTTGACCCAAGGGAATGAACCCTGTGTGCTTATCATTTTCAGAAGGAGGGAGTTGGTGCTGCTAACTCAGACAATCAAGATGGACACATTGGACAGAAGTCTAGTCAGACAACTGATGGCTCAGCACCTCAAGAACAAAAAAAGGTGACAATCAAAAGCTACATCAGCAATCAGCTTAAAAGGATCCCCACAATTTAAAACTCGAAAAGTGGAATTTTAAGATTTTGTCGATGTTCGCTACGTTAAACTAGGAGTCTGTCAACTGTGTGTATGGAAATTAGGGTCTACCGATATGCTTTTTAGGCGATTCCAGTACGGTATTACCAATATTTTTTTGCCAGTATGAGTATTTGTGAGGACAAAAATCAGTTGTCATAATTGATGATTTAGTAGAATTGTATCCAAAATAAGCATTCTTATCCTAATACTAAATTCTGTATCGGGTATCAAAATCCTCATATTTGAGGCAATCCTAAATTCACTAACATTAGTGTAGTTAGGTATGCAGTGGCAGCACAAGGTGCTATTTATATCATTGATTTCACTAATATACATTTGGAAATACTGTTATTCACATTTTGACTGAAGTTACGAAAATGTGAATACCGGTCAGTGCTGCGAGTGTTAATATTTATTGATAGGCCTACCACATGTTTTATCAGTCCCCAAATTCGATTTATTTCGGTCCTATAGTTATTTAGTGACAGTTTTCCTGCTAAGTCGTGCATGTCAAGGGCATTTGAGTTAAAATTACCACATTGATATAAAATTTGATGTTATCTAAAAATGTATTTGTTTTTGTTTGAAAAGGAGCACAGCACTTTAGAGCTGAACACAAGTAGGTGGTGAAGTCACATGATTTTTTTGCGAGGCAAAAATTTGATACATTCTCTTGTTTCTTCTAAAAAATCTTGAGGAAAAATACGCAGTGGAGTGTAAAATGGTCTTTTTTTAAAATATATTTTCTTTTAAGTTAACAAATCCTCAAAAACGAACTGACTTGACAACATTTGATAACATGCCATTTTAATACATAAAAATTGCATATTAATCATTACGGTTCACTTCTTAGTTAGGTTTTCTTTGAATAGTTCTTTCAAAGTACGGTAACCTATTTTGAGCAAAAATATGACAATTATCATGCTCCTGAAATTTAAAAAATGAGTTATGCAAGTATAAGTGGGCACCCAGATTTTGGCCTCAAAATTTTGAAGAAAAATCTTCACTTATACACCAGTGGTAGATGGTGGATGGCCTATGTTTTGGTCCATATGATTGTGCGATTGGACTTTTTAAAGAATCTGATTCACACAATGTAAATGTAATTAAGTGAAATAAATGAATTAATTATTTAGCTGTCAGCAACTAGCATTTACTGGTACTTAATTCCAAATGATTTTTACAGCCCTGAATCAAATGCTCAATAATTTCTTATAATCAAAGGTTTTTAAAAATATATATTATTATATATGTTATATATGAATTAGTTTCAAGGCTTGGCTGCCATAAAACTTTTAACAGATGAGATACAATTTTTGGATCAAGAAATAAATGTACACAAATCTTCATTGGTACAATAAAAAAAAAACTTGACTTTTCTTATCTCTTAGTCAAACTGACATTATTTGTTTGTATAGCTCCAGAGAAACCCTGGACAATCGGACATTGATAGGTCACTTGGGTCACATGACCAGGAACATCGCCGTCTGAAGACAAAGGACAAGCCAGAGAAAACGGACCAGGAGACGGAGGAGGATGAGACCAGAGAAGATGTGGTTTCTAAAGAATATGAACACGTGAAGGATGCCAAGTCCCACGCCGACGCACAGACTGTGGATGTGGCCAACAAAGAGCAGATGCAGGAGAAGCAGGCGGTGCCGACACAATCAGAGGGGGAGGAGCTGCTGGAGGAGGAGGATGTCAAGATGGAAGATGACGAGACAGAAGATCTGGTTAGTGGATTATTGCTTGGTCAATTCAGATGTTTCCAAAACTAGAAGGTTGTGAAACTCATAGAAGAATGTACTACATGGTTATGTTGTTAGCATTATGAGATATAGCCCACACTTGGATAATATGATTAGAATAATATTTGCAGGTGTAGAAATTTATTGCTGTTGTGTCTTTTAAACAAATACCTCATTATTAAATTGGAAACGTAATCTGAAATAGGTATTGCCCTGTAATGTTCAATATGCTGCTTATTGGAAAAAATATTTTCCATCTTTCCAATATCCAATAGTCTACAATTATTTAAGAAGTAACTTTTAAAAATCTGGCAGACTACATCAAAGGTGAACGAGAAGCGACCTGCTGAAAACAAACAGCAAGAAAGTGCAGAAAAAGAAAATGGAGAAAGTTCTTCCACAGAGAAAGAAAATGTAACAATAGATGGAGAGAGGGTTCTCACAATGACAGCTGAAAGGCCACCAGAGTCTACAATCCACACTCAAATTGAGAACCTTCATTTGGATTTTTTGGTAAGAAAATAAGTTAAACAATAGATTAATCCATTATGTTTGTCATATTGTTGTAAAAGTATTTTATTATAGAACAATATGACAAACAATGGAATTACCTACCTGGACAGATTTGACAGTTGGCAAAATTGTTCAACACAAAAATTTAAGTAACTGCTGCTAACTGATAGCTGTGGCTATCCAGAAGCTTGAATACTGAATAATACATGCAAGTTGAAAGAAGGGAGAGAAAAGTGACCCTTGAAGTTGAAGGGAAATTAAAGATTGAATTTCTTTTTTTTTTTTTAAATTAAATTTGATTGTATCTTTCCACTATCACACAAGTATTTATATTGTAACTATAATTATAACCAAAACCATGTGAAAGTTGCTTTCTGTTTTTAACTAAGACTAAGTCAGCTTGTTACAGCATTATTCTAATATCATAGTTACACACACAAAAAGGCATAAAATAATATTTTTTTTAAAAATGTAACTTGTTCAATTTGATTTTAAAAAAGTACTAAACCATAGTTAGGATTTCTTTTTTTTCTGGAATGCTTCTGTTTTGTGCTATCCATTGAAGTAATATTTCAGGTATGCACTATTTCAGAACCAAGATGTAGACATTGATGACTTGAGAAGGGAACTGGAAGAAAATGTCCAACTTTGGTCACATCCTGAGGAGATGGAAGCAGATGTGGTACGTTGATATGGGAGCCTCAATTTACATTGCAGTTGCTCTCCAGTCTAAATGCTGACATTTAAAAATATTGACTGTTTTAATTTGGGATATTTGTATTTGACACAAAAATTTGTGAAATTGTTTAGATAATTATAACAAGAATGATTCTAAAAACCTGAATCAATTTTCTGTAATCTCTGGCAGGTACATGCTGCTAGTGAAGCTTGGCAGAAATACCAAACTCTCACAGAACCACTGTCACAGGAGTTGTGTGAACAGCTGAGACTTATCCTTGAACCTTCACAGGCCACTAAGCTCAAGTACGAGTAAATCATTGATCAATTATTAGTTTTAGCTAATATTTAATCATCTCTTATCTTCTGTCCCCCTATGAGCATTGTTCCCTTTAAGTCATGCCACCTCACTATCTGGCAGACACCGAGCAGCAGTTAAAACTTACTATGCAGGAAATTTGGTAAAATATTGCACACAAAGATGGATGCTGTGCAACTTTACATTCAAGTTACTTTACTTTGCACACGGACCAACAAATCTCAGAGGGAACATTGCAAATGACTAATTGTTCTTATATAGAGTATTTGTTCTTAAATTTTAGTTTAGTTTCCAGATCTGGGATGATTTTCACTCTTATTATGAAATGCTTTGCTGACACAGGGGAGATTACAGAACAGGCAAAAGGCTGAACATGAGGAAAGTTATTCCATACATTGCATCACAATTCCGTAAAGACAAGATCTGGCTGAGGAGAAGCAAACCCAGTAAGAGACAGTACCAAATTATGATTGCTGTTGATGACTCAGCCAGCATGGCTGACAATCATTCTAAACAGGTAACTAAAATAACTAAACTATCAGTTGTGGAGAAAGTTATTTTAACACAATGGAGGACATTATTTTTTTACCATTAATTTTGTATACAGGAGTATATTGGTAGTTTTTGGAGTTTTATAAAAATGTTTTGTTTATCTTTGAAAGCTTGCATTTGAGTCCCTGGCCCTGGTGTCCAACGCCCTTACACTGCTGGAGTCTGGGGAGCTGGCGGTTTGCAGGTATCTTTACATTACACTTACATATCTAAAGTCATTGAATGTATTGCTACACAACAGATTTTTTAAATTTACTACTTTAAATTTATTATTTACACATGTTAAAGGTCTGTTATAGACAATACCCCCCCCCCAATTGATATATAAATGTCTGTATTTCCATCGACAGTTTTGGAGAAGAAGTTCGTCTGCTGCATCCCTTCTCTGAGCCATTCACTAACCAGTCTGGAGCCAGAATATTGCAGCAGTTGTCATGTGAACAGAAACAAACCAAATATGGAATGGTATGTGACTGTGCAGGATCTCATGTTCTGTGGTAGATGTATGCTCTTACCATCAATGCAATGTTCTGTGGTAGATGTATGCTCTTACCATCAATGCAATGTTCTGTGGTAGATGTATGCTGTTCCCATCAATGCAATGTTCTGTGGCAGATGTGTGCTGTTACCATCAATGCAGTCTTAACCAAAATTAGCTCATTTTTTATGTTAATTAAATAAAGATTGCTACATCACTTCATGTCTCGATCCTCACATGCCACACAATGGCGCAGTGAGTTTGCACAGCATGGACATTTTATCATTCCTTTTTTTTTTCAGTCTTAGTTTAGAATAATTTATGCCCATAGGTCAGTTGTAACAATACTCTACTGTAAAAAAATATCTATTTAATCAAAACAATTAAAACCTTTCAAGAAATTAAAAAATTCACCCTTTTTTGTTTTTGTCAACAATTATCAATATATAAAGAGCCTTAACATCTAAAGTTACATTTGTTTGAGAAATATAATTATGATTCTGTGGGTCAAAATAATTTCCTTTCTATTAGCTTCTAGACAAAGCCATGGCCCTATTGCTTGATGCCCGTAGTCGCCAGCCTTCTACTGTCACCAACACAGACACAGCTCAGTTACTACTAGTCTTATCTGATGGTCATGGTGTGTTTAGAGAAGGAATGGATTTTGTTAGAAGAGCTGTACGAAGAGCTAGGGCTTTAAGAATATTCCTTGTCTTTGTCATAATGGACAATCCAAATAAAAAAGTTAGTAGAATCAATATCTTACCTAAAATATTTAGAGTCACACCTATATGATGGATATATACCCACTTTTAAAACTTATATAAGTATAAACGGTACATTATTAAAATTTGTTGGTTAGATTTTGTTTACACACCATTAAATCAAACTATGCATAGTAGACTAGGAAGGTAAAATTTTAAAATGTTTTATAAGGCTTCCAAGAGTTTTAACTTTACCTTTGTATTTTAACTGGTAATTGTCTTTTTTTTTTTTTAAAGGGTGTACATTTTAATTAAAAAATGTTACTATCTTTTGGTTACTGTATAGATTGAAATTTTTCAACAATTAATGTCATTTTTACAAATTTCAGGGTTCAATTTTAGATGCTCGGGTTCCAATAATGGATTCTACCGGGAAAGTAAGTTGAAAGATTTTGCATTTAATTTACTTTAAATTAATTTCTAACTAAAGTAACTATTAAAATTTGAAATAAATATCAATTGTCAATGTAGAGTTACAAAATTTGAAATAAATATCAATTGTCAATGTAGAGTTACAGTTCTCCCTGTTGTCTTGAACCGATATAAAAACAATAAGTTCACCTGATTATTATTCCACAGATTCAAGAGATCAAATCCTACATGGAGATGTTCCCATTCCCTTTTTATATCATTCTAAGAGACATTGGCTCCATGCCACAAATACTCAGTGATGCCCTGAGGCAGTGGTTTGAATTGGTAACTGCTTCAGACAGGTGATAGAGTTGTAGAATTGTTTATGTCGTCATCGTGTCCCCGAAAATTCAGTTACATTTATTTAGATAACAGCAATGTCCCTCAGTTATATTATAAAACTTGACTTAATTTATTGGTCTATCAAATGATTAAATCTTCATGTTGCATTTTGTTGAAATAAAATAAAATTTACATATATTAAAATAGAAAAATGTTTTTTTTTTATTGATTTACATCTTCATAAAATGAAAGCATGTGCATGAAAGATATTTTTACATTACAAACAAACTACAAAAATCCATGTTTGAAAAACAAAATTAGTATTTTCTGCATTACTGCAACATTATTTTTGCTACTTTTATTGGTAAAATAATGAACACAAAGCAACAAATAATGCCACTGATTAAAAAAAAAAGCAAGGCCTGTAGATGAGAACCCTGGTAAGGACTTCTGTTTAAAATGTAATCCAAGAAAAATTCTGTTTAATAATTTATGATTTTAACCAAGATTTATTTTCTTTACTGTTCAAATGGGAATCAATGTAATTTATTTATTTGACAAAAATAAAGGGGGGGGGGGGATCTATTTCTATTAATATTTCCAATAAAAGCTTCACATTAATCATTAAATTTGGAAAAAAATATTTGCTAACACAATGACATCGATTATTAACATTTATCTATAAATACTATAAAAGAAACTTGGTGCAAACATTTTTTTTCACTGTGGATTGTCACCTCCCACACTGTTTCCTTTGCTACTTATTTCACCCGATTGTTGTCAACTGTAACATAAGTTTTGATTTATTGTGGAACACATCGTGACCATTTATAGAGCAGATAGAGAAAATGTTGTGATCTGATAAAAACAACAACTTTATCTGTTACTATCACAAAAGTTGTTGTGTGTTTACACAATTATTAAGTTCAGAATCATTTAAAAATACACAGAAATCTTGTGCCCTTATTAGTTGATATGTAAATATTTTTTTTAGAATTGTTACATTCATGCTTGCTATTACTAATACATCAAGCTAGAGACATTTGTTGTTTTTTCTGTAATCAGATAATTCAATATTTGATCTGTCATATGGCTAGTAGTAGAAGACCACATTTTAAATTTCTTAGACTATTTTCACTGGTGCCTGATTTCAAATTAAATTTCCATTATTTACACAACTATTTGATTTTTAATGTTATTAAGAGAAATTATTTGTGCAAGTGTCCCCAAAATCTTTCCTTCATTCAGGTTCAAAGGAACTTAAAAGATTATGATAGCTTCATTTTCCTTATATAGTCAAAGAGTGGGGTATATTATTTCTTTCCAAATAAGAACCCTTTGAAAATATTGACATATTTGTATAGTATAATAAAGGATTACAGAGAAAAAGGTTTGGACAATTGCATTAACATTTAATTATTTCTTCAAATAAATAAATTAATCCATTAAATTTTTTTCAAATAAAGTTTCATTCTCATCAATTTACTGCCATTGATAACACATTTAAAACATAATTTGAACATAATTCTTATCTCAATAACGCATTTTGCCAACACTTCTAACAAAAAAAAGTACAATTCAAAATAAAAGTTTAGCTTTTGGGTCGTGTCAAGGTGGTGAAGGCTGGGTCATACTGAGGCCAGTAGTCGGGCTGAATCTTGGATGATTTGACACCAAACACATCTAGAAGGTGACGATTCATCAGCGCAAATCTGATGGAAAGCAATGTGAGGCCCGGGGGTAACAGATGTTTTTATTGTACAAGAAACTTCATATTTAAGCAATGTCAACTCTACTAATAGTTTTTTTTTTAATTCTGATACAAAAGCCTGACAAATCTGCAGAGAGTAATTTGAAATGATATTGGTGGATAGTGATCTAAGAACTAAATGCTGGATTTAGCAACACTGAAATGTACAATTAAGAGCAGTGCTTTTAAAACTAGATTAAAATAGCTTACTTGTTATCTGTTACCCTGAGTAAAAACTTCCAATAACCTGGTCTAAGAGTGTGAGGCTCCATCACAGCCTGGAGAAATATACAGAAAACTGATGTCAGCTAAATTAATTTTTTGGGTGACAGAAATGTAATTTTTAACCTGTCTACCTTTCTATTATAATTTGTCTTGAATGATTTTTTTTTACTTTTTCCGTGTCTAAAAATTAATATAGTGACTAATAATGTTTACAAAATTAATGAAAGAAGTCAAGTATTCTCAACTTACTGCGTGGAATATAAAAGCGGTGGAAAAGGCATAAATGAAGATATCAGCACACTTGAAGTAAGGGAATCCATAGGATTCAATCCCCTTGAAGTATAAAATCTGGGGAAAAAATAAAACTAATTTTTTTTTGTTCTGCTAAATTTAAGTATAAAAAGGGATTTATATCTAATGCATTGACATTGAGTCAAATATAAAACCAATGTATATGTTTAAGGTTAAATTATATCACACAGATTTACGAGCATATAAAAGTAAAATGCATAGTTAGTACTATAAAATAAAACACAGATATCTGACCACCGAGCAGATGTTTGGAATTACAGCACAGCAAATTTTGAATTGGATAATAGAATATCTGTGTTTGTGGGAGTAAAATTTTTCATAAAAATGGATGCTGTACAACTTTGCACACAAGTTTGTAATTTCACATATGGACCAACAAAACTTGGTTTCAATTTTTTTTTTATAATGTGTCTTAAGTCAGCTTCTATTCTTTATTGCATCCTTATAGTACATATAGCTGTACCTAACCTTGCCCACTTGATGTATTGGTGACTGTAGACGGGAGACAGGGGAAGCGATTTGAAGCGACTGACTTACTTCAATTAGCTTGGTAGCTGCATATAGGGCAATGGTCACACTTCTGTAAAACCTGAGGGACAGACCAGCCAGTGCACCAGCAATGAACCCATGCTTATCTGAGTCTTTGTTCCTGGCCCAACGTAATATACAATTGACAGCCTGAGGGGAAAAATAGACATGGTACAGCCTAAAGGGAAAAATAGACATGGTACAGCCTGAGGGGAAAAATAGACATGGTACAGCCTCAAGGGAAAAATAGACATGGTACAGCCTTAAGGGAAAAATAGACATGGCACAGCCTGTGGGGGAAAATAGACATGGTACAGCCTAAAGGGAAAAATAGACATGGTACAGCCTCAAGGGAAAAATAGACATGGTACAGCCTTAAGGGAAAAATAGACATGGCACAGCCTGTGGGGGAAAATAGACATGGTACAGCCTGAGGGGAAAAATAGACATGGTACAGCCTCTAGGGAAAAATAGACATGGTACATCCTGTGGGGAAAGATAGATATAGTACAATAAACACAGTAATTTTGGGGTAAGCAATTTTCATACTGAATATGAGACCAGTTTGAATTATTTAACCAAGGGGGGTGGGGGGTTGGCTGTATGAATGACACTTAAATTACTTGAAATTAAAACAATTCATTTTTAAAAAAATGCCCCCTACCACATGGCCTGAAGCTGAGACATAATGTGAGTCTTGTACAAATTCCAATGAAGATATTGTATGGCAATGACCTTTGCATTTCTAAAACTCATTGGTGCAATTAGAAGTGAAAAAAATCTTTGCCCTATTGGACAATAAATACAATCTCCTGAGATTGAGATGGCAACTAAGTTCATTTAACAAATAACTTTCTAGGGGAGATAACTCCATACATTTAATGTAGTTACCTCACTATAAATAAGTGCATTATTTCGGATTTAAAAACAAAATAATTATGACAGAGATGTTTTAATTATTATTATTTTGTTTTTTTAATTTTCTTCTGCACTTTCCTATTATTTTTTTGCAACCTGTCAATGACATTCTTAAGTACCAGTAACATTTTAGTTCTGATTTTATCATTTGCCTTCCTTTCTCAAATCCCTGACACTTCCTAATGTGTCTAAGATTCCCTGATTTCAATTTCTCTGTACACCCCATGCAAGGGTCAACAGGTCAAATTTTAGAAGACAAATTTATAAAAATACATAGAGTCATTGCAAAAATAAAACACATTTAAATAATCTCCATTATTTTGTTTAAATTTATCTTCATAATACAACACTTCTTGTTCTGACTATAATAAAAATAACATGGCTAATTAAAGACTTACCCTGAAGATTGCTGAGTAGCCGCCTAGGAAGGCAGCCAATTTAAGATTCAATTTATTAAAAAACGTGTCCTTTAGGACGGTTGGTCTCTTTAGGACTGATGACATCACAGATAAGGAGTTGAGACTTGCTTGGGCCATGAACCCAGCTGTAAACATTTTGGCAGCACCCTGAAATACAAACAGTTTGTTGTCAAATTATTTTTAAGTTGTTTTTTTTTCTACTGAAATTTTAGTCTTGTTTAAATCGGATATCTTTATAAAAATTGAATAACTGAGCAAGCTTTTGGCTCAATTTTTTCTAATAGTACTAATATAATATATATATTATTGGCCACTTTTTATATTTAGGACACATTACCTCCCATGTAGCTTAGTTCAAGAGAATTACACATTTACTTCCCTTGGGCCACTCAACTTTACACTAGTAAGTGACCGAATGATTGCTGTGGGCAAGGATACCATCACATGAGGTGGATCTCATACATAAATGGGCCAATGAGTTCAGACATTTGGTGGGACCCGTCATAAATATGGGCTTGTGAGCTATGGATGGTGGGACACTGTATGTTTTGTGGGCCAGTAAGCTACTGATGGTGGGACACTATATGTTTTGTGGACCAGTAAGCTATGGATGGTGGGACACTGTATGTTTTGTGGGCCAGTAAGCTATGGATGGTGGGACACTATATGTTCTGTGGGCCAGTAAGCTATGGATGGTGGGACACTATATGTTTTGTGGGCCAGTAAGCTATGGATGGTGGTACACTATATGTTTTTGGCCAGTAAGCTATGGATGGTGGGACACTATATGTTTTGTGGGCCAGTAAGCTATGGATGGTGGGACACTATGTTTTGTGGGCCAGTAAGCTATGGATGGTGGGACACTGTATGTTTTGTGGGCCAGTAAGCTATGGATGGTGGTACACTATATGTTTTGTGGGCCAGTAAGCTATGGATGGTGGGACACTATATGTTTTGTGGGCCAGTAAGCTATGGATGGTGGGACACTATATGTTTTGTGGGCCAGTAAGCTATGGATGGTGGTACACTATATGTTTTGTGGGCCAGTAAGCTATAGATGGTGGTACACTATATGTTTTGTGGGCCAGTAAGCTATGGATGGTGGTACACTGTATGTTTTGTGGGCCAGTAAGCTGTAAACAGCAGCATTCAGTCGGTATCTACCGAGCTGTCAATCACGTGAACAGAACCAGCCTATGGGAGGCCAGCATCTGGCAGCAATGAATTAAAGCTGGTATCTGCCTGTCAAGATTGCCTGGCCTAGTGTCAGAAATTATTTGCTTTCCATCCAGATATGAGGCCGGGGGGGGGGACTGGTGTGGGGTGGAGGGCATCTACTCACTTTATTTCTATCAAATTTTTACATCATTTTTGGGCCTGGAACTGGTGAGCTGTCACGTGACTGAGTCAATGTTTGTTTATTGTGAGACTGGACACGCGATATATTGTTATAAAGGGGGGGGGGCGTACAGAACAAATGCGGTCGTTTATATACAAAAGAGATAAATAATAAGTTAAATATTCCCAAAAAACTGTTAGCTTGAAGCTGAGTGTGATACAATGAGTGTGATACAATGAGTGTGATACAATGAGTAAGATACAATGAGTGTGATACAATGAGTGTGATACAATGAGAGTAATACAATGAGTGTGATACAATGAGTGTGATACAATGAGTGCGATACAATAATGTGTAATACAATGAGTGTGATACAATGAGTGTGATACAATGAGAGTAATACAATGAGTGTGATACAATGAGTGTAATACAATGAGTGTGATACAATGACTGTGGCCGAATGTGGATGAAAAAGAGAAATGTTTAAACTATAAAATAGATAAATGACCAGAAAAGTGAGTCTAGAAAAGAGAAATAACTGGGGCAATCTTGGCCTATGGGCAATCTTGGCATGGGGACAATCTAGGCATGGGGACAATCTTGGCATAGGGGTAATCTTGGCATGGGGGCAATCTTGGCATGGGGGCAATCTAGGTATGGGGGTATTCTTGGCATTGGGGCAAGCTTGTCATGGGGGCAATCTTGGAATAGGGCATTCATGGCATGTGGGCAATCTTGTCATAGGGGCAATCTTGGCATAGGGGCAATCTAGGTATGGGGGCATCTAGGCATGGGGGCAATCTTGGAATAGGGCATTCATGGCATGGGGGCAATCTTGGCATGGGGGTAATCTTAGCATAGGGGTAATATGGGCATGGGGGCAATCTTGGAATAGGGGCATTAATGGCATGGGAGCAATCTTGGCATAGGGGTAACATGGGCATGGGGGCAATCTTGGCATGGGGCTAATCATGGCATGGGGGCAATCTTGGCATGGGGGCAATCTTAACATAAGGGAAATCTTGGCATAGCGGCAATCTTGTCATAGGGGCACATTTGGCATAGGGGCAATCTTGGCATGGGGGCAATATGTCATTTGTGATATTTCCCCTCCACCGACAGCCCATGGCTCACTTGCCACACTGGATGATGGATACATGAACATCCATCCTGCACGGGCCCCGATATGTATTAACACATCCATGGGACATGTGAGACCAACGTATCCAGGAATAAGTAGATGGATGTCATACAAACTGGGATTATAACCAGGAGTATACTCAAGCGTTAACACAAAAATCTTTGTTATATGTGGTAGAAATACATCTTGATATATGTGGCAGAAATACATCTTTGTTATATGTGGTAGAAATACATCTTGATATATGTGGCAGAAATACATCCTGATATATGAGGTAGAAATACATCTTTGTTATATGTGGTAGAAATACATCTTGATATATGTGGCAGAAATACATCTTTGTTATATGTGGTAGAAATACATCTTGATGTATGTGGCAGAAATACATCTTTGTAAACCCGGAAAAAAGTACATAAACAATAACAAACAAAAAAAAATAGAACAACAACAGAAGTACATGTTTGTACCAGGACTGAAATACATGTTAGTACCAGAAAAGAAATACATGTTTGATCCAGAAAAGAAATACATGTTTGATCCAGAAAAGAAATACATGTTTGTACCAGAACAGAAATAGATGTTTGTACCAGAACAGAAATACATGTTTGTACCACAACATAAATACATGTTTGTACCAGAACAGAAATAGATGTTTTACCAAGACAGAAATACACAGAAATAGACACCGCCGTAGGTAGAAAGTTTGTGTAAATAACAGAACTAAACAACAAAAAATCGTCCTCATGACGTCATTGACATTGGGAGAAAATAAAACGATTAAAAAATGCCGTTAAACTAAAGCACGGGGGAAGCGCGTGCAAGCCGCAGTGATCCAAGTCTGGTGGAGAAACTATTCAAGTTCGGACAGTTTGACTCATCAACCAGGTCAGATCTACGTTAACTGGAGCTGGTGCCACAGAAATTACAAGTGGAAGAGAAGGGTTTGGGAGGGGGAGGGGTCGAGTCTGGTTTGTCAGACATGATTGATGGGGTACCCACATTATGGCAGGGCGGGCCAGGTAAGGGGGAAACACTTTACACTCCGTCCCTGTGTCGGGGTGAGGGGAGGTGTGTCCCAGGAGAGTTTGTAGAGGTAAACAGGGTTGCCAGATTGGCCTTTTTAAGCCTAAATTCTCTAAATTTTGCTCTTTTTTTTTAAGATGGTTTGGCGTCAAATAATGTTTGGCCTTACTAGCCTTTTTTCTTTAAAAAAATATGTATATAATATAATACAAAAATTATCTTTATCACATAAAAAAACAGGACTGAAGCCATTTAAACGTTATTATAAAAATTGTAAGCAATAAAATATTTTAGTGGAGCTTTTATTTAGAGTTGCAGGTTTTGATGTAACGTCACAGTTCTTAAAAGACCCCCCTCCCCCACGTCAAAAATCTTTACAAATCTGTGCCCCATCCTGACCCTAGGTGCGTGACGTCATTTTTGTCGATATTTTTCATATACCAAAATGGGGGTGAGTCTGGAATCAGGCCTATAAATTAGTAAATGGAAAACAGGTAAACAGGGTATGAGTTGGTCTGACAGGACGTAACACAACAGCGAAAGTTTCGGCTCTTTGCTGTTGTGTTACGTCCTGTCAGACCAACTCATACCCTGTTTACCTGTTTTCCATTTACTATTTCATATAACATAGGTTTTGCCTTTTTTGTGGCCTTTTTTTTTGGCCGACATTTTGGGGTGTTTACCCAAATTATAATCTGGCAACCCTGGAGGTAAAGAATGCGTCACATGAACACAAGCCAAGCAACAGTTGACTGAGTGACTACTGTCATGACAGACAACAGTTGACTGAGTGATTACTGTCATGACAGGCAACAGTTGACTGAGTGATTACTGTCATGACAGACAACAGTTGTCTGAGTGATTACTGTCATGACAAGCAACAGTTGACTGAGTGACTACTGTCATGACAGGCAACAGTTGACTGAGTGACTACTGTCATGACAGGCAACAGTTGACTGAGTGACTACTGATATGACAGGCAACAGTTGACTGAGTGACTACTGTCATGACAGGCAACAGTTGACTGAGTGGCTACTGATATGACAGGCAACAGTTGACTGAGTGACTACTGTCATGACAGGCAACAGTTGAATGAGTGACTTCTGTCATAACAGGCAACAGTTGACTAAGTGACTACTGTCATGAACATAAGACAGGCAACAGTTGACTGATTGACTACTGTCATGAACATAAGACAGGCAACACGAGTTGGAGTGCTTATATACCATATAGTAAGTGACCTCTGGGTAAAGTTTGTATTAGTTCCTAACCAATTTAGTTCTGATTTTTCCATGGTATCCAATTACAATTACCACTAGGGTTCCTTCTTTTTTAAAAAAAAATCCTTTATATTAACTTGTGGTGTCTGAGCCGTGCGACCGACCGTGTGTGCGTGCTAGCTTGCCGAAAAAATTTTGAATCGATTTTTAAAGCTAGCGAGCTGAAATTTTGCAGGCAGACTCACGCCAATGATAAAAATAATGTATCAAAATTTCAGATCGATCGAATGGACAGTAATTGAATTATTGAATTTTAAAATTATTTTTATTTATCTCTATATCATATTAATTTTTAGCGCATTTTCGAGATGTCGAATGCGCTATTGCACCCGTTTTGTCCGTCCGTCTGTCATCACCCTTGATCACAGCATCCATAAGTCCTAGACCCATGATGTATATATGTTTTTTGTATGTCCTGACCTGCCATTTGTGCATCAACACTCAGTTACTCGATCCATTAAAAAACCCCGTTAAAACTACCAAAAAACTTTGCGAATCGAGAGGTAACACTGGCGCAGGGAACGGCCGCCATTGCCGGAAGTCGAATACATAATTTTTCAAGCATTAAAGAGTGCTACGAAAGCGTGCAAAAGAATTAGTTGTTTTTTTTTTGACGTCATTAGAATATGTGTAAAAGTTTAGAGAGTTTTACGTCATCATTTGTGGTGACTTGTAGTTAGATTAAAGAGAAAATAAAAAATTTTAAAATGTAAGGAAATGACTTTTAAATTTTAAAAAATGTCAAGTATATTCATTACACAAGAAAATTCATAAATATGTCTAAAATCTAAACACAATTACTGATAACTACATAATGCTGATATCTAACATAAGTACTGATACATAATACGAAAATGCGCTAACACGTCCTGGGTTCCAAAAGGGACCAGGCTTAACATGATTTTTTTAGATACAGTGTTGTGGTGCTTAATATGTTCAACAACCTTTCATGTCGCGCAATGAGGTGCGCATTATATTGTCAATACATTTTAAAATTATATTCACGATCGGTATTTTCGGATTGTGAACGTCCGTATAGTGTCTCTTATATAAAAGATTTATAGTGAAAAACTTGTTGTTTTTTTACAAGTTTTTTTTTTTTTTAATTATAGCATTAAAATTGCAAGCGAAATGGCCAAAGCGTTAAAATGGCAAGTGGAATGGCCAAAGCGTTAAAATGGCGAGTGAAATGGCCAATGCATTAAAATGACAAGCGAAATGGCCAAAGCGTTAAAATGGCGAGTGAAATTGCCAAAGCATTAAAATTGCAAGTAAAATGGCCAAAGCGTTAAAATGGTAAATGCAATGGCAAAAGCATTAAAATGGCAAGTGATATGGCCAAAGTGTTAAAAGTGCAAGTGAAATGGTCAAAGCGATAAAATGGCCAAAATGTTAAATGGCAAGTGAAATGGCCAAAGTTTTTAAATATCAAGTGAAATGGCCAAATTGTTAAATGGCAAGTTAAATGGCCAAAGTTTTTAAATATCAAGTGAAATGGCCAAATTGTTAAATGGCAAGTTAAATGGCCAAAGTTTTAAAATGGCAAGGGAAATGGCCAAATTGTTAAATGGCAAGTCAAATGGCCAAAGTTTTAAAATGGCAAGGGAAATGGCCAAAATGTTAAATGGTACGTAAAATTACCCGAAGTGCCAAAATGGCAAGTGAAATGGCCAAAGTTTTAAAATGGCAAGTGAAATGGCCAAACCGCATACAGCTCAACCATTTTTAGATCTGCTACCTTAGTTGAAACATCACTCACCTTTAAAACATATGAAAGACAACTGTGTTGGTGTGGACAACATTTATGTTTGGGAAGACGCTCTGCGGACTCCAGCCAATTACCGACAAGGCTGGTGACCTCCTCAACCAAACAACCGACCAATGGAATCCTCCGTATACTTTGCAGCAGGGTCAAGGCTTTGTCCACTACGGAGGGCAATGGTCTGGTGGTGACGGATGTAACTGATGGAATGGGGTTATCTACAGAGACTGAGGAGTGATGACTGTTTGAGGCCGAGGGGCTGTCTGGCTGATGTCGGCTTGCCAATGGGCTGTCCGGCTGATAGCTTGCCGATGGGCTGTCCGGCTGATGACCGCTTGGCGCTGACCCTGGCTCTAGTGCTGCCTGCCTGTGAATGGTGTTGTGTGTACTGACCGCTGACTTGTCTGTTGGTGCCCGCTGAGGGTTTTCGTCCCCACCCACGAAAAACCTGTCAAGAATATGGTTTAAGTTTATGGACTTTGCCAAAACATAAATTTGTTGTCATAGTGACCTAGATAAACAAAAAGATGAGAACCAATTTTAAAATATTTTTTAAGATATATATTTCTGTTTGTTGATATTAACAGAGAGGTTTGAAGCAAACACCCTTCTCCTTAAATAATATATGTAAATAAGTAGTCGAAGCTAAATTCCTTAACTTTGCCTGTATGTAACAGGTATAATGCCACTCATTTCAATGTTTTGAATTATTATTAGTATGGTTGAGAGCTTGACTTTTCAGACGTGTCCATTCAAATTCTTCAGTTCAACTAAAAGTGTCGATGGTGGACTTTTATATTCTGGTTATGTTTACAACCCTCAGTTGAGTTCTCTGGGTTGGACTACTGGTTGGAATAGAGTGAGTGGAAACATAACTGAGCTATAAGTTTTAACGGGCCAACTAGACATTAAACAAGATGCCACCACCTACCCCTGAGCGTGGACCAGGTCTTTTTGACTTAGTTTCCTTCAATTCCCTTTCATCTGTGACGTCACCCAAACATTGATATTTTCTCCAAATCAAACCACCACCCCCACCCCCACCAAAAAGAAAACAAACAAATAACGTAATTTAATACGAATTTATTCCATATTTTAAAGAACAGAAAGAATTTCCCTTTTCAACGTATATAATGATACTGTTGCATAATTTGTTGTTGTTTTACTCTCTCCTGTAATTGGCTGATGCATCGTGAATTATTTCTAATCTTGTTACACAATGAGACATTCAAGCTAATTAGATCATTCACGTGATAGATCACATGACTTTCACGAGACAACAACACGAATGACTGGTTTAATAACGTGTTTGCCAACTTACCGGAACAAAGACTCTGAGGACGAGGAAAGTCCATTCTGCCTCCTGTGAACAAAGAGTTGAACGCATTCATTAAACCACATGGGGTCGGCTATAAGGAAGCTTGTATTGGTGCTCATGATTAAAACTTGCCTTCTACTTCTATTGTGATTCTATCAATTAAATTCAAATATAGATATTGTGCATGCTAAGTGGCTTGAGGTCTCAGTCGGGAATAGTGTGGACTTATCATTTGAGCACCTGGAATAGTGTGGACTTATCATTTGAGCACCGGGAATAGTGTGGACTTATCGTTTGAGCACCGGGAATAGTGTGGACTTATCATTTGAGCACCGGGAATAGTGTGGACTTATCATTTGAACACCGGGAATAGTGTGGACTTATCATTTGAACACCGGGAATAGTGTGGACTTATCATTTGAGCACCGGGAATAGTGTGGACTTATCATTTGAACACCGGGAATAGTGTGGACTTATCATTTGAACACCGGGAATAGTGTGGACTTATCATTTTAACAATAAATATTTCGCAATGCACTGAGATGTTACAATAAATCGAAGATAAACGAAATCGAATGAAATAATCCTGAAAAAATATTTGACTTTAACGACGCATTCATGCCAACAGGGCAAGGGCTTTCTTAATCCTTTCCTACCCATAACACGTTCGTCCTTGTCAACTCCATTGTTCAACACCATCTTCTCTAAACCACAATATTTTTGTGATACGTCTTCCACCTGACTTCGCACTCAATGTCACACAACAATCATACCTCATAAAATGCCTCGTGACAATAATACCCCACATTCAATACCTGGAGACAATCATACCCCACATTCAATACCGCGTGACAATAATACCCCACATTCAATACCTGGAGACAATCATACCCCACATTCAATACCTTGTGACAATAATACCCCACATTCAATTCCTGGAGACAATCATACCCCACATTCAATACCTTGTGACAATAATACCTCACATTCAATTCCTGGAGACAATAATACCCCACATTCAATACCTCGTGACAATAATACCACATATTCAATACCTCGTGACAATAATACCCCACAGTCAATACCTGGAGACAATAATACCTCACATTCAATTCCTGGAGACAATCATACCCCACATTCAATTCCTGGAGACAATAATACCCCACATTCAATACCTGGAGACAATCATACCCCACATTCAATTCCTGGAGACAATCATACCCCACATTCAATACCTGGAGACAATCATACCCCACATTCAATTCCTGGAGACAATAATACCCCACATTCAATACCTGGAGACAATCATACCCCACATTCAATACCTTGTGACAATAATACCCCACATTCAATACCTGGAGACAATAATACCTCACATTCAATACCTCTTGACAATAATACCCCACATTCAATACCTTGTGACAATAATACCCCACATTCAATACCTTGTGACAATAATACCCCACATGCAATACCTTGTGACAATAATACCACACATTCAATACCTCGTGACAATAATACCACACATTCAATACCTTGTGACAATAATACCTCACATTCAATACCTTGTGACAATAATACCCCACATTCAATACCTTGTGACAATAATACCACACATGCAATACCTCGTGACAATAATACCCCACATTCAATACCTGGAGACAATAATACCCCACATTCAATTCCTGGAGACAATAATACCTCACATTCAATACCTCGTGACAATAATACCCCACATTCAATACCTGGAGACAATCATACCCCACATTCAATTCCTGGAGACAATAATACCCCACATTCAATACCTTGTGACAATAATACCTCACATTCAATACCTTGTGACAATAATACCCCACATTCAATACCTTGTGACAATAATACCCCACATTCAATACCTTGTGACAATAATACCACACATTCAATACCTCATGACAATAATACCTCACATGCAATACCTCGTGACAATAATACCTCACATGCAATACCTCGTGACAATAATACCTCACATGCAATACCTCGTGACAATAATACCCCACATTCAATACCTGAAGACAATAAAACCCCACATTCAATACCTCGTGACAATAATACCTCACATCCAATACCTCGTGACAATAATACCTCACAGTACAGATTACTGCACTTCATCCCCTCCAGTTATCTTGCAAACAAATACCCCACCCCACCCCCCCAATAAAAAAGTGCTCAGTCTGGGAGTAAGTCCGAAAAACCTCCCATTGAACTCTTTGGATGCCTCTTGACATAATCCTTACTCCACCCTCCACCCCTTTCTTCTTCACAACACTCCCTCTCTCTTGTTTAACCCTAACATTTACTCATCACTCATCACTCAGCCCCCAGCCTCCCATTCACTTGGACTGTATCTAAGATTCTGACCTCCCTTTGAAGCTTCCATGTAATTATATATTCAATCCGCAGCTCTTTGAAGAATTGCCTCCCTTTTTTTTCCCAATCGCTATCGCAATCTAGACCAACAAGGGGACGTAATTGTGCTATTTTCTTCCGGTGAAAAAAAGTGACATTTTCCCAGTGAAAGACTCGAACAAACTCCTCACGCGGCCCACAGAAACATCTGAGGAGTTGGCCGTGAATAGCCTCGAATGCTGGCTTTTTCAGCTCATCAAAGCTCCAAGATTGCTCTTTGCAATGTTGAAAACGGACAAGATTGGGACAGAAATGAAATGGTGCTGGAGCGGAGCACATGAAAGATTTGGGAAGAGAAAAGAAGAAGAAAAAAAGCGGGGGGGGGGTAGTTTTAATTGTTTGAGGAAAACATTTAGACGGGGAAATAAGTGGAGAGGGGAGAAAGGAGCAGAGAGGAATACGGAGAGGAATGACCTCGGTGTTAATAAAAACAACATTCAATAACTAGGATTGTGATTTGGTTGTGAGTGGCCGTCTGGGCTGATTGAACCTAAAGTAAATGGGGTTGAACCTAAATTCTTTCAAGGCAAAAGGGGAAAGGGAGGGAAACATTTGTTTTTGCCAGGGCGGGGGAAAAAACATGGTGCCACGAACTCAAAACAAGCACCAGCGTGATGGTCTCAAATAATAATAATAGCAGGGGCGGACTCTGTAGGGTGGGTACAGAACTAGGGCGTTGATGTTGGTTAGGTGACCCACTGCCTGGCAGTAAGAAGCTTTTAAATTACAAGTTAAAACCTATCACTCTGGACAATTCTAGCTTTCAATTGTAATTTAGAGGCATTCCATTTAGACTGAAATAAAAATTAGGTCAGAAGAAATTTTAATGAAAAAAAAGTTCAAGGGAAGGAAAAGTTAATTTGAGGGAGGTAAGAGAGGGGATTTTTCGGCATTTGTCTATTGATTAAATAGAATTATTTATTTTTCTTTAAATAATAAAAAAAAATCACGCATTTCAACAAAATTAAATTTTAAAATACTTTTGCTCACACACATCAACGCTTAATGAGAGCGATTAATGTGCAATAATTGTATTGGTCAAAAACCCTGTAAACTTTATTTTCAGTTTATAACCATTTGTGACTTTTGATTGATACACGTTAAATTACCTATAATAGTTGTGGATTACGCCTAATACTACACGCATAAGTTGGTTCTCATAAGAGCACTCTTACTGAAAGAAAACCCATTTGAACACAAAAGTAATGGAAACGCACAAACCCTGATATCCACATTTTCTTGAATAAAAATATGCCATTGAAAACAACCAATTCGTAGACATAGATCATACAAAGTACACATGTCAATGACAACTCATAAACCAGTTTTAAAAATACCTAGAAACCTTTATTAGTTCGATAAATCAAAACGCCACATTCTTGAAATTACATCAAGTGCACGTGCTTTTTGTATGGGGTAGAAGAAATGTAGATGTTTTCAAGTTGGAATGCAGGTAGCCGTTAACTTTATTGACAAGCCACACGCAGTGTTCTCACCCCCCCCCACCCCCACCCCAACCGCTTTCTTTTTAAATGCTCGCAGTTACCGAACAAATCTGAAAGTGAAAGTAGACGTGACCAGGGCAGCTGACAGACACACGAAGCCAGAAAATATGAACAAATTTATCGACATGCCGTAACTCGACATCCAGGAATTTCACCCGCGGTGGGTAAAGGGGGGAAATCTGGCTTACGCACTTTGTCATTTTATATTTATGTTAAGTTGTTCTTACCGTTTCATTATTTATGATTCTTCAGAAAATGTTACTTTGCGATTGTTTTCATTCAAAGCAAATGCAATGAATAGTCCATTCCAGAAATATCACCCACTTTGTTCATCTCTTAAATAAATAGAGAACCCAGTCTCAAATGTCTTTGAAATAAGAATGTTATTCTTTTAGTAAATAATTGAAAATAATTTTGTCTCATAAAAATAATGTTTAGTATTTGGGCTGAAATTCACCCCCGCCCCTTCCTCCATTTTTACACCAGCACGCACACCAACACACACACCAGCACGCACACCAACACACACACCAACACGCACACCAACACACACACCAGCACGCACACCAGTTAACACGTTAAAGAAGAATCGAAACCCCGTTATTTTACCTTTACGTGTTCCTGTCTCTGTCACGCGAATGATACATATATCCTAGTTTACCTTGTACACATATGACTTATGACACCGAAATTTAAAGACATGAATCAAAAGTTTACCATGTACACATGACTCCCAAGTTAACCATGTACACATGACTCCCAAGTTCACCATGTACACATGACTCCCAAGTTTACCATGTACACATGACTCCCAAGTTTACCATGTACACATGACTCCTAAGTTTACCATGTCAACATGACTCCCAAGTTTACCATGTACACATGACTCCAAAGATTACCATGTGCACATGACACCCAAGTTTACCATGTGCACATGACTCATAGTTTACCATGTACACATGACTCATAGTTTACCATGTACACATGACACCCAAGTTTACCATGTACACATGACTCCCAAGTTTACCATGTACACATGACTCCAAAGATTACCATGTGCACATAACACCCAAGTTTACCATGTACACATGACTCATAGTTTACCATGTACACATGACTCCAAAGATTACCATGTGCACATGACTCCCAAGTTTACCATGTGAACATGACTCCCAAGTTTACCATGTGCACATGACTCCCAAGTTTACCATGTACACATGACTCCCAAGTTTACCATGTGCACATGACCCCCAAGTTTACCTTGTCAACATGACTCCCAAGTTTACCATGTGCACACGACTCCCAAGTTAACCATGTACACATGACTCCCAAGTTCACCATGTACACATGACTCCCAAGTTTACCATGTACACATGACTCCCAAGTTTACCATGTACACATGACTCCCAAGTTTACCATGTACACATGACTCCTAAGTTTACCATGTCAACATGACTCCCAAGTTTACCATGTACACATGACTCCAAAGATTACCATGTGCACATGACACCCAAGTTTACCATGTGCACATGACTCATAGTTTACCATGTACACATGACTCATAGTTTACCATGTACACATGACACCCAAGTTTACCATGTACACATGACTCCCAAGTTTACCATGTACACA
The DNA here is from genome assembly GCA_002072015.1 of Radix auricularia. NCBI lineage: Eukaryota > Metazoa > Mollusca > Gastropoda > Lymnaeidae > Radix > Radix auricularia. Next base: position 204,947 of record MUZC01000986.1, on the reverse strand, counting down.
TGACTCCAAAGATTACCATGTGCACATGACACCCAAGTTTACCATGTACACATGACTCATAGTTTACCATGCACACATGACTCATAGTTTACCATGTGCACATGACTCCAAAGATTACCATGTGCACATAACACCCAAGTTTACCATGTACACATGACTCATAGTTTACCATATACACATGACTCCAAAGATTACCATGTGCACATGACTCCCAAGTTTACCATGTGCACATGACTCCCAAGTTTACCATGTACACATGACTCCCAAGTTTACCATGTGCACATGACCCCCAAGTTTACCTTGTCAACATGACTCCCAAGTTTACCATGTGCACATGACCCCCAAGTTTACCATGTACACATGACTCCCAAGTTTACCATGTACACATGACTCCAAATTTTACCATGCGCACATGACTCCCAAGTTTACCATGTACACATGACTCCCAAGTTTACCATGTACACATGACTCCCAAGTTTACCATGTACACATGACTCCCAAGTTTAGCATGTACACATGACTCCCCAATTTACTATGTAAACATGACTCCCAAGTTTAGCATGTACTCATGACTCCCCAATTGACCATGTGCACATGACTCCCAAGTTTACCATGTACACATGACTCCCCAATTGACCATGTGCACATGACTCCAAAGTTTACCATGTACACATGACTCCAAATTTTACCATGTACACATGTCTCCCCAGTTTACCATGTACACATGACTCCCAAGTTTACCATGTACACATGACTCCCCAATTGACCATGTGCACATGACTCCCAAGTTTACCATGTGCACATGACTCCCAAGTTTACCATGTACACATGACTCCCCAATTGACCATGTGCACATGACTCCCAAGTTTACCATGTGCACATTACTCCCCAATTGACCATGTGCACATGACTCCCCAATTTACCATCTGCACATGACTCCCAAGTTTAGCATGTACACGTGATTCTCACTCAAGTTTACAATGCACACAAATAAATGACACCCTCACCTGTTGCGCCCCCTCCACCCAACACCCAGAAAACAAACAGCAACCATCAGTACCCGCAGACCTTGGCCAAACGATTTTTGTTTTCGCGACTTTGGAGATCTTCCCAGGCGACTCAGGCACGGGCGGCACACGCGTTATGTGAGGTAAGAAAACCTTCCCACATTCTGCTCCATGTGACCCGGGAGGAAAACAAGCCATCATTTTCTTGTGAGGGGGGGGGGCGCTGTGTGGGGTGGAATCTCAGTGTGTGCCGGTGGGGGGGTCTGGGATGGGGGTGTAGGGTCGAGCAGAATTCAACATACGAGTTGCTTTTGTTTTATAATAT
>MUZC01000986.1:162651-182274 GCA_002072015.1 Radix auricularia | reverse complement strand
GACCCAACCAATAGGATCCCATCTAACTGACCCAACCAATTGGATCCCATCTAACCGACCCAACCAATTGGATCCCATCTAACTGACCCAAACTCAACCACTTCAACTCAAACTTTTAAGATAAGCATTACTCCCCCCTCTCCCCCCCGCCCCCTTTTCATTTTGTTTGTTTTTTGTCTCAGGATTGGAAGTGGAACTGAGGGGGGGAGGGTGCCCCCCCATACTCGACCGGGGCGGCTTATCGTGCCGGTGTTAGGGAGCCGACTTAGCCCGACTAATAAGGCTAAACTCCCGTGTCGGGGAAATATTCCCAGTTTATCAACAGATCTGACTTGCTGGGTCAGAGAGCGCGGCAATTTCAAGTGGATCTCTCTGACACGTCACGGCCCGAGGAGATAATCGTTTGTTGATCTTTTTTTCCGGAGAAGTCGTCTCCCCTAGGTTAGAGCTGCTCGAGTATTTTCATTTCATTAAGCATTTCTTAAGGTTGCCACGGCCACCAAGGGCAGCAAGGAATGCATTTCTTTCTTTTTCTTTTTGTAAACGGCCGGAAGTAGAAATAGGTGACGAAGGTGCAGCTGAAGGACATTTGATGTATCAATTAACCCTAGTTGTTGTGGGATGCCATTAATGACGAACTCTCTTCTTTCAGAAATGAATGGAGAAAACGATCAAATGGTTAGAGTTGATTAAAAGCAGCCGAACGTTAAGTGAAAAATAAAACATTGGTTCCAGAGTAACTGACCAAAGCGGCGAACCTTACGTTGACCAAAGTGGTGCAACTTACGTTGCCGAAAGTGGTGCACCTTACCTTGACCAAAGTGTTGCCCCCTTACCTTGCCCAAGGTGGTGCACCTTACCTTTCCAAAATTGGTGCACCTCACCTTGACCAAAGTGTTGCCCCTTACCTTGCACAAAGTGATTCACCTTACCTTGACCAAAACGTTGCCCCTTACCTTGCCCAAAGTGGTGCACCTCACCTTGACCAAAGTGTTGCCCCTTACCTTGACCAAAGTGTTGCCCCTTACCTTGCCCAAAGTGGTGCACTTTACCTTTCCAAAAGTGGTGCACCTTAACTTTTTCAAAGTGTTGTCCCTTACCTTGACCAAAGTGTTGCCCCTTACCTTGCCCAAAGTGGTGCACCTTACCTTGCCCAAAGTGGTGCACCTTACCTTGCCCAATGTGGTGCACCTTACCTTGCCCAAAGTGGTGCACCTTACCTTGCCCAAAGTGGTGCACCTTACCTTGCCCAAAGTGGTGCACCTTACCTTGCCCAAAGTGTTGTCCCTTACCTTGCCCAAAGTGGTGCACCTTACCTTGCCCAAAGTGGTGCACCTTAACTTTCTCAAAGTGGTGCACCTTACCTAAGTGGTGCACCTTACCTTGCCCAAAGTGGTGCACCTTAACTTTCTCAAAGTGGTGCACCTTACCTTGCCCAAAGTGGTGCACCTTAACTTTCTCAAAGTGGTGCACCTTAACTTTCTCAAAGTGTTGTCCCTTACCTTGACCAAAGTGTTGCCCCTTACCTTGCCCAAAGTGGTGCACCTTACCTTGCCCAAAGTGGTGCACCTTAACTTTCTCAAAGTGGTGCACCTTACCTTGCCCAAAGTGGTGCACCTTACCTTGACCAAAGTGGTGCACCTTACCTTGCCCAAAGTGGTGCACCTTAACTTTCTCAAAGTGGTGCACCTTACCTTGACCAAAGTGGTGCGGCCATTTCAACATCATCCTAAGAGATACAAACGGAAAAATGAACCAACAACCCGTCATCACAAACGGTGTAAGTCAACGCTGTTCAGATTTTCCATTACAAATACTCGGGGACTCTGGCGTTCCCATGAGCTAAACAGAGCAGCACATGAGCGCCACACAGACAAACAATCAAAAATGAGTTTCTCCCTTCCTCTCCTGGTGCATCCACCACGCCGGCATCTGCTGGGGCCAAAAGGTGGACGCGATTGCGACCAGAGCCCGGGCCTGTGTTAGGAGTCTGGGCCGCAGACCAGCAGAATTACGATCTTGTCTCGGCGTAAAGTTTGCCTCCTCGTGTTTGTGCAAGCCGGGCAACTGTGTACGGCCCGCGTAAACACGGGATGTAAATAGCGCCCCCGGGCAGAACGTTTCGAAGATGGCCCCCCGAGATTCGGGGGCCTCGTTTGTATACCCGGCGCCTGCAGGGTGCGGCCTCAATAGTCCATGTCATCAGCCGCACCGTGTGCGTCAGGTTTAGAATTTTGTCCATCGATTTGACACGCGTGTGTAAACATGCCGAGATTTTATTTACTAAATTTCGTGGACCAGGGGAGCAGTGATGCATCATTGGTGTCTTGGTCCCGGCCCGGCGTTCGGAAATTGCCAGATTGGCATGATCACAACTGGCTATTAAAGGTGGATTCCTCGACTTCCCAACTATGTACTTCTGTACCATTCACGGCGGAGATGTCTCTGGTAGCAGCAAGGTCGACATTTTCATTTGTTTGGGGTGAGGAATCTGTACATGGATGACAGTTGATTTGGTCGGCTCAACAATAAATATGATTGCCTTACGACGGTAAAAAATTATGCAAGCCACTGAATTTGATAACGTTTGTGACGTCTTGTCAGGCTCATACATTTTACCGTGTTTCAATGGCATATACATATCTTCTTGATAACTCCGCAGCTTTACAAAATGAACAAGCGTGGTGAATGCATTCCCTGCCTGGTGAGTTTTCCCGGCCAGTTTCTACAATGTTGATTGCGTTTTAGAAATTTACTGAAACGTGTGTGTCTATAGTTTTATCGATATGTCCAAGTGTTCTTCGTGTCTTAACGTTCGACTCTGACACGACACGCAGCATAAGTTGTAGCGGACGGAGTCTTGTATGTGAACCAGATCACGTGGTGTGTCCGACATAGAAACTGAGATGCAAACCAATCGTGCGGCCAGGCACGTACGTGATTGAAACTTAACACCCGTCACATTCACATCTAGAAACCAGCTGTTGGCAAGATTTTGTTTTCTATTTCTCTTTTATTTGTAAGGATGATTGGGGGGAGGGTCGGACGACCTTTTCAAATGTGAACTTTTGTTCGCCTGCCAAGAGTACGCCATCGGAAACACGGGCCCTGCAGCAGAATACACCTTTAGAACCCAGCACGGCCCGCGCCATTCAAACACCACGACAACCTGGCCATCGTGAAATAGCCCAGTGACAAGTCCGACAGTTCCCATTCTGGAAGCGCCAATAGTTGCCAGGTGAAAGCACTTGAGGCGGGCCATACAACACATTTGAAGGGGGTTAAAAAAACGAATAATATTAATAATGTTTTCAGATTTGGGAGACTTGCTAAGTGCTATGACGGATATATTAGAAAAATGATGACGGTTATGTTTTTTTAAAAGACTTAAAGCATGCCGTTTGAGAGGTACTGCTAAATGCCGTGTGGAAACAAATCTCCCATTCAAGAGTGACATGGTCCATTTGCTTAAAATTGTGGGAATCTTCAGGAAAATAAATCTAGGGTGGGGGTTGATTTGAGGGGGGGGGGGCGCAAATCATCGTTTGCTGGCTGGCATTCAACAAATGTTCGTTGAAACGAAACAAAAAACTTGCTGAATGGCTTCCGTGAATGTTTGTGTCAAACAACTGCAGTACGATCAACCACACGCAATGTCATACAATTTGAAGACGGATTCGTCGCCTGCAGTCCACACGATGGAAATGCCGATATAACGCGAGCCGGATATGGGCGTCAAGGGTTCCTCAATTTGTTCAGATGTTTATTGATACTGTTTGCTTAGATGTTTATTGATACTGTTTGCTCAGATGTTTATTGATACTGTTTGCTCAGATGTTTATTGATACTGTTTTTTCAGATGTTTATTGATGCTGTTTGTTCAGATGTTTATTGATACTGTTTGTTCAGATGTTTATTGATACTGTTTGTTCAGATGTTTATTGATACTGTTTGTTCAGATGTTTAATGATACTGTTTTTTCAGATGTTTATTGATACTGTTTGTTCAGATCTTTATTGATACTGTTTGTTCAGATGTTTATTGAAACTGTTTGTTCAGATTTTTACTGATTATGTTAGTTTAATTTGATGTCTGGTGTTTCAGTTATAAAATTGTTTCCTAATTCCCGATTTGTTCTATAACAAGTGAAAATGAACCAACGTATCATATGTAAGGCTTGAGATTTGCTCCCATCTCCTGGGCAGTGGGATACAACATTGTCTAATTGTCCAAACTTATGACTCATTCATCACCCTACTCCTCCCGTCCGGCTGTCTAGCGTTGAGCATGACGTAAACGGGTGCAATATTGGGGGCTAGGCTGCAATGCCGGCAGTTCGAGTCCCTCTTGAGGTATGGCCTCGGTAGAGCAATGCCCCGTTCTCATTTTTGTTCCCATACTCTCGTGTTCCAGATTAAGTTTCCAGCATTTGTTTGTGCGGCTTGGCTTGGGCATGTCAGCATTAGGCCTGTCAACGGGTACCCTGGACCCAGGTACCCGTTGCCATCTGATTACCCGGGTAGTAAAACTCCGCCCGGGTACCCGTAAAATGTAACTTTAATGACTATATTAACGGAGGCCAAACTTCGGCTCCCATTCGGCTTTTTAATGTTTTAATTTTTTTTAATTTTTTTTTTTTTTTTTGCGAAATAATTTTTTTAATGAAAATATTTGTTTGAAATAAATGCAGTAAATTACATTTAAGGAGAAATATCTATCATCGGGAAATGTATTGTGATACATCTTTTTCTCTCAACGTGAAACAGAAATCGCCAACACAAAAAGGTTTTGGCGCTTTAAAAGAATCATATAGATAAGGAAAATAAAAGTCCTCTACCAAAAATAATAATGTTAGAGATAAAAGCGGCTGTTTGTTAGTAAAAAAATTCCTTCTGTGACAGTAACTTCCTTTGAAATACGCTGATTGAGACTAGCTAATGTTGTTTATCTACACCCCCTCTCTTCCCTTCATTCATATAACCAACACCCCTTGCATTCGCTTGTGCTCCTTGTGTGAATTAACACGTGTTGACCTAGAAAAATTGATGTACAAGGTTGTCAGTATTTAAAGTTAATAAATTAATCAGTTTCTAACAATTTCAAATGGGTAAGTCTTCGGCCGTGGGGCGATACTGCATAGAGATGAATGAGGCCCTGTTTGGTTTTGTTAATAAAAACATACCTGCTTTAACATTAAAGTTACTTTGAAATACGCCGACATAGGATTTCCGATTGTAGACGTTGTTTATCTACCCCCTCTCCTCCCCCATTCGATTGTTTTGCGTGTTCGTTACCACGTGTGCCTCCAATTTTTTAAAAAATAATACACCAAAATTTGCAATTTTTTTAAAGTCAATAAATTAGCAACTAACAGTCTAAGATGGGTAAGAGGCCATCCATAAATGGCGTTTTGCACCTACGGAGGAGGCGATCATACATTTGTGACGAAGAGGGTGTGTGTTTTAGAAATGTGACGTCACATCAAAACGTGCAACTTGAAAGTTCCACTTAAAAACCTGAATGCTTACAATTTATTTATTGACGATTTACATGGATTTACACGTGTAATAGAGTTCAACTTTACATTAAATACAAACTTAAGTGACAATAAAGTTATTTCACAAATGCTCATTTTCAAAAAGGAGTTACGGCCTTTATGGGTGGGGGGCGGCTGCAAATCTTTGTTCTAAGGGAATTTTAAGTTTTTGTGACAATGGCGGGGGGGGGGGGTATAAATCGACCAAAATCACGTGACGTCACTTTTAGACGTCGGCCGTGGTTACTGTGAGAAATAAGGTGCATGGAAGGTGGCTAGGTTGCATAGTATAGCTGTATGACGGGGAAAATTATGCGATGTTTTGAACGGTTAACCCGGGTACCCGTTCGAAATTTGGACGGGTATCCGGGCAGCATTTTTCAACAAAATTGACAGCCCTAGTCAGCATATACCACCCTCGCTGCCGTTACAACTCAACGAAACACATATTCTTTGGGCTAATTCCTGGGCACCTGCTTCAAATCTGATCTAGTCATTCAAACCATCGCCTAATGACTCTGGGGTTGCGAACTTATTCCCCTGATTCCCACAAATATATAATTTTATGTTGAACTAGCAAAATACCCGCGCTTTGCAGTGGAAATTTTTGATGTCAGTTAAGTGTTGAACAACCGCGTTATACCAATTCAAAACGTATTTAGCCTGTTAACATCGCAGGAGTGTACAACAACTTTCAATAGCGATAAAAGTTGTTTCTGATAGCTTATCCGGCATCCTTCCGTCTCGCGAGACGATGGTGCATCACCGTTGGGTTGGGTTGCATTTCCTCGAGTGACTGTGCAGTCCTATCCTTGAGTGACAGTCTTTGCCACAGTTTTTACACACGAGTTCTGTGCTTCCAAATGTTTTGGCCTTTCTCCTAGCTCTTCTGTCTGCAGCCTTCTCCATTCTTCGCTCCTCGGCTACTATGACGCCCTCTTTGACAACTGTGCGCCACGTAGATCGGTCTTCTGCCTTACACTCCCAGTCACTTGTATGTATTTTGGCTGCTTTCATGTCCCTTTGACAGACATCTTTGAATCGCAAGCGTGGGCGACCTGTTTTCCTCTTTCCTGAAGCAAGTTCACCATATAGGAGGTCCTTCGGGATGCGGCCGGGGCTCATTCTTTTGACATGTCCTAGCCACCTCAGGCGTCTTTCACTAAGAATTGAGAACATGCTTTGGGTATTGGCACGCGTTAGTACCTCACTATTAGGCACTTTTTCTTGCCATTTAATACCAAGGATGCGGCGCAAGCATCTCAAATGGAAGCTGTTAAGCTTACGCTCTTGTGATGTATAAGTGGTCCATGTCTCGCTCCCATATAGTAGTGTACTGATGACACAGGCTCGATAGATGCACAGTTTGGTTTTCTCCGTTAGCTTGGTGTTTTGCCAGACCCGCTTATTTAGTTTAGCCATTGTTGCGGCTGCCTTGCCAATTCTGCTGTTTATTTCTTCTTCAATGGACAGTGTATTGGAGACCTTGGATCCCAAGTAGGTGAAGCTGTCCACAACCTCCAAGTTTTCATTATCGATATTTATGGTAGGAGGAGGTCGAGTGTCTTGGGCCATGATGTTTGTTGATAGCTTATAAAAGGAGAAAAACCAACATTTTGGCCCCCGGCCCCCATGGGTAGGAATTTTAACATTCCTTTTCGCCAATTATCGTCGGGCGAGTGTAGTCAACAATTTCAAAAAAGTTTCATGCTTCTACCCACACGGAAAATAGGAGAAATAGTGTCATACAGTTTTTATATAGCTCATGTAAGGGGAAAAACGCTTTTGGGCCCCCGGCCCCTAATAAGTGATGATTTAAATATTTTGTCACCTGTTACCATCGCGGAAGTGTCCTCAACAGCTTCCCAAAGTTTCAAGCCTCTACCTACTCGGGAAAGAGGAGAATTGGTGATTTTCAATTTTTATATAGCCCATATAAATATTAAAAACTTTTTGGGGCCCCCGGCAACACATGAGCGGGAATTTTAAAATTCTTTTTCGCCAATTTTCGCCATGAGAGGGTACCCAACAACTTCCCAAAGTTTCATGCTTCTGCCTATACGGGAAGATGGAGAATTAGTGATGAGTGAGTGAGTGAATCAGTGAGGGTTTTGGCTTTACCCTTTAGATTTACCCTCAAAGAAGCGGATTTTATCTCATATTTTATGCCCCCATAAACCCTTATATTCCCTTTTTACCCCTAATACGGTAAATTACCCCTGTTCGCACACAACTGGTCTACCTTAAAAAGTTACTATAATTATTATTTTTCCTCGATAATGTCATTGTAATAACACCGAATCGTGTCCTCGTATCCATCAGTTCAGCCACATGCACTGAGTCACATTATGGATTGATAACTTTCTAAACGATGTTCTTAATTGTCAACACATGGTAGTCACCAGCCTTGATCGTGCCTCATAACAAGTGTGTACACCGGTACAGTTACATAAACCTAACAAAACGCTCTTCTCATCAAAAGGTAACGACAATTTATGTTAGACTCGATTCAGCTACTGATCTCTAGCGGAATACTATATTTCTTTAGAAGTCAAGCTCGAAAGAATCGTTTCCTGATAAGCGACAAGAGATGCCCATGGTGCATTAAAGTCGGTATTCAATGAGCTTTAAGTCATAGAGACCAGTTTTTAAGCTGAATTGCTTCTCTTCCGCACTTTTCAGGCACTTGGTTCACAAGTAAAATCTGATCAAAGATCGTAAACCTCCTTTAGTTGCCTCGGACACGTCACTTTAAGCCCACTGAAGTATCTTTAAAATTGAATTTAAATGGCCGAACTACGTGTCCAATCGTGGCCTAACCATTGAAAACAGATTTCGACACATCAAAAATCCGTTGGTGGTGCGTCACTTAAGGAAATTTAAGGAAGATTAACGGCCTCCTTTTGACAGTCGAACACTGCTAGCATCTTCTACTGACTGACACCATCACTTGCCAGCAATGTCTCCTGTCAGCGGCGACACTTGACCACTGGTCCCATCTTTAAATAGCTGCCCGCCAGTGCCCGCCCCCCCCTCGCAACGCCTACTGTAAATGGGGACGCCGTGAAACCTTTCAGGGGTGCGATGGCGCCTGTCACATGGGGCGACTTGGGAGGAGAAAAAACGTGTGATTCTTGACTTTGACAGCTGGGCCACTGGTCTTGTTTTGGGACAAGAGTACCAATATCCCAAGATTAGAGGGTGAAAGACAAAATTACTATGCTCGGGATGTTTTCTGGTGTTTCCCCTTACATCCGCTCTGTCCCCACACGTCAGTTCTAAGTGAAGTGGTGAGGAACCCACCACCCTTCCACTCTCAATATGATTTCGTCAGAGATCTCACATTTGCTAGTAACAACGTCTTGGGGTAGGTGACGACAACGGCACGCCTCATAATGTTTGTTACTCAACAGCTAATCAGAGACGGAGAAAACACATAAAGTCCATTACAGTCGGGCAAGTTAAAATATATTGCAGCCCGTTTGATGGCTTGAAAATAAACTTTCTTCAGTCAAAGTGAATTGAAGTGTCCGCAGAAAAAAAACATTTATAACATAACTGTTAAGTAATAATAGTATTACTATTTAGTAACTGAAAACAACAACAAAATTTATTTCAACACTACAAAGTTCAGTCCACTCTATATTACATAAAAAATCTTTGGAAGCTCTCAGATAAGTTTAAAAGTTAAAAGATCCCGAAAAGTCATGGTTTTGTGTTATCCTGCTTACCGTTACACTAATACTTGTGAAGGGTCAGAATAAATCGAGGATCAAGCGTTCTAGGGAAATAAAGAAGCTATTAAACAGGGATTGGGTAACTCTCATGGAAAGGCACGCACGCACGCACTCACACACACACAACAATGAAATTATCAGCAAGAAGCCTTCCCCACCAAAATAATTTTTGTTAAAGTTTTGTTGAAGAGCATGTGATAGCAAGTGAGTAACATAGACAAACATGCAAAAGCCCTGATAGCATGTGGGTATTATAGGGAAATATGCAAGCATCCTCATATGTTCAAGTACAATATTATAGCTAGACGTGGTACCGAATCCCAAAGAACGACGCACTATATTTGAGAGGAATCAAATCAAAGTCGTAAGAGTTAAAATGATTTAACCATTTATCAGACATCCTCTATTCCGGTATGCAAATCTGAGAACATACACTAGTCGTTACTCGGGGGGGGGGGGACAGCAACAGGGCGCATGTATTTTCCTAGTGAAATGGAAGCCACCACTTGACTATCTCGTCATTGGTATATGGTACTGCGTGGCAGTGGGCAAGCAGCTTTGTGGTCTCATCTCTGCGTGATTCGAGTGCTATTGGTCGCATTAGACCAGTCCAGACCAGTACGGCAATTTTATTTCAATATTTGAAATTCTTGTTAGGGGTGGAGGTAAAGCTCTGGAGGGGGCACTGCTAGAATTCCGAATAAAATAACAGAAATGGTAGCTGTAAAGGAAGTAAATAACAGAAATGGTAGCTGTAAAGGAAGTAATTCAAACGTCCGACATGTGTTTTGTGATATTCACCTAGTAAATGTATGTCAATAAAAACCAGATGTTGATAATCCCCAAGCACAAATATTTGGCACCAAATAATAAAGAGAATTTAGAAGGGGCACTCCAGACTTTAGTCGCGGTTTTGTGTTATCCTGCTTACCATTACACTAGTGAGCCTTATCAACAGGGCATCATTAAGGAGGGCAGCACCAACACATGTGAGCAGTTCGGGCCTGTCCATATCCCCATCCGTCAACCCGAGCAGCCTGTCCATATCTCCACCAGTCAACCCGAGCAGCCTGTCCATATCCCCACCCTTCATCCCGAGCAGCCTGTTCATATTCCCATGAGGCACAACGGTCGTTAGACCAAGACGCATAACGTTCGTTAGACCAAAACGCATAACGGTCGTTAGACTTAGACCGAAACGTGCAACGGCCGTTAGACTTAGACCATGACGCAAAACGACCGTTAGACGCGGAGTGGGCTTTGTCCAAGTTTTTTCTCCCCACAACGGCTGAGTATGAAAAATAGACAAACATCCCCCTTGTGGGGGGGGGGGCATTGATCTAGTCAATAGAGCCTGTCAGATCCGGACAATGATTCCTGCCATAAAGGGTGACAGGCGGACAAAATAGAGGGATGGGGGGGGGGGGGTTTGCGGTGAGACTCTCATCCGGGTTATTCATTAAAGAAGTTAACGCCTATTTAAAAGAATAAACCCACTAGGTTCTGCCCCCACGTTCAATAAAGAAGCCCTTGTCATTTCATGGCCAAAATCTATTAATATCCGGGGCATTCAGTTGGGAGATTTTCTTTAAAATATTAAATATCCGGGCATTCTGGAAGACAAAAAGTCATAAAGATTTTGTGTATATACGTTAGTATGAGTCAGCTAAGGGGAGTTGATTAAGGCAAAAAAGTATAAATTATTTTGAAAAAATATTGTTATTTATTCAAGCTGTAAAAAAGCAAAATTGTTTATAACATCTAGTCTAAACATAAAACTATGATAAATAAGAAGGAGGGTTTTCCGGTCTTAGAATTGACGAATCAAATAGGCTTTGTCACAACTAACCGGAAGTCTAGTCGAAATATTGGGGCTATATGCGTCTTTTTTAAGGACAAATTTCATAAAAATGTAATAAAATATACAAGTAAATAATGAGAAGGATTTATCTTATCAGATATTTGTTAATTCTTCGTTAATTTAAGAAAGCTTTAACCTTACAATTTTGATAACATAGTGATTTGATTGTATTTATACGTCAAAACATTGTTCCGCTAAAATGTAATATAAAAATAAAACATTACTCATTGAGCAATATCGCCAGTTTTGGATTAGTCAAAGAATGGGAAGAAGAATTTATATTACATTTTATTTTGATATCTGGCGTTCTGAAAAATATTTTAACATAACTGTAAAAAAAAAAAAAAAGAAACAGAAAAGAAAAATATAAATAATAATAGATTATTTTAATTTAATTTTAAAGCATTTTTTAAACACCTCAACACAAATTTTTTCTCAAGTTCCATCAAAATTAGCTCACATAGAAATTCATATTTTAATACTACATATCAGATCTCTAATCCTTTATATCCTGGCTCAGACTAGACACAGGTAAGAAAGCAATTCAGACAGGATTACTCGCCATAAAAAGGTGGAGACAATGCACAATTTGTTTATATCACACACACACAAACACACACAACTAATACAACTACGATCGCAAAGCCCTGGGACTTAAGTCGAGCCGCTCTTTTAATCGGTAAAGCCTTTCTTGAGTACATTTGGTGTCAAAGTCATTTTAATAAAAAGCTAATCTTTCTTTATTTGCCAAAGATTTTGTCAAGAATTTCTAAGCAAATTTCCAGACAATCAAGAGTTTCATGGCTATATCGGGGGGNTCAGTGGGGGTACGGGGCGACGACATGACACGGGGTGTGACAGCATTCCCGCTCCTATTGTCGTTTGCCTAACTCCTCTGACTTTGCGCCCGCTTTAGGTTTGAACAATTCATGAAACGTCTCGGAGACACGTAAGCTACGACACAAAGGGGCCTGATGACGTCACGCGACAGGTAAGTCAGTAGGTCTGGGAACATTACAGGTGAGCAGTAGAGCAAATGTTGCGGTAAGAAAGAGTTTTAATTAAACATTTGAAATTATAGCTCCGTTATCACAGGGAGCTCTTCCTCCGGAATAAAAAAAAATTATCAATATATATTTAATGCATTCATACATTTTAAAATTTAATCAGGGTTCTTGAAATAAATGCTTTTCAAGTGAATCCATAAATATCTTGAAATTTACTTCTTAAGCCGTATCTCGTACAATCGTTTGCTAATTGTAAATCAATTTTTTAATTAAAAATCATGTGTTTTTTTTACGCTTCCTATTTCGTGGGAAAAACTTGATATGGTATATTTGATTTAATCTGCTAGATTACTAATGCATACTTGAACAGATATTTTTAAAAATTTTAAACTTTATCAAACTGCTGTAATGAAAAATATACACCACTTTTTTAAAGGGGGTTAGTACTGAAATAAAAGTTTAGCTTTTAAACGACATGTATACGCTAAGAAGTGTTTTTTTAAACAAAAAATTAATTAAAAAAAAAAACCGTATTTTAGATGTTATGTATTAGGTCGACCTATATCGATGGCCAATACATTTTAATAGATTGTCAATACGTTTAGTGAGTTAAAGCCAATTTATTGTTAAACACAGTAACGGAGCCGTTTGGGACACCCTCAGGGTAGACGGACAAATCAGATTGTGGTTACACGGCTAAATCAGATTGTGATTAGACGGCTAAAGCAGATTGTTATTAGACGACCAAAACAGATTGTGATTAGACGGCCAAATCAGATTTTGATTAGACGGCTAAATAAGATTGTGATTAGACGACCAAAGCAGATTGTGATTAGACGGCCAAATCAGATTGTGATTAGACGGCCAAATCAGATTGTGATTAGACGGCCAAAGCAGATTGTGATTAGACGGCCAAATCAGATTGTGGTTAGGCGGCCAAAGCAAATTGTGATTATTGGCCAAAGCATATTGTGATTAGACGGCCAACGCAGATTTTGATTAGACGGCAAATTAAATTATGATTAGACGGCCAAAGCAGATTGTGATTAGACGGCCAAAGCAGATTGTGATTAGACGGCAAATCGGATTGTGATTAGACGGCCAAAGCAGATTGTGATTAGACGGCCGAATGAGATTGTGATTAGACGGCTAAATCAAACTGTCATTAAACGGCCAAATCAGATTGTGATTTAGACGGCCAGATCAGACTGTGATTAGACAGCAAACTCAGACTGTGATTAGTCATCGTTCATTTCAGTCCAGACGATGACGCATATTTAGAGCATCTCTCACGTCCACGTCACCAGACTACCATGACGTATATTTCCACGCCATCATTCTGCTGTTTCTCTCTGTCCTGTCACAAGTTGTATGTCCCCATTTTGTTCTGTCATATGTTTTAGGTAACTTATCTGCCCTGTCACACCCTTTGTCACCTTTCTGCCCTGCCATTTGTTTCATCCCACGTCTTTGCTGTGTCACATATTCCCAAGTCACCAAGTCACATGTTCCCACGACACCACCATGCCCTGTCACATGTTCCCACGACACCACCATGCCCTGTCACATGTTCCCACGACACCACCGCACCCTGTCACATGTTCCCACGACACTACCGTGCCCTGTCACATGTTCCCACGACACCACCATGCCCTGTTACATGTTCCCACGACACCACCTTGCCCTGTCACATGTTCCCACGACACCACCGAGCCTTGTCACATGTTCCCACGACACCACCATGCCCTGTCACATGTTCCCACGACATCACCGCGCCCTGTCACATGTTCCCACGACACCACCGTGCCCTGTCACATGTTTTTGATATTATCTGCCCTACTCGCCGCAACCGTCTTTGACATACTCACAATGGCCGGGACCGGTGGTGTTATCATGTCAACAGGCATGCACGGATCGCTGCATCAAGCTGAGCATTCTCATTCGCGGTTCACTGCGTCACGTTTAAATACGGCCAAAGCTCGGGGATAACCAATGACAACTGCAATCCTAAAATAAAAGCCACGGAAAAGGAGCCGACACCGTGAGACCGAGACCTGTCACAGTGAGACCGAGACGTGCCATCGAGGCCTGTCATCCCATAGAGAATGTCATCCTAACCCACACGGCCGTTTGACAACTGTCATTTCCGAGTAGTCTTATTTCCTTAGCGCACTTCCCCTCCCGCCGTCCAAGACTTCGCTTCAGTGCTACCCCAGAGATCACACACCTCCACGTTCATAGCAAAATCACATTTAATGGAAGGCTTTCATTCACAATTCATTATTCCGTTTTTATGTGAGTTCTCTTATACAGTTGTTCTTTTTAATATTTTTTTTATTCCATTGGCAATCGGGTAGCTTTAAGACCACGTACCCAACTTGTTTGGGATAATGCCTGGGAGATCATGATAGAATTAGTTAACTTGTTTGGTCACACATCTCTGGGAGATCATGATAGAATTAGTCAACTTGTTTGGTCACACATATCTGGGAATTGGAGGTGAGGCCAGGTCACGGTGACCATCATGTGATTAGATTTTTGTCTTCAAATATTTAGAATTATGCTTAGTTACGGGGTGATACTGTTTATTGGATACTAATGCATTCGTTATTCATTATCGAGGCGATGGGACAGCGATAACGCGATGCTTGATATAAGAGAAGGGGGTAGTCAGGTAGTCGGTTAGCATATAAGCGGTTTTCAGTTAACAGTAATCGATATTACACACAACAGCAACGTATACAGTTTACTTTTATATTACAAAACTACATACATAAAATGGCCTGTAAGGGTGAAAACGCCAGCTAACAGAGTGGTTAATCCTGAGATTCAGGAGCACTGCGGGTTAATGTTTTAAATCTTTGTTCATTTCTTACACAATACAGGAGCTGCTCGGTCCTGCTAAGAACAGTTAGTGAATGACTGGAATTAGTTATAAGGGGATCAGTTATGGCTTTAAGGCAACAACAACTGACACATTTAACATTTGTGTTTACTGCCTTCTGTATACCCACTGGGCAGCAATACTAAGTATATTTGTGTCTATTGTCTCCTGTATACCCACTGGGCAACCATACTAAGTATATTTGTGTCTATTGTCTCCTGTATACCCACTGGGCAACCTACCTAAGTATATTTGTGTCTATTGTCTCCTGTATACCCACTGGGCAGCCCTACTAAGTATATTTGTGTCTATTGTCTCCTGTATACCCACTGGGCAGCCCTACTAAGTATATTTGTGTCTACTGTCTCCTGTATACCTACTGGGCAGCCATACTAAGTATATTTGTGTATACTGTCTCCTGTATACCCACTGGACAGCCGCTGAGCAAGTCTACAAAAGCAATGTCTTCATGGCCATTAATGCAGAAACCCAACTTTTCACACAGCCAAAATAATCAGTATATTGATCGTGGGCCCTTATTAAATAAAAGAACAATATTTTTTTTATCATTCCCATTCTCTTAAAATACGCCAAAGACTCAACAGATTTGCCATGAGAAATTATTTCTTTCTGTACAGTATAAAAAACGCACTAAATATTGGGTCAAAATAGTTTAAGTGTTAAACTGAAGAGACTTCTCGCAGCTCATTCAATCCCACCACATCAACAACACTATATTCTATAGGGCTTGGCATCAATTCAGCGTCATCAAGTGGCTTATAAGTATTCTCGTCTCATTTACAATACGGTCCATTTCACTTCAATTCATCTACAACGGTTAAAAATGACAAGGGATACGCCATAAGGGGATCTCTTCCACACACTTTTGGTTCCACGGCAGAGTTTTCTTTCCGCGAGATGAGATTCAAAGAGTTCGCCGAGAGATACAATTAGCGCTAAAACTCCTGAGCACTTGAGGTGATCCACGGTAATACAGAACGGTGCCCAGGCTTCCAGTCACAATGGTTGAAGGTGTTGGCGCGCTCACACAGTGTCCCCTCGGGGGGAACGCAACCAGCGGGGATTATAGCAAAATGACAGACCTGTCCCAGGGCTCAACAAGACGAGACATCACTTGTAGCTTAGACCCCGTGGGCCAAACTAACAGCAGGCGGATCCCGTCTCAAGCTCGAGAGTCGATAAACGGGCTACGGCGGCGGGCCGGCGAGACAAAGGCGGATGCCGACCCAGCGATTCATGGGCGGATTTCACGAGCCGTGGTTCAAATGGCCGTAAATTAGGCCGGTCCGATAAATTATATGCAAATCATGGTGCGATAACAGAGACTTTCCTGTGGCGCGCCCGAAGCGTGTGGTGTGTGCCAATGGTGCACACAATGGTGGATTAGATGTTTCACGCTCCAAGGAATCCAATGAGTGCACTGGGGATTCTAATGCCATGTGTGTGGGGAGGCGAGACTAAACGTGTTTATAAGGAAAAAGACCGTGTGTATTAGAAAAAGCTAAATAGGCTCTTCGTGTTGTTCACAACAGCTAATCAAAACAGTTAACATGAGAGCTGGCCTTTCTTCTGGAGAAAATCATTTTCCTATAAGGACATGTCCGTTTGCTAAGTTCATCATTTCTGCTTGAGATCCCGACGATTTACGGGGTAGCCTTTTATTTAATAGAATTCTGGCATTTAAGATATGAATAAAACATCCGAGTGATATGTTTGGTTGAACACTTAACGAATTTCGGTACTTAAACCTGAGTCAGTATAAGTTTATTAACATATATTTAAAAATAATAATAAAGAACTCCATTCAACACTTTCTTTTCATTTAGTCACTGCTGCGTAAGTCAGTAAATGCATTCTTACGGGGCTTGCATTACAAAACAAAACTAATCTTTAAAAAACAGCAGCACGAGGTGCGATATGGCGGTTACCAACACTTAGAATTGATCAACCTCATCACCACTACCAGCAACTTGTTTTCCTAAATAAAACAACGCCTCGCATCAAATCATGAGCATGTGTCTGTTTTGATATGGTCTCGAATGAGTATGTCAAAGCCTCACACAGGTGCGGTGCACGGTTGAGAAACAATGACATATCTCACCGCTGGGCCACTTGAGAGGCGTGCCTCAAGTCAATGGAAGAAAGCTGTCCGATTGTCCACCGCGAGCGGCTTCATCTCGTTAGCCCGGCCCAGGCTTTATGGTGTGGCGCGAAGTGACAAAACGGGGACCAGTGCACTTGACAAGCCGGTGCCGAGGAAATGATGATATCGAGTGACAATAACCGGGGACCCCCCCTCCCCTCCGTCGTGGAGCTGCCCGCCGGGCGTATCATTTGGTGCATGTCTGGCACCCCGGGAAGTAGGCGGGCGGGGGCGCCATACATTTAGTATGGACCGTGACAGAAAACTGAATGCTCAGAAAATTAAAATATCGGCTAACACGTACTGGCAAACTGGTGAGGCGGCGGAACGGCATGTTGACGCCCATGACCCACTCTAGGCATTATGGGGGACTCACTCGGGGAAACAATCGGCCAACTTCCGCCACTGTAATTTGGAAAAACTGGCTGCGATTATATAGCCGGCGGCTTTTTTAAAGGGGAGGAGGCGGGTGGGGAGGAGGCGGGTGGGGGGATGAAAAGTTTGACCTCCAAGGACACCTCATGAAGGTGCTTCAATGGTTGGCCGATGAAAATGCTTTTAAGAAGGTCGGCATATAATGACATCACCAGAACGTCGCGTCAACGCGAGCTTATGAGACGTGGGGTTGAAAGTCCCGGGGGACGGCATTGAAAGACCTTACACAAATGGCATAGCCCTAGCCCCCATTGTTACAGAAATACCAGTTCCGTTCGGTTTTTTATTCCAACGATCAAACTACCTTTCCTCGACGTGCGTGTACTTAGCTCCAACACGGCCACTATGGTAGTCAGTCATAGGATTGTTGAAAAACGGTGTCGAAAAAGAAACAACTGTGTCAGCTTTATTCAAACAATTACACAGGTTCAAATCATGACTAAAGGCTAAACTCGTGTTGAAATCAATCAATCTTATGTCAATGACTCAGTGCCAGTTGGAAGAAATGTCATAAACCAGGTCAAATCATAGCAACCTGTACTCATTCTTACCATTGGATCAAACTCACCGTAAACAACATGGCGTTTCAAAGTCTTTGTACAGAATGGTACTTTATGTAACTATCATAAACGTGACGACACTTGAAGCATTCGGGGAACCAAAGAACAAACGACAAAATTTCTTAATCAAAATAAAAGGCTAACCTTTTTTTATTTTACTATAGCAAAGATATTACTTAGATTTTCTTTTATTTTCATTGAGTTATGTTTAATTTTTTTTTATGACAACTTCACAAATTATTAATAAAAGAAATTAGTATATCCACATACATAACTGTAACCAATGAACCAAGACGGAATGTTTCCAGGTGATATGAAATAGTTTGAAGGATTCCACAAGACAACAAGGGGTCGAACAAAGTAACGCTCGCAGGGACTGAACAAATCTTTTTATTTCACACAAGTACAAAACGTTCCAATGTCAAAAAACTAGTAAAATAGGTAAAGTTAAATAGGTAAAGTTAAATAGCTAAAGTTAAATGGGTCAAGTGAAATGGGTCAAGCTAAATGGGTCAATTTAAATAGGTCACGTTAAATAGGTCAAGTAACCTTCTCGGACCATGCTGGCCTATGGGGGAAGTGAAGTAGCGTCCACAAGTTTCAACAACTAAGGTATATGAGGGGATTGTGTGGGTAGCACAACGCCCAGCAGCCTTTACTTGGCCCAAACTAGTTTCAAAAGCCCTGTCGAAATAAGTTTCAGAAGTATGGTTTGAACCCACGCCCCGTGGAGTGGACAGAGACCTAAACGCAATACCTTCGACTGCCGGGTCAATCAAACATCGAAGGTACCTGTGGTATTTAGTTCAGTTTTATTTTTTGTTCACTGGGACTCTTGATACTTCCTTTCTCTCCCTTTATCCCGTATGGTGTCAAGTACTCGTGCCATATGGTGCCAAGTACTCGTGCCGTATGGTGTCAAGTACTAATGCCGTATGGTGTCAAGTACCAATGCCGTATGGTGTCAAGCACTAATGCCGTATGGTGACAAGTACTCGTGCCGTAAGGTGTCAAGTATTCGTGCCATATGGTGCCAAGTACTCGTGCCATATGGTGTCAAGTACTCGTGCCATATGGTGTCAAGTACTCGTGCCGTATGGTGTCAAGTACTCCGTATGGTGCCAAGTACTCATGCCAAATGGTGTCAAGTACTGGTGCCGTATGGTGTTAAGTACTCTAGCCAAACTATCTATATCCTCGTTTTTTTTTTAAATCTCAACATAATTGTTTTTTATGGTTTAGAATCTAGTGGGTGATACATAATGTAAATTTAATTTAACACTTGTCCTGTATTTATTTATTGGTACTAATGAAGGCATTTGTCTATAATTGAAGCTTTATTGTTTCAATCACATTATTAGTTTGTTTCTCTTGTATTTTAATTTTTATTAGATTTTAAAACTATTAAAGTTATTTTTTTTTAAATATTAAAAAAAAAT
>MUZC01000986.1:132802-161686 GCA_002072015.1 Radix auricularia | reverse complement strand
GAGAGAGAGAGAGAGAGCGAGAGAGAGAGAGAGGGGGGGAGAGAGAGAGAGAGAGAGAGAGAGAGAGAGAGAAAGCCAAGATGATTTTGATTATGATGGATAAGTCGAAGTTAAGTTGTTGCCTAAGGAGAAACAAATGGATTATCATACATATATGATATAAGCAATTATATAGATACAATAGAGAGTGAGAGTGAACATTCTGATCTTTGCTTTGTACGACAGAGACCTTTCAGAGACAATGAGCAGATTTTAACTTTTGTCATTTTATTTATTTATTTTTTTTACTTTAAAAAACTGCGAAAAACTTTCAGTATTCTGAAAATTGTAGTAGTAGTAGTGACTTTAAAAATGTTTGATAAAAAAAGGTAAAATAAGCACTTAGGTCTGAATGTAGCACAGTTCAGAGCTTATGTATGAGTTTATCATTGGTGTCGGTGAGGTACAAGGTGTCGGTGAGGTACAAGGTGTCGGTGAGGTACACGGTGTCGGTGAGGTACAAGGTGTCGGTGAGGTACACGGTGTCGGTGAGGTACAAGGTGTCGGTGAGGTACACGGTGCCAGTATGATAATGATGTTATTTGGGATGGTGTCGGTGAGGTACAAGGTGCCGGTGGGTTAATGATGTTATTTGGGATGGTGTCGGTGAGGTACAAGGTGCCGGTGGGTTAATGATGTTATTTGGGATGGTGTCGGTGAGCAGTAGGTAGAGTTCCTGAAGTGAGGACTCGTGCTGAGATTCGCGCTCTCTCGGGGCTTAACAGGGTTGCGTTTCCTGGATACTGTCAAGTCAGTCTGAGTTTTAGAGAGAATGCTGTATTCCTTGGGCGCGGGTGAGGGGGGGGGTGCTAGCTAGAACAGGACGATGTTGGTGAAACTGAAAACCGGTAGCAGATTAGAAGCAGATCACTGGGGCTTCTTCGTATTTCCAACAAAAAACAAAACAAAAACCACTCAAAGACACTTTCATTTTTCCCTGGATTATTATGTGTGCCGCTTACCCCCCCCCCTCACGGTCATGGTTATCTCTCCTTGCATCACACTTATCTCCCCAAACTTCTCGTGAAAAGACAGAAAACAAGAAACACAAAAATAATAACGATCATATAACATTTGTTAAAGCCAGGCCCCACGTCACCTCCGTCATCACGGCTTGTCGGCTTGGATTGTTTCACTGCCAGTCTCTCTGGGCCTCCTCAACGTCATAACATCGAGTCTTGCTTCCCACAGCGGATTAGGCGCGGCCAATTAACATAATGTAACAACACCAATACCCCACACTGGGATTAGGAGCAACCAGTGCACATAATGTAACAACACCAATACCCCACACTGGGATTAGGAGCGGTCAGTGCTCATAATGTAACAACACCAATACCCCACACTGGGATTAGGAGCGGTCAGTGCACATAATGTAACAACACCGATACCCCACACTGGGATTAGGGGTACCCAGTGCACATAATGTAACAACACCAATACCACACACTGCACTGGGATTAGGGGTACCCAGTGCACATAATGTAACAACACCAATACCACACACTGGGATTAGGGGTACCCAGTGCACATAATGTAGCAACACCAATACCCCACACTGGGATTAGGAGCAACCAGTGCACATAATGTAACAACACCAATACCACACACTGGGATTAGGAGCGGTCAGTGCTCATAATGTAACAACACCAATACCCCATACTGGGATTAGGGGTACCCAGTGCACATAATGTAACAACACCAATACCCCACACTGGGATTAGGAGCGGTCAGTGCACACAAATACCCCAACCAGGGATCTTCTTATCTCTACCGTCATCATTCACCAGATGTGACCATACACCACATCAACCATTACCATACACCACATCTACCATAACCATCCACTATCTTTACCATCAACATCCACTATATCTATTATCACAATCCACCACATCTACCATAACCATCCACCATCTCTACCATACATTTCGCCACCTTTACCCATTGTCATGTATATAGTTAACTTAAGAGCGGTACATAATAAAAGCTTGGTTCTAGGAACACAAAAAGTATAGGGGGATTAAAGACTCTACGGATTTAGAAGAAACGGTGAGAAATAGGGAGGGGCTCGGAAAGTATTAGGACAGAATAGTGAGTGCTAGAACTACAGTTAGAGAGAGCAGCTTTGACAGAGTGTGAACACGTGAGAATATTTAGAGATTAGTTACTTGGGAAACTTGAATAATGAATAAGGAGAGTGGTAGAGAAGAAATGTAGAATAAAGAAAAGAGGAAGAACATCGTGGAACTTACCTGAATAAGTAGAGGTACACGGCGGAGACGGCACTGAAAAGGTAAACCTGTAAGAGAAAGAAATGAAATTAACATACACATATGTAAGTGAATGATGACAAACTACAACCTAAATGGCCAATGACATACAAGACTACAACCTAGATGGCCAATGGCATACAAGACTACAACCTAGATGGCCAATGACATACAAGGCTACAACCTAGATGGCCAATGACATACAAGGCTACAACCTAGATGGCCAATGTCATACAACACTACAACCTAAATGACCAATGACATACAAGACTACAACCTAGATGGTCAATGACATACAACACTACAACCTAAATGGCCTATGAAATAAAACACTACAACCTAAATGGCCTATGAAATAAAACACTACAACCTAAATGGCCAATGACATAAAACACTACTACCTAAATGGCCAATGACATACAAAACTACAACCTAAATGGCCTATGACATACAACGCTACTACCTAAATGGCCAATGACATAAAACACTACAACCTAAATGGCCATGATTTGCAACATTCAGGCGTGATGCCCATGGCGTAAAACACACCCACAACTCTGCAAACTATAGATGACTGCATGGGACAAACATCAAATCAACGAGGATTTGAAACAAGCTTGGAAATTAATACTAGTCTAATACATAAGAAAACAAAGGAGACGTAATCGAACCTAAACTGCATGTTACAACTTCATCCCCAAGGGAGACTCTGAGAATATATTTGTATTGTTTGGAGAACAAGTCTTCAATTGCTTTTAACAGTCAGATCCACACATGCTTTAAAATCCCAAGGATTTTTGCGGATGGTCTTGCAACTAGCCCCAATACAAGAAGCACATACTAATCTCGATAGTCCCCCCCCCACACACACACACACACAAACTTTCCTTTACAACCTAATAGCCTCGGCTTCGTGAAAGTTTGGGATTCAACACGTAATTGTCTTAGAACGATATGAGGTTAGCCTCCAAGTCCATCATACAGAAACAGTTCAAACTAGGGCTAACGAAAATTAACGATTAATTAATCGATTTATCGTTAAAATTTTAATCGATTAAAATTAGGGCTGTTATCGATTAAATTAAATTTAATCGTTAACTTTTGAAAAATTACCGATTAATTAATCGATAATTTGGTTAAAGCCAGACATAAAGATGAATGACGTCATTAAACTGAAAATTTCAAAGGAAGTAGTAAAAACACGAAATTGATTGTTTTTATTGAGTTATTTTTAAAACATAGTTAGCATTCAAAATAAGTTAAATAACGTATTAAAGTTTAGGCCGTAGGATGAAAATTTCAAATCAATTTTAAAATATAAATTTAATACAGCTGTGTAGCTATTGTTTGTTATAACAAAAACATAAAGATCATCTTTTTATCCCAGGTGGTTCAAAAGTTATGATTTCTTTCTAACACCTCAAAATCTCTTTTTTTTCCTGTTGTTTTCCTTTACATTGTGTGCCCTTTTATGGCATTTTGGAAAATGTCCATAACTTGTATTTAATTCAATTTAATTTTAAAAATATAATATTGTTAGGAGATATATTATATTTAAATCTGAGTAGTTCAAAATAATGTCAATGAATTTAAATTTTGTAATTGTTAATTGATTAAAAACAACTTTTTTTATATCATTGTCCTTATAAAACAAGTTATTTTAAAGTTTACACTTTCAAATTCATTTTTTTGTACGTAAAAAGAAACACACGCACAGAAAAAAAAAATCATGTTAAGCCTGGTCCCTTTTGGAACTCAGGACGTGTTAGCGCATTTTCGTATTATGTATCAGTACTTATGTTAGATATCAGCATTATGTAGTTATCAGTAATTGTGTTTAGATTTTAGACATATTTTTATGAATTTTCTTGTGTAATGAATATACTTGACATTTTTAAATTTAAAAGTCATTTCTTTACATTTTAAAATTTTTTATTTTCTCTAACTACAAGTCACCACAAATGATGACGTAAAAGTCTCTAAACCTTTACACATATTCTAATGACGTCAACTAAAAAAAACAACTAATTCTTTTGCACGCCTTCGCACCACTCTTGAATGCTTGAAAAATGCTCTATTCGACTTCCGGCAATGGCGGCCGTTCCCTGTGCCAGTGTTAACTCTCGATTCGCAAAGTTTTTTGGTAGTTTTAACGGGGTTTTTTAACGGATCGAGTAACTGAGTGTTGATGCACCAATGGCAGGTCAGGACATACAAAAAACATATATACATCATGGGTCTAGGACTTATGGATCCTGTGATCAGGGTGATGACAGACGGACAAAACGGGTGCAATAGCGATTTCGACATCTCGAAAATGCGCTAAAAAGGAAAAACTATTATTAATTATTTATTAATAAATCGAAAAATTTCCTAAAAAACATTTCTTCAATTTTAATCACCATTTTATCGATTAAAATTATTTAAATCGATAAAAAACGTACCGATTAATCGAGAAATTAATCGGTAATTTCCGCCGCCCTAATTAAAATTAATTCGAACGATTATAATTCGATACAAATTTAGGAAAATAGTCGAACCTCGCTAAGTCGAACTCATATGGACCCGAAAAAAAATCGACTTACGAAGTTTCAGTTAGGAAAAATTGCGTAATAGGCGTATATGTGGGCCGGGACCTTACAATCAATTCTATAAAGAGAGGTTTTCGACTTAGTGAAGTTGTTACTTAGAGGTCTGTTGTCTGATTATTTTCTTTCCAATTTATTAATAATTTATAATTTTGTTACTTGTATACTTTTCCATCATTTTGTTATTATTGAATTAGACGAGCATACGTAAATGAACAGGTTTTTCTTCTTCATTTTTGGCATAGCAGAAGGAATCAGCTGTGTTACGTCACACAATTTGGGAGCCACGCAATTACCGCGATTTAACCGATAATGACTGGCAACTTAACGGGATCAATAAATGCATTATAAAAATTATAATTAATCGAAATTAATTAATTTATAGGCAACAGATCGACTGGTTGAAACAACCAATTCTGTAAAGTTAAAGGAGACATTTTATTGTTTAAATGTGTAATTTTATGACTACACTAATAACATAAATGACGGAGCGACACGAGGCCGAAAGAAACTGTTGAACATCTCGTTAAGAGTTAAATCCACCAACAATAGCACATTCTTGTTGAAAAGAATTCTCGAAGGTCTGTTGTGTGTTGTGGGGCAGCCGAATATGACCGCGTTAAACCAGAGCGAGTCAATACAATCTCACGGCTTTGTTTTCTTCTGCTATTGTTTCAGGCTGGAGAATAAGCTAACAAAGCGCAAGGAAAATAGAGTTAGATAGAGTTAGCAAAATAAATCCCACTGAGTGCAGATGACTATCAGGTCACATGTTTTTCGCACTAGGCCAACGGTTCCGAGCCTGTTTCATGCGACGGCGCCAAAGTCCATTGCAGAAATTAAAGTTCCCGCGAAACATCAATAAAATTTTATTTAACATTTTAACGTAGTCTGCTTCTGCGTTGAAGACCTTTGAAGGGAATTATTCGGAAGAATTTATGATGATTAGATTATCCAACATTATCATCATTTATCCTTTGGAGTTGCAAGACCAATGATGGCGAACCTACGCCATCCGTGCCACAAGACGGCACGCCATCCGTGCCACAAGACGGCACGCAGAGCCTCATCAGCTGTCACGTAACTAAAATCTTACTTACTTCATCAAACTATGCTGGCACTTTGCTTCGGCACTCTGCCATATAAAAGTAGGTTTTAAGTGAATTGTGGGCACGCGGCCCCAAAAAGGTTGGCTATCACTGACACAGGACCTCTCTGTCCAAGCATCTCACTAGGCACCGTGTCAGCTTATACAGTCTCTCATTCTCATTCCATGCCTAAATGTAACGTTAAATCTCATTTAAGGGTAGTTTATAAACAAAAGTCAATATCAGTCTCATATAAGGACATGCATAGTTTAATATTGAGTCCAAGGAATTCGATGATGTCTTTGACGGGTTATAAAGGAGCGGATTTTTATAATATTCAAAAAGAAAACTGTAACAGGCTAGATCCCCGAAATTATTCATGACACAATGGTGGCTAAGAAATTCTGAAGTCATTTTTTAACACCCAAAATAACGAATGTTAAAATCATTCAAGATAAAAGTCCAGCCAGTGTCTCTGTTCCACAGTGTAACGCATTAAAGAACAAGATGTATATAATATAGAATATGTCTGATGTAGCAATGGCAAAGTGTGTATTACGAAGGGCGGGTTATGCATAATACATAACTTCCGTATTACAAAGAACATTGAATGTATACCAACAGATAGCTTATGGATTACATACCACTGGGTATGTATTAAAGATGCCGTCGGACTGTTCGCAAAACATTCATTCAACAGCAACAAAAACAACACCCAAATGATTTTGGAAACCAAAATTGATGTTATGGTTGAATTATATCACCCCAAGTTTTCGAGGCGTCGTATACCGAGACAGGGTCGGTTAAACGTCGCTGAGGTGGTGGTTGTCTCGAGACAGCTGTGCCGATTGGCAAAGACTGTGGCGTGTCTGACAGTACAAGACCAGCGTGGCGAGATGTGCCATATCAGAGTGGGATGAGATCGATAACAGCCCCACTCCCAGGGAGCCACCAGACGACAAGACACAAGTTTGTGGTTGGCTATCGTCTGCTTGTGGCACAGGTGGCAGCACTACGGTGACATGTAGGCGGGACTTGAGGATGTCAGTTGGCACTGTTCGCCCGGCCAATAGAGGCAGAGAAAACTGGAGAGCAAGAGAAGAGAGGGCATGCAATGTTCCTTCTCTCTTACTCTGGTCCGTGAGCGAAATAACAAACTCAAGCGCTAAGTTGTACACCCCACAAACAGAGGTAGTATATAACCCTTATCCTAATTTTTTGGGCGGTGATTCTAAAATGCTGCGCGTTGTCGGTCAGATATATGCGCAGGCCCTTAGCTTAAAGCGAATGCTGAAGGCATGATGTTTAGTTCTTCTTCATTTATTACAGTCGAGAGAAACGTCAGCGGCAAGATATTATGATACTCCTAGATAGTTTCAGACGAATGTGAACAGGTTGAAAAAAACCTACCTGGGTTCGGTTTGGGGGCGGGGGGGGGGAGTAACTGGTATTTATTTCCTGAGTATGACCATTCTGGGAGTAGAAAGCATAATAAAAGCCGTGTTAATGGCATTAGTTCAATTCACTAATGAAGAAATTCTAAGAGAAAAATAGGAACTATTTTTGAAAGGACATTTGTTTCTAAAAAGAGAAAGCCAATATGGCGAGTAGGAAACGAAAAGTTACAAAAGAGAATCGTACTTTTAACTCTTCATGGGATTTCCAATATTTGTTTTCTCTGTTTAATGAAAAGTCAGTGTCTTTGATTTGTCAGGCTACTATTTCTGTTGTCAAAAAGGCAAATCTGCAGGGACAGCACAATTCAGTGCATGCTGATTTTGATAACGAATATCCGAAAGGAACAAAGCTGAGAGAAGACAAAGTTAGTTCTTTAAAGAAGAATTTAAATGGCCAGCAAAATGTTTTCCGCCGCATTTTGTGTTCAAGTGATTTCGCTACTGAAGCGTCTTTTAAAATTAGCTGGTTGTTAGCAAAGAAACAAAAATCGTATCTGGATAGTGAAACAGTTGAACTTTGTTTCCAAGAATGTGATGATTCCTTACTTTCTGAGTTTAAAAACAAGGAGGAAAATAAAGAATCAAATATCTTATCTTCAGCTTTCCCACCAGACTGTTGCAAAGCGTGTTGAAAGTATGTCCAGGAATATATTGGAGCAGTTGCTAACGGGTTTAAAAAGCGATTCTGGTTTCAGTCTGGCATTGGATGGATGAGTCATGTGATATCACTGACACGGTCAAACTTATAGTTTGGGTTACGTTTGACAAGGGGCAGACATTAATTTGAGGAGGCTTATTTCTGTTTAAAAATATGGTACTCCAGCAAATGTAGGAAGGAAAGTTGGACTCATTGGTTTGCTGATGGTTGTATAATTCATCAGCAATCTCGTTCCTCAAAGTTGAAGGATGATAAATTGCAAAATGTTATAGATGTTCTGGTTAAAGATGATAATTTTATTCGAGCTAATCCATTAAACCACAGGCCTTTTAAAACTTTGTTAGAAGATTATGATAACAATTTGGGGGGGTTTAATTCTTCATACTGATGCTCGGTGGCTGAGCAAAAGAATAGTTATGTCGTAATTCTGGTATTTAATTGATGAAGTAAAACTGTTTCTCAGGTCTAAGTAAAAAAAAAAAAACAACTTAAAAACCAAGTTTTTAAAACTTTAAATCCTTTTTACGAGACATAACTAAAAGACTTTTTATCATAATACGCATCACACAATAATTAAAAAATTTAAATTTTTAGTTATTTCTCAAATATATAAAGGATTTAAAGTTTATAAAAAAAAATTGTTAAAAAACTACTTCAGTCTGCCTGCTAAGATTTAGCTCAATTTGATCACGGGAAAAGGATTATAAAAAACGTGCTTAATATAGTGCGCACCGCGAGACTAACTGTTACTAGTAAATGCATTTACAGATCGGGGCTATATTTTTAAAATATCGTCAATACAATACGCACCGCATCGCACGACAGGAAAGTATTTTAAAAGTAGTTCAATATAATACGCACCGCGACACTCTAGCACAAAAATTAACATGCTACATAGAGAGAATATAAAAATTAATAAGTTTAATTACAGTACTTTTGATTGATCTGAAATTTCAATCGATCATTATTATCGTCGACATGAGTCTGCCTGCAAAATTTCAGCTCGTTAGCTCACTGGGAAGTGGTTTAAAAATCGATCCAAAGTTTTTTTCGGCAAACAAGCAAGAAGATACCACAAGTTAATATGAAGGATGTAATAAAAGCGGAAGATTTGTTTAAATCATATACTTTTTTTAAAATGTAAAATAAGTATATCTGACCGTCATCACCTATCACCTGAATAAATTAAATTTGAAATAACAAGGACGTTTTCAAATCTTACCAACGCAGATGAGGGAAATCAGTATTTTTGAATCCAAGCTCGATTTTTTCATCATCGAACTAAAGCAGTCAAATTTTACTCACTTCCCAGCTCTTGCCAAGGCTGCTCAACAACTAGCAGAGCTTGTCACAAATGAGCGATTCTATCTTTTATTAGAAAAGTTGAAGCTGAATTCCACATTTCAAGTTAAAGATTTTCGAAATCTTACACCTGTTTTGCTTTTTGTAGAAAATTCTTTTACTAGTGATGTCTCTGATGTATACTTGAAAATGACATTAGGAGCAGACGAGGCTGTAGTGCAGCTTGAAATCATTGAGATTCAGCTTAACACGCCGCTTTGTGATAAATATATGAATTCGTCGCTAATTGAATTCTGGATGACGTCTGTATTTCTGAAGACGATTTTCCACAACTATCGAAAAGTTGTAGAATAATATTAATCACGTTTGGGAGCACCTACGTCTTTAAAGCAGGATTTTCCATCATGAATAACATAAAATCTAAAAAAAAACGATACGTTTTGACTGATGAGCATTAGAAAACTTAATAAGAGCAGCAGTTACAGAATACGAACTCCAAATTAAGATAATGGCAAGTACAGTTCAAAATCAAAATATCGCATTATAGATTAGTTTATTGATGAGAAGACGAAGTTACATAAAGTAGGAAGTATTTATACAGTTAATAATTTTCTTAAAGCGTTAATTGCGGCCACCGGCCTCATGGGGACAAAAATTTGGCCAGCGGGGTCAAAAAGGTTGGA
Source organism: Radix auricularia (assembly GCA_002072015.1). Classification (NCBI taxonomy): domain Eukaryota; kingdom Metazoa; phylum Mollusca; class Gastropoda; family Lymnaeidae; genus Radix; species Radix auricularia. Next base: position 151,598 of record MUZC01000986.1, on the reverse strand, counting down.
CAGTAGTGCCATTGAGGCTAAAGTCATGGTAAGAGTCAAGCAAAACTTCAACCGACTGAAGTATAGCTAATACGGGCACTTCCATATCTGAAAGGGGCCTCCTAATAGTTACCGAATGAAATGTTCTTGTATTATTCAAAAGAATCTCGAGACATAAATGATAAAAAGTTATGAAGGCAATATAATCATTCAATTTGTGAAATGGCAGATACATCAAGAACACACACCCATCCTAATCCCAACAATTGAAACGCAATTAATCCACACACAATATAAATTAAACTGCTTGATTTCAAAGCATGATAATTAAAACAACTATATAATAGTCAAGGCAAAAGGTTGTTTGTTTTTTTTAATAAGTAGATTGCATTGCACAATAGCAAAGACAAAGACATCCTACAACGGATTGGGTGTAGTGTCGAATATTTGATATAAAATATTCTTGCTATAAATTACTTCAGCCTCACAGAGCTATTGTATACTTTAAATACTGCATTTATTTGACTAAGATTATATCAATGCCACATTGACTAGTATAAGATTGAAGTCGCTCTTCGTGTGTGGTAATAGAGAAAGAAAGTGACAAAAAGTGTATTTGTGTATGCCAGGCAAGTGTAGGGATGCCACACATAGTAAAAACCCGCCGCAAATAACAAAAACCTGCCACAATTAACAATAACCTGCCACAATTAACAATAACCTGCCACGTGTAAACCTGTGGACTAAAACCAAACCAAAAAATGAGCAGCTCCATGCCTTCCCCAGCGGCTATCATGAGATAGCGATCAGTGACGTGAGCCCGGCCACACGTTCCTATATTTATACCTTAATAGATATCACCTTTAGGCTTTCAGGAGACACTACATCAAGATGGAGCTTTGATTGGGCATTTCCCGTGTCAGGTGCCGTTCACACGGCGATGGCAAACACCCGAGCTCGCGGGCCGACACTGATCGTTGTCAGCTGGCCAAACAGCTCGAATGAGACGCGGCATTCTCTGGCGGAACATGCACACCCGGGCACGACAGCTGGGGGTATCAACAACGGACTGGGTGTGTCATGGGATCTTGACACGGGGGTCAGCAAGGTCCGAGCATGAGGGGGCGTGGAAATGGGGGAGTCAAGAACCAAAGGCGTTTACGCAAAAATCTGGATGGTGGGGTGACATTAGGTAGTGATAAATAAAGAGCATGAGAAAAGAAAGTGATGCACGCGAGAGGGAACCACACAACACACGGTTTAAACGTAGTATTATCTTGTACTTGCTCACGTTGGTGTTAGATATTGTATAAAAGTTTCCGCCCATGACACTTCATGACTAATTACAGATGGGCTCATCTCACTTCTTCCTTATGGTCAATATCACATCCCCCCCCCCCACCGTAATCGGTGTTTTTTATTATTATTATTATTATTATTAATAGACCATTGCTGTTGTTTCTAAGCAGTAAATGTATTTTGGTAGTTTTGGAGTCTTTCCAGAATTTCTTCACATTTATGTAACATGCACTAGAAAGAAAGAATTGTGTATTTTAATCTCTAATCTCACACGCTTTTTCTTTGAATTCCAGAACACTCGTGTATATACAGCTATGATGCTTCCATTTAATTTCTTTCCAATATCTTAACTGTTTATTTGTATTTAGTTTTCTTAATTACAGAAACTTAATTGTTAATGTCATGTTTGACAGATGTTGACTTCGAATTTCTTTAAAATTCACGCGCCTTCGCCTCGTAACTTAAACAGAGTCTAGCTATAAGTCTAGAGATATGGCGCCACAAGTGCTCGTTTTTTGACGTCAACATAATACAATCCTAGATATAAATTGGCGCCGCGTTACTTACAACGGTATATAATATATCATTCTGGGCTGGGCTAGAAAAGCAGGTACAGATTTTTGGTTCTTAAATATTATTTTAAATGCTAAATTATAATTAGCTCTTTATTTTACGTGCCATCCGTGCAAATGCCGTAGTTGAACGAAAGTAACTAGTACACTAATCTACCATTATATATTTAACTCCTCATGCATTCGTGTAACAGATATTCTCACATTAAAATGTATAAATTATTATCTATAATGAAAAACTCGTCATTAGTAATGATTTTTTTTAAATATTATCATTAATAGTTAGACGAATGTCGTAGATATTAGTTTTGTCCTCTCCCTTGAAATGTCACGTGTGTATCCAAGCCAAGTGCCACTATTTAAAGGCTCATGTCGGAATTTTCTTTTACAAATTTGGAAGAGAAAAAAAATATTTAAAAGTTTGTTTTTCAAATTTATTATTCTAAGTATTTGAGTGTAAAAACTAGATGTGCGTTGGTCAGCATGATTCAGACTGGCTTAAGAACAAGAGTCTGCGATCAATGTACCAGGGACTCAGGTAGTTTAGCCTCCAACTCCAAAAAAGGTGGTCAGACCTGTAGTTCTAGTCCTGTGTGGGGCCACACACCTCATGTTGAAATGTTTCGTGTAGCATCGCATTCCACCAGCCGATTACATGTAGAATTACAGGACAAGTTAATCAGCGTCTGTTATCTCCGGTCTAGACACAATTAAAACGCGTTGTGATTCAGCCGAGCAGGCCCCCGCCTTGTACACCTTCCTGTACACTGTAGTGTGCGTACATGTTTTGGTTGGGAAATGGGAGGGGTGGGGTGTGCAATGAACACTGTGCAACGTGATAAACTCGCCATTGGTAAACAAATTTGTGGAATAAAAACAATAACAATACCTTAGGTGATTCTGATAGAGGACAATTAGCTGAGATGAAGGAGGGAATGCAGGGGACGATCGAGATACAGAGCCAGGGGAAATAAACAGCGAGGGCTGGTGGGGACTAGAATATGTAGCGATATATGGTGGTGGGTGGGGGATAGGATGGTATAAATGAGATGGGGATTGGGTAAGATGAGACGGATACATGGAAAGGGTAACAGAAATCAGACAGAAACTACAAGAGGATGATAACGTTAGAAGTATAAAGGGGTGGTTGTTGAGGGGCATGGTGATCGAATGGCAGCGCGTTCCACTACCGACCCGAGAGTCCCGGGCTCGAGTCACTTGTGTTGAAAGCTGTGGTCAAAGATAAAAAAAGAAGAGGCCCAAATTTAAGAGATATTAACTAATTTTTGTGAGGATATCGGGGCTAAAATTGGCATAGTATTATAATGATACGAGGAAAGAAGCCCGTCCAAGGACGTTCCACCGTCGTTTCGGTGGCATGTTTTCTGGGAGTAACAGTAGTGATTAGCAGGAGTGACACACTTCAAGATGGGAACACGGTGCTGAATGATGACAAAAATACTACACCAAAAATAACTCGTTTTCAACGTCCGCGTAAATGTGTTTAACATTGAGATGAGTTTTAATTTTTCTCCGCTAGTGATTGGCTGTTTCTAATACAACAAACGGAAAAAAGGCCGTCCAAGAAACACTTGGCGCCGAGAATTGGAGAGGCAGACATCAAGAAAATTGGCCATTAAATGGAAGATCCTGGAGAAACTGGCCCAGGATAGAGATGCCTGGAGGTATGTTGTAGGTGGCCTATGTCCTAGTAGGAAGTGCAGACGCCGAAGATGATCGGTGGATGTCCCTAATGGACGAGGATGCTCAAAAACAGTGATTGGCTGCATGTGTCTGTAGGAGTTTGAGGGACCAATCACTATCGTGGAGACAGTACCGCACAGACAGCTGCCTTTTATTATACAGGATATTTGTCCCATTGCACATTCTTTAAATTTAAGTTGTGTATTTATGAACACATGAGAATCTATTAAGAAGAGACTTGCGTTATTTATTGATGGACTTGAATCCAGCATTACACCGGCACCCGAACCCAACAACCTCCCTTGGCACCCCACCGCCACCCAACATGTGACATAATAAACAAGACAGGAGAAGCTCGTTTCCTCCCCACCGGAGATGGAGCAGGTGACTCCACCCCCATAGCACCTCACCCCACCACCCTTCCACTCGGCACCCCGACCACCAACATGTGACATGACGGAGTGTTAGCACCGGACACCACTCCCTCTCCCTCCCCCATAACATCAATAAGGAACAGGAGAAGCACGTCTCCTCACATCGGTAGCCCAATGGGACGTGCATGCGCTGAGCAAATAAACTTGGGCGTTATTTCACAATTATACACCGGAATTTTTCGGGAAAACGGGTTTTAGAGAAGCCAAACACTGGATAATGTCAAAGACCAACAACTCAGAAATTCACGTAGACTAGACTATAAACTATAACATTTTAACTTTAAAACACTTTTTTCTAATAGAAACTGCTTATTTTAAAGTTTACACTTTGAAAATCTTTTTTTAATGGAGAAGTTTTTACGTAAAGAAAACTATTATTAATAATTAATTATTTTTTAAGAAACCGACAAAATTATTTTAAAAATATTTTATGCAATATTAATCGCTATTTTATCGATTAAAATAATTGTAATCGATAAAAATGTTGACAGATTAATCGAGAAATTAATCTGTAAACATTTTACATATAAATATTTAAATATATATTAGGGCTGCGGAAATTAACAATTAATTTCTACATTAATTAGTAAAAACATTTTATTGATTACAATTATTTTAATCGATAGAATAGCGATTGAAATGAAAGCAATTTTTTAAATTTATTAATAAATAATTAGTTATTAATAATTATTTTTTTTTTACATACAAACTTCTCCATTTTAAAAAAAAAAAATTTTAAGAGTAAGCTTTAAAATAAGCAGTTTTAATGAAGAAAATGATATAAAAAAGCTAACTTTTTTTAAACTTAATTATCGATAGCAAAATTAAAATTCATTGACATTAAATTGAACTACTTAGGGGAGGGGAAAGCATCAGTACTGAACATGAACATTCAATTTAGCCAAAGTATTTTAATTGAATGCAGGCGAAAGTTACATTCAAATGAAACCCTCTATTTAATCAAGCCGGACAAACTATTAGAAAAAAAAGAATTAAAAAGAAGATATCATCTCTCCTACCCAGCCCCCCTCCTTAACGAAGCAGAGAAATTTGGGGAACCGTTTAAATTTTCAACCTTTCAAGCTCATCAAAGCAAACGACAGATTAGACTGACATGGCCATACAAACTGCTAGTAAAGGATTGGCCATTATAATGTGTCAGACTTGCACTTACATGGCCATACAAAACTGCTAGTAAAGGATTAGTCACTAAAATGTGTCAGACTTACACTTACATGGCCATACAAACTGCTTATAATAAAGGATTAGCCATTAAAATGTGTCAGACTTACATGGCCATACAAACTGCTAGTAAAGAAGTAATGAAATATAAATTTATAAACTGAATTAATCTCAAAATTAATGTTAATAAAAAAATTAATGTTACTCGCTTATACTCTGTTTCAAACAACATATAGCTTTTCGGTTAACACGTAAATAACCAAGCATGACATTGTTTTTGCAGGTGGCGACCCAAACTCAAGCCTGGATAAGTGGATAAAAAAAACACCCGAAAATTTAAATGAAGAGTCTCGTTAAGTTAATCTAAGTAAATCATGTTACCTTCGATGGCCCTTGGAATGTTGGTCTTGTTAGCGACAACTTGCTCTCAGATGAGAGGAATAAACCAGACAATAGTAGGTACTGGAGAGTTAATTGGCTGATGTACATTTGCTTACAGTGCGCTTCATTAGTTTTACAAGCTGTCAATGGGCTTGTTCATTATACAGTAGATGCAAATCGGTATTTGCCCAGCAAGATGTAGTCCCGATTTCCAGGGGAGGTTAGTCGGTAAATACAGTACAGATGGGATACATTTCCATATGACGAGGAAGGCAGATAACATTGTCTACAAGAGATAGGAGACGTGTAGATAAATGAGGCAGTCAGGGAGATAAATCTACAGGAGAAACAAGACAATCGGAGATATGTAATAAAACATGAATTGCAATTATTGTTTTTGTTTTGTTTTTTTGTTTTTGTTTTTTTTAAATCATATAAATCCAAAGGAAAAATAAGACATTGGAGAAGATGGATATCTATGGGAGTAAGTAATAAAAACTGAGTCAAAGGTTGAGTTACATCAGTGTCCCCTAAATGGGGGTTCTTTAGCCTTAGTTTAGAGCCAACAAGACATGAAATATAAGTACGAAAACTTTATTTGGTAATTGTGATTATTTCAGAGGGCCATGTATACAAACGCTTGTGAAAACGTGGTAAATGACAAATTCAACAAATGTTAGCTACATAAGATTGGATTGACTAAATAGATTTGAGATGCTAAACTATGTAAGAATCGAACCCTCGGAGTTGCACTCAGTACAAGTCATTGTGGATCTCTTTGCTTACATTTAATCAACGCGGGTAAACTAATGAACAGCTACGTGGGAAGAATCTTTGACTGGTATAAATAATTACCACTTATCGTTGTTTTGTCAACGGCTTAGGCTCGGGGCACATACACAAGACAGCGCGGACCGGTGTTTGACGATGGGCGGAGATGTTAGAACTCTTTATTGGAAGGCGCGCAGTCTAATCAATTACAACACGAGCTCAAACACCAGATCCAACGTTTGAGCGCCGCACGAGGGGAAGGCGTGGCTTGCACTAGATGGCGGTAAGAACAAACTCAAACAAGCCGACGACATTCAAGAAAGGAGCTAATCCCTGGCGAAAATATACGGCGCGAAAGATTCACCCGAGTCCCCCGGAGCCCCAGGCGGCTGGGATTCTACGAGCTGTAATAAGAGCGAGCTTTACTTAAACCTAATCCGTGGGGCCCCGGATGAGGAAGATGTGGGGTGGGCTGGGGAGGTGGCTGTTAGCTAACCCCCGAGTTAATACCGGGCGTACGCCACCGTGATTAAAGAACCCATTAGACACAATAAGTGTGGCGGAAAACACTTTCCTGTGATATACAAGACCGCGGCCTCGATCCCGCCTCGGCCACTGGTAAAGAGTCGTAACTCGGGATTTATGGACGGCAAGGGACGCAGTAAAGCCGCTGTGTGTGTTAATGGCCCACGCATCTGATCATAGTCACGTGAGATCAATGGTTCCGGAAACACAAGTCTCAGATACTCCATTTTTTTTTTTTATATAGCTTTCGGACTTCTCTTGGTAGCCTCAACGCTCGTTGGAAGCTCTCCCCGAAATTAAGGCCAAAGGAAAAAGAGAAAGGAATGCAGCGGTTGTGAAATGAAGGAACAATTTTTTTTAAAATAAAAAAACTAGTTTCAGCTCTTCAAAATTAAACACACGTATATACATTTATTTTAATCTAAGTGCCGTTTTTGTAACTGGCCTTTTGGAAGTAGGTTGTCACACGATATTAAATTATGCGCCGCAAGCCCCCAAAACGACGTCTTGAAAAAAGCCCCTCTCCTATGTCAGGGCATTACGGCGACGGGGCACGGGAAACCGTTACTGCCCGATAATCTCAGTGAAAGTCTACACCTCTGACGGACACAAGTGCCGCCACGGGTTTGTGAGACGATGCACTAAAGCCATCGTCGGGAACACAACAAAGCCGTCGTAATGGCCACTTTAAGAAAATCCCCCCTCCACTCCCCCGTTTTCCTGAGCCAGTGAAAGGCTGACCAAAGAGGTCCGGGGTGGGGTTTCAAACAACCGGGCTAATGTCTCTTAAAAGGTATAATCGCATCAGCCCATTCTATTCTTTCATCATAAAAACAATTATCTGAAATTAGCGATTCTTTCTCTACTATTGAGAATGGTCTTATCTAAGGGTAAAAAGTACGGTAAAAAGAGTGTTTCAAAAAGAATGAAATTCGCGCTAACTAGCTTACATTTGATGCTGGGTTCCTTTCATTTTTGTTAAAGCCTTAAGATAATAATGAAATATTGGGGTTCTCTGAAAGGACTTTGCATAGATTTGATAATTTAAAGTTATTTTTGAGTAAACTTAAAGGACTAGATCAAGAAGAAAAAAATTGCCTTTTAAACAAAAAAATGTAGCAAAGTGCTGCAAAATATAGTTTTACCAAAACCTTGTCTAATGATATTAACATTACGTAATGAAATACGGCATTTTGCGGGATGAGAACTAGGAAACACGAGGCAGGTCTGAGTCTGAGTTATAACATCGGGTGGACGAGGATTTTGGCGAAACGACTTGGAGGGAAATGCAATCACTGAGGTCTTTAGTGTGATAACACAAAGCTGATATACCAGACTATTTAAAGTATGGAGCGGAGGGGAATTTTAAGAAACGAGCACTGAAAACTGTATAGCCACATATACCCCACCAATTTTCACCCTCTTTCCCCTTTTCGAAGAGCACATTATTAGCATACTGCACCCATTGTCTGGGCGGAATGACCGATCAGCGCCGCATTATTTGAAGGAATTAATATTGGAACAAGCATCTCTAAAAGGACTGCCATCTTCTATACTTTCCATTCTGAAAGTTCTCGGTTTCTCGGAGTGGATGGCCACAGGGGATGTCACTTGGTGTGCGCTCCTTTGAATCGGCGCACCGAAATCAGGGAACAGTCTTTCGAAATGTTTGAAAGAGTGTGACGACAAAGAGAAATTTCAGCAAATAGTGGACTTCAAAGCGCAACAAGCATGCTAATTTAGCATGGATCGTGTTTATATAAGAAACGATCAGCAACAAAACTTCTAGGGCACTAGTAATATTTTAGTGAAAGTAATATGACGGGCATTGTGTCAATTTTGTAAGTGTTGAACGGCGAGGAGGCTTTTTGGTAGATGAAACGGACAAAAACACTATTTGTACAAGCTGCAAGTTATTTTCATTGAGCTTTAATGTCTTGTAATTATAATTATTCACAAATACAAAGAGTCAGTCCCAGATCCATAATATTACCTCTGACATACCCCGCGTTTGCTTTTATTATCCGATCAAGACCGAAACAACATTAAACGTCACTTCCTGTGCTCAGTCTTTCCTATCAATCAATTATACAGAGATGTAGTGCATTTCACAAGTCTGCAGTGGCGTAGCTAAGGGGGGGGGGGGTAATGGGTCTAAATTCGAAAGTCCACCGGGCCCCAACTTGAAGCGGGCCCGAAAGGTGTGGCAGATTTTTTTTTAATTAAATATGCCACCGCCATGTATGCAGGGCCCCCAAATAGGTCAAGCCAGCCGGGCCCCGAAATCCTTACAAATTCTTAGGCACGCCACTGCCAGTCTGATAAACTACTTGCACTCATTTCTCTGTTAACAGGCTTTAAGTTGGCAGGGGGGAGTATGCTTTTTTAGAATGTCGTCCTTACATGTTTTGATTACCGGGTTTAAGTTGGTTACGGGGACAGGCTTTGTACAATGACGTCATGAAAGTTTTTACGCAATGATAATTGTTAATCCCGACAGCCAACGTTTTCATCAACTGAAGGGAAAGGTCTGGACTTTCATGTACTGATGACTGAACTGGCAGTGACTAATGCTGTTACGTAGTTAGTAGGACTACAGTCACTACAGGGTTTCACTAGCCACTGAGTCTAATCACTGGCAGTCACTAATGATGTTACGTTAGTAGGACTACAGTCACTGCAGGGTTTCACTAACCACTGAGTCTCATCACTGGCAGTGACTCTAATGACGTTATGTTAGTAAGACTACAGGGTTTCACTAACCACTGAGTCTCATCACTGGCAGTGACTCTAATGACGTTATGTTAGTAAGACTACAGGGTTTCACTAGCCATTGAGTCTAAGCACTGGCAGTAACTCTAATGACGTTATGTTAGTAAGACTACAGGGTTTCACTAGCCATTGAGTCTAATCACTGGCAGTCACTAATGACGTTACGTTAGTAAGACTACAGGGTTTTCCTATTATAGCCACTGAGTCTAATCACTGGCAATACTTGAAGGCTATTTTTTACAGAGAGACGACCCAACATCAAACTAGGGGCCCCTGCTCCAAGTACCGGCAACAGCTGGACAGTCTGGGTCGGATCAGATGACGACCACACCTTTGAAACCGATATGTTTCTCGACTGGCCGGTGCGACGAATTAGCACACCTGAAACAAACACCTGACATAATTTATAGGAATGTAGGTGTTTGAAATAACACCAATGATCTAGGTTGTTAAGCCCTGACGCCCCGATTAAATGACAGGAAAGTGAACAGAACATTGTCGGCTGTCATAAACAAACCGTGGTCTGAATGGATGGACGTAATTAAGCAGGCCAGGGCCCCATACACGGACAGTAGCGCCAATGGTGATGACGATATCAAGAAAACGGTAAAACAAATGTCCTTTATATCAGGGGGGAAAGCGTTGATTTAAACGCCACATGCTAAAGATCACGAATGGAACCATTGTTGAAGCTTGCCCAGCTATTAAATTAACCCCAGATTAAATGCATAGCCGATGATTTTTTGTTTCTCTCATGGAACAGCCTGAATGTGGGCTGATTTTCACGCCTCCAACTGCTCGTTCCTATAGCTATAAACCTTGCCGATAAGCGCCAGGTACGTTACACAAGGGCAAATGGCTGCGCATCTCTGTCCATCACTAAATCTGCTATAACCGTAAATCAGACTGACACAATCAGAGCCGTGATTAAGACCATCTGCGGGATGAAGTGTTACACCTTGAGATAGCTGCTGTCAGTGTCCGACACTATCTCCTTCTGAAATACGTTCTGGCGCTCTTGACTTTTTTTTTTCTTCTTAAAAATTTTATAACTCCCTTCAACCTTGCCCACTCCGTCATTTCTAAGCTATTAAAATTTGATCTTTTTTTTTTCCTTTTCAACATGTGACTCCATTATCCTTGGCTCGCCCAAGCCCTATTTTGGGAATTATATATTTTAACCTCCTGTCTCATCCTCCCCCCCCCCCTTTAGCACCACACACCTAAAGATGTCGGATCTCCAAAGAAAAAAAATGTGATAGTGATAGTCTCCCAGAATTTGAAGTAAGTATTTAACACAGGAAACTTATTTCTTTGGCGTGTTTCAGTTTGTGGTAAGACACGAATTATACTCCCATGCAGGCTCAATGTTATTGTCAGAAGAATGTGTTACCGATATCTTAAATGTCTGACGCTGTGTTTTGACTTAATGGAATTCACATCCACCCCTTTTCAAGCCGCAGCCCATGTAGGTCTTGGCCCTAATATTGGCATCCACAGTGTATCTTACATTTTTAAATACGTTGTTAGTCTTATACATCGGGCAGCATACACAAAAGCGTTTTGAACACAGACTTAGCTTTCGTGAATACGGAGACTACAGAAGCATTCAATGACGTGTTGCATACAAGGTTAAAATTTGTCCTAAAACAGCAAACATAGCAATATCTTTTTTTTTTTAATTTCTCCGGTGCTTGTTTGTAATGGTGGGTGAAGGGACGGTTCAGAAAGGCGGCGGTGAATAGTTTGTATATTTTAGGGACAATTTAAAGTAGAGCAAAATAAAAACTATTTCCTTTTTCAAGAAGCTCAAGCCACATTGAAAAATCCCAAGCACTTACACGCAATACGGTATTGTGGACAATGATGTATTCTCTGTGGAAATTTATTTATTCTCTAAAGCTACGGAAATAAACGATTAATTAATCGATTAATCCTTTAAATGTTCAATTGATTACAATTAATTTCATGGATTAAAATTCGATTAAAATTTAAGCTTATATAGCTATTTTTTTCCTCCAAATTAATTTTTTTAAATATTTTACTTACACACTTCTCCCTCGTATTATTATTATTTATTTAGAAGTGCATACGTCAACAAAAAAGGTTTTTCTTTCTTGTTTCTTGCATAGCAGTACGAATTTCCTATGTTACGTCAAAAAATGTGGGAGCCATGGAATTACTGCGATTTTTAACCAATTTTGAGAAATACCGTATTATTTACGCATATTCCCCGCACACGCTAATAACCCGCACACGCATATACCCGGCAGAATTTTTAGATCCTGTAAAAAAAAAATGTGGTATAACCCACCCAGACTTATACCCCGCACTATCGTTTTAAATTCGTGTTTTGCAAGTAATAGTCCCATTGATGCATTATTCGGTAAAAAAAAATTCAGACACCCCGCCATACCCCGCAGGGGGGTGCGGGTTTGTTAAAAATCGGTATAACCCGCGGGGAATATGCGTAAAAATACGGTAATGAATAGCAACTTAATGGGAACTACATATGCGTTATAAAAATTTAATTAATCAAAAATAATCGATCAATGGATTATTTTTCCCGATTAATCGAAAAAAAATCAGTACCAACTTTAGTATTCTCTATGCACTGTGGACTTTCTCTGAAGACACCGTTGCGTTTAACTGCGAGCTCTATGCTTCATATTTTTTTCTGGACGGTATTAACAAAGTGAAGCCATGTCATAGTGAGCATGTTGAAATACTGAGTGTTTCACCATCTCCCACCATTACCGCGGACCTCGGAGACTGCCCGGCTCGCACGATGACTCCTCGGATAAGCATTCACCCCCCCCCCCCATCCTTTTCACTGACAAACGATGATCGTGAGCAAGCGGGCAGCAAAATCGTAAATTCAACTCCAGATAAAAACCGGAAGCCTTTACAGAGGCCGGCGACAACAGGTTACAACACAACGCAGTCATAATTCAAACCGTTAACTGTAGGAAGATGAACGGGCGTCCGTGGTGCGGTGATAGCATCAGAGACAGAAGACGGTGATAACTTGATGATTTTATGGCATATCGATAGCATGGGCGGGGAGAAAAACAGCAACAGCGACGCATAAAATTATAACGTTAAAAATGAATTACTATAAAAATAATTTTCAAAGGAGCTAAAAATGACATTTGAAGAGAGAATAACGAATACATTTTTTCCACCTCTGGATTCTAAAATTAACTCTTAATTATTTGTAATAATTAGTGATTACTACACAGGTAACTACAACATGGACAACTTTAATTTGAGATTGTCTTTCCTGTGCCACACCAACGCATTTAATTTTTTAATATGCTGCAATATTGTTATAAATAGTATTAAGAAGAATCCATGTCAAAAATACTTCAGTTTGTTGTTGTAATATTTTTAAAACTAGGTTTGATGTTTTGCGTGGAACGCATGTTAAATCTATATATACATTTAAAAATATATAGTTAAGGGTTACTGAACATATAAAAAAATATAAACACATTTTATTAGCATGACGATATTTTGGACTCCCCATTAAAATAGTCTGTTAAATCTAATGTACGTTTAGTTACAGATACTAGCTCTAGTGAGAAAAGGCAGATACATTTTGTGAGGTTCTCTGTGTTGATTAGAATGTTATTTCTGATCAGACCTTTAAGAGAGAGGGCGCCATTACACGGGGTGTGAGGATATATCACCGTGGTGAGAGCCTAAACATAGAGGAATGAAACAATGAGACAGAGAGTGGAACTGAGGAAACACTTTCAAAACGGAAAGATGGATAGCGGGAGCCACATAGATGTAGCGATCCTTAATATATTTATATATAAACAATGAACAAACTGGGTAAAAACAGCAAGCGTAAGATAGTTGAGGACGAATACAAAAGGTGAGTTGGGATCCAAATAATTCATTGTCAGTCTTTCAGATCAAGTCCTAAATTGGCTTTTAAGAAGTGATAGGTTCCAATGCCAAGCCGATGAGGCATGAGCGGATTTCGTTGTGACGAAAATAAACGTCTCTAGTTTATAACCGCGAGATACGGGCACGATGCTTTGAACAATTTTTCACTCACATCTATCCCCAAAGTTGTTTTTTATCCCCTGCCTTCTCCGCAACATACATAAGTTACATAGCAGATGGCGAGTGATTGGACAAGCCAGGCCTGTAACTCACACGCAATACGGCTCTAAGTAATCCTCGTTATCTTATCTTGACGTTTTCAGCCCGATTAGAGCAGCTAACTCGACGACGCCGGCCCCCCCCCCCGCCCCCCGGCCGTTAAACACCAGCCCTCATTGATTAATCACGCGATAGGAACGCCGAGTGAGCTGCTGGTGTCCGGTGATGCTTGAAACTCAGCGGTGGAGGGGTACCCGAGGGTGGCGGGCACACGAAGGTAGAGGGGTACCCGAGGGTGGCGGGCACACGAAGGTAGAGGGGTACCCGAGGGTGGCGGTTCCGATAAGCGCGCTCATCCCTGTCTCTTGCAAGTGAAACTACCCATACTGGCCATCCACATATTTCTACACAAGCGCAAATTATTTTTTTTTTAATATAATAATTCCCCACTCACTATGACTTATGTTCATTTAGCTTTCGACCCACCGTCCCATGACTTATTGAGCTTGCAATTTCCACCCTTATTTCGAAAACCATTTTTTAAGGGAAAAAAAGCATAAATAAAAATAAGAATCTAATAAATTTTTTTAGTAATTATCATGGTAACAATGTTAAAACAACGCCAATAACATGCTTAAAAACTCAGTTCCATTAACGGGTAAACGGAAGTAAATGGTTTTATGCAAAAGGGGCCCAACTGTTAGTGGTTAGGATCTCTGCTTTTGTCTTAATTAAGTTAATTCCTCTGATGCTCCAACATTGACGAAAAAATATCTCTGCTCTCGTCATGGCCTCTATTTAGATTTACATTTACAGTATTCGGAGGGCTCCATATATCAAAAAGAACTCCTTTACAAAAAAAATAATATTAATAATAGTCATAATAATGATAGTCATAACAACAATTGACATTTTTATAAATACCTTCAATGAAGAAATATAGTTTTATGTATATAAAAGTGAACATTTCCCATGCTTTTTTTCTTCTAACTTTTTTATGGCGTAAGCAGACGTTATTGAGCGTTGGTCTTTCCCTTGTGGATGGGGGATGATTGTCGGTAGGGAGACCAACAAGACCCAAAGAGCGCTGCTAGTAACCTAATATATATTATAGCTAAGCAACTGTACGAGAATGTTTAATAACCCACAGCTATATTTATTTGTTGGTTTGTCTTCAGATCCAAGCAATCAACAATATTAGTTAAAAACTTAAAGTAACTAGACGGTATAAGGTAACACGCCACCCACCCCGACCTTCCATTAAGTGACTGAGCCACCATGACGTGTGCAGGGCCCAGAGTGTGGAAGAAAAGTGAAAACTTCCACCTACTAGAAGCTCGAGCTGCAGACATTGCTGAGCTCACCACTGCCAAGCTTAGCCTAGTCCCAACATCAGTTGGGTGTCTGAGAGCCAACATAAGTTGGGTGTCTGAGAGCCAACATAAGTTGCGTTCTGAGAGCCAACATAAGTTGGGTGTCTGAGAGCCAACATAAGTTGGGTGTCTGAGAGCCCACATAAGTTACGTGTCTGAGAGCCAAACATAAGTTGGGTGTCTGAGAGCCAACATAAGTTGGGTGTCTGAGAGCCAACATAAGTTGGGTGTCTGAGAGCCAACATAAGTTGGGTGTCTAACACCCAAGCCAACTAAGTTGGGCGTCTGAGAGCCAACATAAATTGCGTGTCTGAGAGCCCACATAAGTTACGTGTCTGAAAGCCAACATAAGTTGCGTGTCTGAGAGCCAACATAAGTTGGGTGTCTGAGAGCCCACATAAGTTGCGTTCTGAGAGCCCACATAAGTTGCGTGTCTGAGAGCCAAACATGAGTTGCGTGTCTGAGTGCCAACATAACTTGCGTGTCTAAGTGCCAACATAAGTTTAGTGTCTGGTATGGTGTCCAATTAAGCTGACTTACGGGCTTTCATCATTAGAGCTGAGGCTTAGCCACGCGGCGAATTTCCAGGTCTACAGGAACAACTGGATTGGATTTAGAATAAGTCAACGAAGAAATGGGGTGAATGGTTGAGTTGGAGAATGATGTTGCCAGTCAAGACTATCAAATCTGCCATTGGGTTCTAGGGGTCGTTGGTGTATGATGTTGCCAGACAAGACTATCAAATCTGCCATTGGGTTCTAGGGGTCGTTGGTGTATGATGTTGCCAGTCAAGATTGTAAAGTTTTATGGAACAACCTCATTCTGTGCTGATGGTCTAATCAAATAATATCTGCACTAATGAATTTTGTTGCTTTAGGACAGCGGTTCCAGGGCTTTGACGCTTTGTCAGTCACTTGCTCAAACAAAATGTGTAGTTGTTTGTATGATACCTTTTGAAGAAATGAGCCAATCCTAAAGAGTAACTGAATGGTGATAAGTAGCAACAATTGTGCGCTGCTAGGTTACTGAAACGACGAATATCCGATTACTAAAAAACTTTTTTTTTTTTTAAATTTGGATCAATGCGAGAACTATCTCGGTTAACAAATCTATTTTTAGGAAATTTGACTTTCACTATTATATATCGAAATGGTCCCCGGGTCTCATGTAACCTCTGGGTCTGATGAGACCTTGAGTTGGACATGTGAATTGACAATTTATTTTGTTAAGTACATAATTTTCTAAAACTGTCAGGCCCTCCCATAAATACAAAGTACCCGCTGCCGGATGTTTCCTAGTCTACTGTCTGTTTTAAATGTAGAATTTTACTTTAAAAACAGCGATGCTGCAATTGTTATGCTAACTACGTCATGAACAAATATTTTCTCTTGTGATCAAAAAGTCTCTTGAAATTGAACGCATCAATTCTGTAATTGTCTGATTGTGCTGGCAAAGAGGTAAACGAAATCAAAGAACCTCTTTGGACTTTAGATTTAAATCGTATTACTATTTTCTTTTAAAATTGCTCCCTTTTGTTCAGTCCGAACTGTAAGGCGGGATACAATAGAGAGAAATAACGTCCCATTTCGTCCACTTGTAAGCCCGGTGGAAGATGAGAGAAGAAGAAATGCATTGAATTATAACCAACAATTATATTTCTTTCATCCTCCATTTACCTCTTGTAGCTCAAAAAAAAGTCCCAGTCTTTTAAAGTATTCTTCCCCACTTTCAAGACCACTGACAACGCTCAACTAGTCTGAGGTTATCCATTAATCGGACAATTTTAGAAAAAGGCTTTTCTGTCTTCGGATGAAAGAATATTAGCCATTTCTTTGATTCTTTATAACATAATCTTTTAAAATAATAACTTTCCAGCGCTAACACCAACACTAGGGTAAATTTCGTTGAGGTAATGAAAATTGTAAGAGTACATTCGGGGGTCCCAAATTTCCACTACTCACATATTGTACCGAGCGCCGAGCAGGTCACCCGAATCTGTTAGGCGGTCTTACTCCCCCTCACTTAAGAGAATAGATATGTACTTTGTTTCGGTGGTCTACTCGCCATCACCAAATAAAATAGATTTGTACTCTGTTTCGGCGGTCTACTTCCCCCTCACCAAAGAGAATAGATATGTACTATGTTACGCCGGTCTACTCACCATCACCAAATAGAATAGATGTATACCCTGTTTCGGCTATCTACTCACCAAATAGAATAGATATGTACTTTGTTACGCCGGTCTACTCACCATCACCAAATAGAATAGATTTGTACTCTGTTTCAGTGGTCTACTCACCATCACCAAATAGAATAGATTTGTACTCTGTTTCAGTGGTCTACTCACCATCACCAAATAGAATAGATGTGTACTCTGTTTCGGTGGTCTACTTCCCCCTCACCAAAGAGAATAGATATGTACTATGTTACACCGGTCTACCCACCATCACCAAATAGAATAGATTTTTACTCTGTTTCGGGGGTCTACTTCCCCCTCACCAACAACACCACCCACTATTCCAAGCAGCTTCCAAGCGCCAACCACTGCAATACATTAAATCATCATCAACATACCGCACGGGACAGCGCGCCGACGACTTGGATGATGTTGTCGTGTTTTATGGTACTGCTGGTAGCCGGGTAATTACGAGGAGTCGGGGAGGGAGGTTCACAGATCACTGATGACGTCTTCAGTCTTTCTTTATAGGCCACTTTTGTCAGACTAAGTTCTAAGACTACTAACATAAAAACCTTATCTATAACATTCGCTGCTTCTATACAGAAGATCATTGCGTCATAGGTATGCGAAATATGCCTACGTAGATTTTTAAAAAAAACATTTTTTAAGGATATATGTCAACAAAAGTGCAATTATGGAGGGAGGGAGGGGGTGGGTGTTAATTATAGGGAGGGTCCGGGCGTAAAATTTATTAAGGTATCTTATGTACTTACAAGACTTTCTCCTGGCTATGAATAAAAACGAATGACACGGGAGATTGGCAAAGATAGTCATGCTCTTGTCAGTGGATTATAGACAACACGTTTAAGAATAAACAACTATTACAATTACTAGCCATTAGTTCAATGCAATCAACCGTTAATTGTATTCTGGTATCACCCAGCGTTATTTCTATACCCGTGTCTTCCTTGGTTGCCGAGACTAACAAGACCATCATGATTTAACGAACAAATCAACCCCACAGAGAGAACATCATTTGGCCCTCCCATAAACTGGCCATAACGGCTAATCAAAACCCAATCTACGGGACGTAGAGATCAACAAAGCTGGATTGACTTGACTTGACAGAAAAAAAAATAAGAGCGTAGCGTAGAAATAAAAGTGCACGAAAATGATTAATGGTGGGAGGGGGTGGGGGGAGTCTCATCTGAGCGGCAAGAGAAACTCCAAGGACTGGCATAACTTGGTTATCACATTAAAATGGTCATGGAAATAACGTAGAAAGATGGGTGACGAGGATGGGTGGCCACCATGGTAGCCCTGGGTAAGTGTGCTAAATGAATGTCTTAAATGGGTGTACCGGATGTCGTGTTCAATCATAAAACTAGACAAAATTTCTTTGTTTTTCTACAAAGAAGCCTGTGCCATTTGGGTTACTTCGGGATCTACAAAATACAAACTATTCCTTTTGTGGTTTCAAGGAAATAATATATATACATATATATATAT
>MUZC01000986.1:109348-132695 GCA_002072015.1 Radix auricularia | reverse complement strand
AAAAAAAAAAAAGATTTCAAAGTTATGCATACAATGGAAAAAACTGCATATTAACATTGGAAAATATTGCTATGTCTCATTTCTAAAGAGTTATTTCAAGGCATGTTACATAAATGTCCAATGAGTTGTAAAAAAAAAAAATTATTTGAAAACTTATTACAATTACAATTTTTATTTTTTTAATATTAAAATAGAATCAGCATGTGTAAAAAACATATTACAAATTTTAGCGTAACTTATAATTTAACTATAAAATTATTTAAAAATCAGTATAAATGTTTAAAACATAGTTATCAATAAAAATAACGTATTAAAGTTCAGGCATTTGGATGAAAATATTTCAAATTAATTTTTTAAAATTATAAACGTAATACAGCTTTATAGAATTTTTTTGATGATTAAAAAATAACCATTAAAAACATATTTTTTTCCCAAGTGGTTCAAATGTTATGAATTTTGTTCTAAGACCTCATAATCACTTTTTTAACATGCTGTTTTCCTTTTATTTTTGTGCCCTTTTAGGGCATTTTTTAAAATGCCCATTACTTTAGTTTTTAATATGAAAAAATAAAATGTTAGGAAACGTATTTAAATATAAATAGTTCAAAATAATGTCAATGAATTTAAATTTTGTAATTGTTAATTGAGTTCTTTTAAAAATTAAAAATTTATATCATTTTCCTTATAAAACAGCTCATTTTAAAGTTTACACTTTAAAATTATTATTTTTTTTAATGGAGAAGCTTTTACGTAAAAAAAAATATATTATTAATAATGAAGTATTTATTAATAAATTGAAAAGAAATATTTTTTTAAAATGCTTTAATTTCAATTGGCTATTTTATAGATTAAAATAATTTTAATCTATAAAAGATTTTACGGATTAATCAAGAAATTAATTGTTAATTTCCGCTGCCCTAATTTATTTACAAGTTTCAAAAGGTAAACTTAGTTCATACGCTGTCATATGCGAAAATGAGTGGTTGAAAGGAGGTCACGTGACGAAAGTAAGGGATAGTCCAGAATGCGTTGGAAGACAGTAGTTAAAAAAAGAGAAGTAGGCACGAGAGAGCCTGATGCTTGTGCTGAGTTCTCTGACACAACTTTCATCTTGTAAAATTGTTTATAAGTTGCTGCTTTCAACTTATTTTGTTATTACTGAGGATTCCAATTTTATTATTGTAAGATTTTGTTGTTAAATTTACCCCCCACAAGAAAACAGGTCAAACCAACCACGTTTCATACGCATGCTTGACTAGTAGCAATCGGACTATTTACATGTCTACACAACTGAATATAGACTGACGTTCAATTTACTAGAAACAGATTTATGAATAAATTTTAATGGTATCATGTTTTCAAGAAATGAATTTCATTTGAAAAATTAAGCAACCCGTAAAAAAAAAAAAGTTTTTTTAAAAATTATAAATCCGTATATATGAGACATAAATAAAAGTATTAATTACGTTCAATATAATGCGCACCACGCGATAGTCTAGCACAAACATTTACATGCTTCTTAGAGATACATAAAGATAATGCTACATAGAGATGAATAAAGATAATATTAAAATTCATTAATTTAATTACGGTACATTCGATCGATCTGAAATTATGATAAAAAGTACTGTTAGCGGACAAAAGTCTATGTGCAAAATTTCAACTCTGTAGGATAACGGGAAGTGGGTCATTTTTTACCACGTTTTTCTTAGTTTGCTTTCTTGTCTGTCTTTCCGGGGCAAAAATTGAATTCCTTTTTTGAACCACTTCTGATCATCCAATTTTGATGAAATTTTGCATGCATACTTGATTCACATGACAATTTAATATTTCATTAATTATAGTACTCAATTCTACTTAATTATAGTAATTATACTAAAAATAAAGATGTATGACGTCATTAACATGAAAATTTCAAGGGAAGTAACATAACCAGGGAATTTTCATTTTTTTAGTTATTTCCCATGTCTTAAAGACATTAAATTTGAACTAAAAAGTATAAAATAAAAATATTTTTAAAAAAGTTTTTAAGATACCACGTTTTGTGAACTAAAAAGAAGAAAATAATTTTTTTCTTGGGCTATGTTGGAACTTCCCTTCCCCTGGGCTGAGCCAGAACTGTTTTGTTGGATGCACATTGTGGACATTTTGTACATACACACTCTTACACACCAAAATATTTTCGAACTGAAAACGTGGGGCGTATCATATATAGACTGTGGAGGAATTTGAAACTGAAAAGTTTAATGTAATAGCATTAATAGACCAAATTTCAGCCGAATGCGCCCGACGTTTTCAGTTAAAAAATATTTTGGTGTGTAAGAGTGTGTATGTACAAAATGTCCACAATGTGCATCCAACAAAACAGTTCTGGCTCAGCCCAGGGGAAGGGAAGTTCCAACATAGCCCATGAAAAAATTTATTTTCTTCTTTTTAGTTCACAAAACGTGGTATCTTAAAAACTTTTTTTAAAATATTTTTATTTACTTATGGTTTTCCGCGGGACCACGACAGAAAAACAGAGCGACAGACAAGACGGTGAAGTTAATATGAGGTTAAAGGGGGTTTAAAAATTGTCACACCAAAAAACATGCTGTAATTTGTAATGTCTCAATTTTTTAAATATTTATTAATTTTTTAATATTTAAGAACAGTTTTTTTTTGGGTCACTCTATTTTTAAAGAAATTAGTTATGCTACATCCGAGTTTGTTAAAGTAGGAGCAAAATTACTAATAATCTATCATGTTTATATAGGTTTAGCAAATAAATATTTTAAAAAATCATGTTCATGACGGAGGAATGGGAAGAAAGCTTGAGTAGTGGAGTTTGAATAGAAATTATGCTACTGTGAAATAGGAAACGTTTTTTTCTTACCTTCCATATTTAACTTGTAAGGTAGAAAGGCTCTGAGACTGAGATGAGACAGAAGCAAACACGGTGATGTGCACGCAGGGAAGGTTATCAAGTGTGCTCACAACAAAGACAATCTTAGCAAGCTAAGGACAAATGTATTAAGACAAAACGCAGGAAGACAAAGGAGAACTAAGACGGCCAGACTACAAAAGTGAAAGAGATCGATGGCCCAGAGATTAACAACAAGCCGGGCGGACAACCCCCCCAACCCCGCGGGGCGCTTATATCCGGAGGGCGTCTCTATTAGTTAGTGGCGCAAGTGGAGCGGACAGGGTTCTTAGAGACTCACGTTTTGATGTCCGAATCAAAGATGACAAGTTATTACGGTCAGAGGAGAAGCTGATTACTCAAAGAGTGGCATAGGCCGTGGGTGGTAGACGATGGCGTTGGGGTGGTGGTAGGAGGTTGTGGCGGAGGTTGGCGGGGAGTGGTGGTGGTTGGAGGTAGTGACGGAGGTTGGCGGGGAGTGGCAGGGGTTGCGGGTGGTAGACGATGGCGCAGGGTGGTCGTTGGAGGCTGTTGGCGGGGAGTGGTAGCGGTTGGAGGTTGTAGCGGAGGTTAGCGGGGAGTGGTAGCGGTTGGAGGTTGTAGAGGAGGTTGGCGGGGAGTGGTGGTGGTTGGAGGTAGTGACGGAGGTTGGCGGGGAGTGGCAGATGTGGTGGGTGGTAGACGATGGCATTGGGGTGGTGGTTGGAGGTTGTGGCGGAGGTTGGCGGGGAGTGGCAGAGGTGGTGGGTGGTAGACGATGGCGTAGGGTGGTCGTTGGGGGCTGTGGCGGATGTTGGCGGGGAGTTGTAGCGTTTGGAGGTTGTAGCAGAATTTGGCGGGGAGTGGTGGTGGTTGAAGGTTGTGACGGAGGTTTTCTGGGAGTGGTGGTGGTTAAAAGTTGTAGCGGAAGTTTGCGGGGAGGGTTGGTGGTTGGAGGTTGTGGCGGAGGTTGGCGGAGTGTTGGTGGTGTTTGGACGTGGTGGCGGAGGTTAACGGGGAGTAGTGGTGGTTGGACGTTGTGGCGGAGGTTGGCGGGGAGTAGTGGTGGTTGGACGTTGTGGCGGAGGTTGGTGGTGGTGGTTGGAGGTTGTGGCGGAGGTTGGTGGTGGTGGTTGGAGGTTGTGGCTAAGGGTGACGGTGGGGGTTTACGATGGGTTGTTTTTACTATACTGATGGTCGAAGGAAGCACCTTAACAAACGAGTTTCAGCGGGTTCAGTTTTAGTTTATTTATTTATTTGTTAGTACTTAAATCTGTGCTGACAGTAAACATAATTGGAGAACGTTGAGTTGAAATTCGTTTTACTTAATTTCTATGTAGTATGAACCAAACACCAGTAAGTGGAAAACAACTATCGAAACTTCAGCTCTAAAGTGTAATTCACCGACAACCGGCGAGGTTTAACATCAATTGATTTAAAATATGGATATAAACCATAACTTCTTATAATCACTTGAACCAAATAATGTCAACGCACTTGTCTTTTTGCGTAGTTGGCTAAAAGTTGTAATATAAAGGAGACATTCCAGCGTTATTTGGATTTTCAGCAAGAACGTTTAATAAGTAATACTTATGACATCATAAATTTTAATTTTTGGCTTTAATCGACATTAACCATTAATTTTTGTTAATTTTTCAAAAGTTAATTATTACATTTAAATTAACAGCTAACAGCCCTAATAAATATTTATCTTACCATCGGTTTAGGACTCAATTCATAGTAAATGTCTACGGGAAATTTAATTCATTGAATATTTTTTTTAAAAATAACTTTAAAATTGAAGCACCTAGTGCTAAAAGTACTTAAGTCACATAATAGTCGTTTTGAGAAAAACGAGTTCAAAAATACAAACTCATCCTGAAATCAGGCATAATTCATTGTTGCGTTTCTGATTGTTTCAGCTTATAGGTAATGTTATTATGAATAAATAAGCTTATTTTCCAGCTTATATCTCTAATGTTTGCATAGATATTATTTTTTTTGTTTTTGGACTTAAGTATTTTTTGTCTGAATCTCTGACTTAGGTACTTTTAACACTGAAACCGTCCTATGGACTTAAGAACATTTAAAGCAAAATTTTTGTTTTTAAGTATATTTTATTGATTATAAACGTTAAAAACACAATGAAAGAAGAAAAAACATGTAATTGACATTCTCAACATCTACTTATACTATAAACCAATTATTCTTTAACTCGTCTTCATCCGAATCACTGTTATTTGCCTGTGCATATATACCCTGAATATGGCTATAAAATGTTACTTCATCAGGAGCATTAACATGCTGCAAAAGTTCACAAATGTCTTTATATTTAGCTTCTTTGATTGGTAAAAAATCAACGTAGGCTCAATGCGGTTTAGTTGCCAAAAGTGTTGAGAGCTTTTTCCCTCATTTGAAAGGATTTATAAGATCAGAACACTCTCCTGTCATTAAAATTGTGCTAAGAGGTTGTTGGCCTCTTTCAAACTTTGCACCTCTAAATTCACTGATACCAGTCACTGGTCGTAACAATCGATCATACGCTCTTTTGTAATCAAGTACTTTTACAACCGGAGTTCCATCATCATTCATGTTGTCTGTTAGAGGATGTTCCACATAAACAATATTAAATGGTTTTTTTGTGTCAGTGTTTTTGATGAGTGTTACCCATTGTGAAGGTAAAATCACTCTGTCTTTTTTGTGTCAGTGTTTTTGATGAGTGTTACCCATTGTGAAGGTACAATCACTCTGTCTTTTTTGTGTCAGTGTTTTTGATGAGTGTTACCCATTGTGAAGGTAAAATCACTCTGTCTTTTTTGTGTCAGTGTTTTTGATGAGTGTTACCCATTGTGAAGGTACAATCACTGTCTTTTTTGTGTCACTGTTTTTGATGAGTGTTACCCATTGTGAGGAAAACAGGTCGCCCACGCTTGCGATTTAAAGATGTCTGTCAAAGGGACATGAAAGCAGCCAAAATACATACAAGTGACTGGGAGTGTAAGGCAGAAGACCGATCTACGTGGCGCACAGTTGTCAAAGAGGGCGTCATAGTAGCCGAGGAGCGAAGAATGGAGGAGGCTGCAGACAGAAGAGCTAGGAGAAAGGCTAAAACATTTGGAAGCACAGAACTCGTGTGTAAAAACTGTGGCAAAGACTGTCACTCAAGGATAGGACTGCACAGTCACTCGAGGAAATGCAACACAACCCAACGGTGATGCACCATCGTCTCGCGAGACGGAAGGATGCCGGATTGTGAAGGTACAATCACTCTGTCTTTTTTTCGTCTCCTCTTTTCAATTCACCATAACTCTCTATCACCAGGCATTCGGCTATGTCCTGGAAGGGGATACATAACATAAGCTTGTTCTAAAGACACACTTTTATGCACAATACTTTGAATGTAGGCAAAAATGTAACGGTTTTTATTCTGTGAAAAACAGTTGTCCATGAATATTATTATCTTTTTAGTAGTAGGTGAAAGACCAGAAATATAATTGTCCAAACACGAAATAACTTCATTTGGTCCTTTAGCATCAAAGTGTTCAGCATATAGATACACGTGTGCAGATTCATTCACATTGTCATGAATACACAAATTATGAATCCAGAGTTGACGCTTATAATACTCTTGACCAATACCAGTTAAGGGAAGTGGTAAAATTGAACCAATCATAACTGTACATTAATTACTATAAAATTTCTAGGACCACCGAATACTTTTTTTTTAAATTCCAAATTGAGTCCATAAAGTCCACCAAGAAAAAGGTAAATAATAAATTGTAATCACGCCATTTTGGACGTACACTGGATCAAAGGAAGTCAGTACGCAGCTTCCGGACCAGATCACAGGGTGCTTCCTGTCAAAAACTAAGGTCCTCATTGGCCCACTGTTCTTTCAGAACTGGTCGAGAACGAGGCTGATGGATGACAGTTATTATCCACTATGGCCACGTGGACTTATAAAACCGGGTTCTTCCCCGGGCCATCTGTCTGTTCAAAGTGATAATAAAGTACTGCAATTACACTCTCGGTGGTAGATTTGGTGAGTTGTTTCCCTTGGTTAGGAAAGCCCAGCTAGGCGAGGTAATTTCAATCTCTTGGTATTGGGTTTTTACCGGTGGGAAATGGAGGAAATAATTGGACCAAAGACCCTGATATTTTTTTTATACTATAATTTTTAGACATTTAAATTTTCGGCTTCGGTTAAATTATTTGAAGGACGTTGTTTAGGGCGCGTCAGGATTCAACCGTTTGTCTCTATGTTAGGATCATAGGAAAATGTAGCTAGCGACGTCCGACTGTATTTTGTCGTTGTTATAAATTTGTCTTAAGCTCTACAATCTTAAAATTATCAGAGATAAAACATAATTATTAATATTATTTACTATCAACATCAATGCACACTGAACTAGAGTTAAATGGGGGTTTTTAATGGATAATTTATTTTCCTGTATAGTAGAAATCGGGTCTAGTTTAGTAGGAAATGTTCCATTTGGACAATATCATGTCTATTATTATTATATAATAATTGTTCCATTTAGACTTTAGACAACCTCATGTCTTGTATAGCAGAAATTGTTCCATTTGGACAATATCATGTCTTGTATAATAGAAATTGTTCCATTTGGACAACCTCATGCCTTGTTTGGTATGAATTGTTCCATTTTGGACAACCTCATGTCTTGTATAGTAGAAATAATTCCATTTGGACAACCTCATGCCTTGTTTAGAATGAATTGTTCCATTGTTATTGGATACGCTTTGAAGGAGATGAACACCCGGCCGGAGAGAAGGCCAAACAAGATGAAAGGGGCAGCTAGGCTCCCCTTTCCTGGACCATCCACCAAACATTGGGCGGCGGCGCCAGCGGGGTTACAGGGCTATCCATGACCAGCGGTTGTCGTGGCCAAAACGCTGCGCATGTTGGTGGCGCCTGGGACTTGGCATGAGACAACCACCGGACACAAAGCAGGGGATCAAAGCAACAAGTGATCAGCGCCGGGTTTGTCACGGACTTCTTTGATGTCCCTTGACCCGTGCAGTGGGTCATGGTCGCGATATAAGGAGCCGTTTGTAGAGTGGACGTGAAATGGTGGGGTGATTAAAACATTCTGGCACAGGGGTCGGCAAACTGCGGGCCGCAGGGGGATCTTTCGATGTTAAGATGCGGCACCCCAGCTCAAAAATCAAATTAATACACCTAATTTAAATCAAACGCCATAAAATTGAATAAAAAATATTAGTAGCTCTGAGAAATTGTGTTAATTGTGACTTGTGGCTCTCCGGTCTCAAAAAGTTTCCAGCGTAAGTATTCATTAAAACTCTAATAAACGTCAGGTTTATTTTAAAAGCGAATAATGTCAAATAACTTACATAGATAATTTCGAGAGGAATTTGAAAAGCTGACGTCTGTTAGCCTGACATGAAAATGATTCGACAGTGTACATGAATCATTTGCACTTTAATTTTATTAAGCATATAATCAAAGTGGCGGATGTGCGTGGCCAGTTCATGGCGTCACAACGGCAGAGTGCCAGGTAAGGGCGGGAAAGCTTTTAGTCGCCACGCCCCATAACATAAAATCTACAGTTTTAAAAAAAATAGCAAAAGTCCAAAAAGCAGACTAACGAAATAATACAAATCGGAGCGGCAATCCCTCCCCCAAAGCATCACCTTCCTACGCCCACGCCTCTGATTTTGCCAAAAGGCTGTCGGAGGGAGGGAGAAAGAGTAGAATCTAATCTATTGTCAACAAGTGTTGTTTGGCCGATGTGTGGTGATGATAGCAGGAATCAGACCACCACTGATGATCACACCAGGCTAACCCCATTAGGCGGGTCGTATGACAACAATGTTGGCGATGATAAGGACAGGGTTGTAATGAGCACGGTCAAGTACGCTACATCCCGCACACACTATTCGTCTATGCCGCATATAAAGGGTCCGCCTGTGGCAGGTCTCGTTTATTAAGTAATATTGTATGACACCCCAAGACTGTAGGACACCCCAAGACTGTAGGGCAACCGAAGATTGTAGGACAATCCAAGGCTGTACGGTACCCCTCCCCTAAACTTGTGTTACCTAACAGAGGTCCAAGACAGCCCTTGATTTACTGACAGGCTCGGTTGACCTGTCGCAGACATAATTGTTTCCTTTATGAACACGAACAGCCCTGACAGCCTGGCTAATATCGCCCAGTACCTGGGGCCCTAATGACATCACCATCAGTCGTCTGACAACACGCGGGCACACCGTCAACCTCCTCTTACAGTCCGCAGGGATTCCCTCCTACCTTTCCCCAACAGCACAATTTTTAAGTAGTCTTTATATTATATCTCTCCCTAGTCTCCCTTCCCTCCCTCCATCTCCACCTGTCTCTCTTTTCAGCAGCACCTCTTTTTTTCGATCCAAAACCCGCAAGCCATTTTCGGTATTCTCCAGAAACTAGTACAGGATGTGAAGCATGGCAATAAAAAACAATGGTATTGGGAACTTTACCCGTCCCTTCAGCAAAGTGATGCAAGTCACTTATTGAATTACCTGAACATTCGGATTTGAGGGGAGCGGGTGAACCTCGGCGGCCACTGTGTCAGCAAGACGACGATGTATTACTGACGACTAAATGTCGAGCTCTAAGGCAAATCCCAATGGACCATAAATACAATGAACAACTTTCCAACCTTATGGTTTCAATCGGCTCCCATCAGTGATTCTTAAATTGTCTTCAAAAATCTCATTTCATGATTACTTTCAAGATTTTTTCAATTCTTAAAGGGGTCAAAATCGATTTAAATACGTCGAAATCTATTTCATACCAAAATCGATACTTGTTTCAAACATCAATATTGGCATCGAGATAAACCAAATGAATTTTTCACAACTGGTTTGGATTTCTGTTCCACTTGACAAAATGTTGTCACAACGTATTCGGCATGTTTAAGAAAAGCTTTATCAAATGTTGTCACAACGTATTCGGCATGTTTAAGAAAAGCTTTATCTAATGGTATTAGACTTGACCTTATCTCACGTCCCATGATTTAAGCCCACGTTCCTCCAATTATTTTCAGTGCCTTCCCTGAACCTTTTGTTTTCTCACCTGTACCGCTGATGGCCTTCCACTCGACTCCCGTCACCCTAGGCCCTGGTAGCGCCCTCTGTTAGGCCCTCTATCACACACCTGTTCATTTATTTAGGCTTGTCTCGTGGGGCGTGTGACATGGGAAGGGGGGGGCCTCGTTAACTTGAGCCAGATTAATGACGTGTCTCGTGGCATGTCACAAGGCATAATTGCTGCCATGATTAGAATCACGCGTATACGAGACTGAAGCTCTGCTCCCCCCCCCATATACAAACACTTTCAACAGGCAAGGTCCATCATTCCAGCACGGACATTTTATTTACTCTATACTTGAAGGTATGACTATGACCAGTTTAATTAAACTCGGATTGTTTCACTAAAGATTCAGACAATGATCTTTAATTCTTAGTGTCATGGAAGGAGGGGGTGGGGAAGGGGCGCTTAAAAAAACACCATGAAATGTGGATCGTACACGACCAAGTACTTCCCGGTTAAATGAACAGTAACTGTTTGATACTTGCTGCCTTTTGGCTGTTACATTCATTTTATCTTTTGAATTCGGAACTTTCATTTTAAATTTTACTCCCAATTTCATCCTGTGCACATTCAGCTGATGAACTGTCGTGTGCAAGGCTTTATAGAATGACAGTGTGGATAATTGTTGGAAAGTTTTAGGGACATGAGTACAGTGAGATTCTGGCTGGGTCATCCTGGGCTGAAGGGTGGGTGAGATGGTCAATGGGGGGGCGGTTGGTTTAGAGTTTAGAGGGTGCGATGTGACACTTTTGTAATGTAATTCATGTAGGGATTACATAAAATAAACCTTAAAAAAATGGGCAAATATATTTATGTGAAGGATTTAGTCCAGTCAGCCGTCAGTGTAAATAGCTTGGATATCTAGTCAGTGTACTCACCTCACCATTAGGTACAGGACTAATCAAGTTTCTCTCTACCAACATGCGGTAACCGGTCTCTATGGCCTGCAACAAGTGATATCAGTGGATCAAAGTAAGACACGGTTAACATGAAAACTCTTTAATTAACATATTATAATAACGATAATTATAGATCACTATTTGTAGAGTTCAAAATCAAATATAACACATTCAGGAACGAGTTAATGGTTTATTCTAAGATTCATGGTTATATAAAAAAAAATGTTTTATAAGAATCGATTAACTGAATACAAGCAGTTGTGAATAAATATTTTTATTGGGCAACAGTTGTCAGTGGAGATGGCTTTTAAAAAAAGCCTCAGAAACTACAGAAAACGGCAGCGTACATTGTATTGCGGATGAGCAAATGTGACCCAGCCACACTTGAATATTTTTATTGGCTTCCATTGCAATTAAATTTTTTTTTTAAAAATCAGGACATCATAATCCAGCCGCGCAAAAATATATATCTCGATGGGCTTCGCGAAAAGGTGTGTGTGTGGGGCGAGGAGGGGGGAATAGTGTTTGTCAAGGAGTCGTCCCAGATTAGGGACAAGTAGTGACCGTGTACTGGATGGTCATCCAAGTCATAAGTCATTTGTATGATCTTAGTTTTGCCTTCAATCACTTTGGCACCTAGATTTATATCTGTTATTCTGTGTATTATTTAAGAAGAATCGTATGGTGGCAAGCAGTTTTGTATCTCGTAATGAATCGAGCAAGTAGGAAACTCCAGGAATAAACAAAGAATATCCACAGAGACAAAACATAGCATGGAATTATTCCCTGAAGCATTGAGCAAGCTCTCCACAAAAACAACTTATAGCCAATACAGCCAACAATATTTCTTTTCACACTAGCCAACTAATCTTCGAAAATAATACTTCTATTGAAAAATAGTTTCCAACTTAAAACATATACTGTTTTTTTCGAGGCATCTCCAACGTTTTGTCTCTTCGGTGACTTAGCTCTGTCTACTGAACAGGTCCGCCCCCCTAGAGCAGAAACCACCGAAAATAATCGAGTATACTCAAGGTTAGAAATAATTTTTTTATTCAATAGTCCTATCGACCAGGGGCGGATTAAGATTGCACGGGGATCCTGCCTGCTATCCCACCTGGGGTCCGGTCAAGCCACTTTTATTATGCAATATAATAAGTTAGGGGCCCTTATATCATTATGGGCCCCTGGCTGTAGCCCAATCAGCATCCCCCTTGATGCCCATTAGCCAAGGACTACAATACACCGGGATCTGCATAGTTGTAAGCAATGGCGTGGGTTGGTAAATTTGCATGACACAAATAAAGAAATAAATAAAGCGGTGTCATTTCAAGAAAGTTTCCGACAGGTTCGGTGAGTTGGCTCGGTGACGTTAAAGGTAGGTTTTGGTTCGGCTTCATACCGTTGCTTAGTTCGGTTCTTTTTTCATGGGGGTCCTGATCCTTGTTCGTTGGTCCGTGTGCAAAAAAAAAAAAAACGTGTGCGAAGTTATACCGCATCCATTAGTTTTTGGTATAGTTTACAAAATTTGCTGCACGGCAATTCAAAACTGCTGCGCGGCGTCGGTAAGATATATGCGCGGCAGCGGAGCTTCAAGAAAACATTGGTCATGGTTCAGTGTGTTAGGTTCTCTGGTCAAGGGGTCCTGGCTCAGTGTGTTAGGTCCTGTTGTCATGGGGCCCTGGCTCAGTGTCCTAGGTTCTGTTGTCATGGGGTCCTGGCTTAGTGTGTTAGGTTCTGTTGTCATAGGGTCAAGGCTCAGAATGTTACGTTCTCTGGTCATGGGGTCCTGGCTCAGTGTGTTAGGTCCTGTTGTCTTAGATTCCTGACTCAGTGTGTTAGGTTCTGTTGTCATAGGTTCCTAGCTCAGTGTGTTAGGTTCTGTTGTCATAGGTTCCTAGCTCAGTGTGTTAGGTTCGATAGTTCCAAATAATAGCAAGCGACGAACTATTTGCAGACCACTGTTTACTTGGCTTTCACTCCAAGCACTCACACAACTCAGCGACATTCCATTAGCAGTGATGCGCTGCCAGCTATTAGGGCCAATCGGTTTTTATTTCAGATAAGGTCCAAGTGCTATATTCCTATGCCTGTGGAGATGGCCTTGCGGGGCCTATTTCAGCGTTAGACAAATATATATACATCCCTGACACTCTCGGACGATATCGGCCAGCGAGACGAGGAGGGGGCGCCAGCTTGATAGTGGGGAGGGGGATATGGGGTGAAGGGTCGACGCCAGGGTTGTTGTACGGGGTCAGCCTGTTTAGGAGCAATTTCCTGGTGTGAATGGAAAGATCACGTGAAAATGCGTGGCCGATGTGCACTGTGCACCGAGACGACATTTATGCGAATGTACACATTAATTAATGACAGCCCCAAGCAGGCTCGTCGAGCTTAGAACTGATACAAGCTGTGCGGTATAAGTTAGACATGCGCCTCGGGCCGGTGGTTACACAATAGCATGATGAGGGCAGTTGACAATGGTAACAACAGCTGAAGGACAGTAGTATGGCACCAGTGGCCTGAGGACAGCAATAGGACAAATAGGTTGAGGATAGATGGAAAGGTGACCAAAATGCAGGATTGTAAAATAATATCTCCCACTGACCTGGGCAGTGCTAGCCTTTCAATATTAGCTATTAATTTCTCATTTTTTAACCTTTAGTCGGGGCTAACAATGATAGATGGAAAGTCTAAACAACCACAATAGCAAAAATATAACTGACAAATAAATTATCTCTTAGCTCCGATTTTCGGCCCTGCTCAACACTAAGTTAACAACTCACAGCGCTTCCATTTTGACCATGGATAAAGAGTTAACAAGCACGGTCATGTCGAGGTGAGCAAATCACTATTGTCAGAAAGACATGGCGCTCAGTAAGGCTGAGCAAGGAAATGACTTGTTTGTAACTAGCAAATGGTCCCTACTTATGGGGTAAAGGGTCCAATTATCTGGTGCCACACCAGTACCCCGGTGTACACCAAACCAATAATTTGACAAAAGTGGAGCAATTTTCGTGTCACTCAACCAAGTGCGAGGCGAGAGTGATGCCTAATAGCTTCAGTAAACGCTGCTGTGAAACGGTTTGGAAGTAGTCAGAAAATAACGCCTAATGGAGCGCTGGTTATACGTGGACGTTTTCAACACACTTCATTTGTGCACTATTATCCTGTTAACCATGAAATAGACGGGTCGACAATTAAATGATGTCTTTTACCACAATGAAACGATTTGTTGTACCTCAATGACATGGTTTGTTGTACCTCAATGACACGGTTTGTTGTACCTCAGTGACACGGTTTGTTGTACCTCAATGAATCAGTTTGTTGTACCTCAATGACACGGTTTGTTGTACCTCAATGAATCAGTTTGTTGTACCTCAATGACACGGTTTGTTGTACCTCAATGAAATGGTCTGTTGTACCTCAATGAATCAGTTTGTTGTACCCCAATGAAACGGTTTGTTGCACCTCAATGAAACGGTTTGTTGTACCTCAATGAATCAGTTTGTTGTACCTCAATGAAATGGTTTGTTGTATCTCAATGAAATGGTTTGTTATACCTCAATGAAACGGTTTGTTGTACCTCAATGAATCAATTTGTTGTACCCCAATGAAACGGTTTGTTGTACCTCAATGAAATGGTTTGTTGTACCTCAATGAAAAAGTTTGTTGTACCTCAATAAAATGGTTTGTTGTACCTCAATGAAACAGTTTGTTATACCTCAATGAATCAGTTTGTTGTACCTCAATGACACTGTTTGTTGTACCTCAATGAATCAGTTTGTTGTACCTCAATGACACGGTTTGTTATACCTCAATGAATCAGTTTGTTGTACCTCAATGACACGGTTTGTTGTACCTCAATGAATCAGTTTGTTGTACCTCAATGAAACAGTTTGTTGTACCTCAATGAATCAGTTTGTTGTACCTCAATGAAACGGTTTGTTGTACCTCAATGAATCAGTTTCTTGTACCTCAATGACATGGTTTGTTGTACCTCAATGAATCAGTTTCTTGTACCTCAATGAATCAATTTGTTGTACCTCAATGAATCAGTATGTTGTACCTCAATGAAACGGTTTGTTGTACCTCAATGAAACGGTTTGTTGTACCTCAATGAAACGGTTTGTTGTACCTCAATGAAACGGTTTGTTGTACCTCAATGAATCAGTTTGTTGTACCTCAATGAATCAGTTTCTTGTACCTCAATGAATCAGTTCGTTGTACCTCAATGAAACGGTTTGTTGTACCTCAATGAATCAGTTTCTTGTACCTCAATGAATCAGTTTCTTGTACCTCAATGAATCGGTTTGTTGTACCTCATTGACATGGTTTGTTGTACCTCAATGAATCAGTTTGTTGTACTGCAATGAATCAGTTTGTTGTAACTCAATGAAACAGTTTACTGTACCTCAATGAAATGGTTGTTGTACCTCAATGAAATGGTTTGTTGTACCTCAATGAAACGGTTTGTTTTACAGAGTCTGAGAACCTGTGCGCTGGAGAAGTGTATATTTAATTGAAGAGATAGCCCTCCCCCCCGGTCAGAGTGGCAATAATTGGCCCCCAAGCAAAACAACCCCAAACATGAAATGTTATCAGTGGGCGCCCCCCCCCCCGACCGACTTGCGAGTGTTAGCATGCACGGAAGGAGGGCGTCTTACTGAGGCTGACTCCTCACACGTGTCAAACACAACTTATGAATCATAGACATACCGCATTTGGGAACACGAGCCGTGCTGACCTGTGAACTTCAGAGCCATTGTTGCAGAAAGACCGAACTGACTCGAGGGCCGTTATTCCGTGGCTTTGATAGTGCTAAGAATGGTTTCGTGTCGGCAAGAATTAAACAAAAGCCTTCCCCATATCTATCCCCATCCTCCCTTACAAAACGGAGCCGTTGAGAGGTGAGATGGGAAAATTCAACCATGGCGTATACATGTCTTATACTACTTTAAGGTGGTAAAATGTGGAAATAACTTTTAAAGTAAATGACTCAACCAGAAAAGGGACTTTTCAATCGTAATTACGAGTGATAGTAGAAAAAAAGTAAGGGCAATACTCACAACAACAACAAATGTAAGCTTCCAATAATAATAGGAAAGTGAAGTTATTTTTATTTTATTTTATTTTATCTCTGTCACTTCTTCTAAGCCAACGAGCCGTTCCCACTGGATCTCACGAATAATTTTTTTTTCCTCCAATAATAAGAAAAGCCACGCGATGCCCTGCTTCGACTGAGAAACGAGAAAGAGAAGATACGCGGTTTATCTTTAGACCTTAGAATTCTATTGGGTGCGAATAGCGCGGATGCTACGGAGTTAAAGGCACGCGACCATTAGAGACATTTGGTCCGATTACCAAACAAAACAGCCAACAGAATAACGCTATTCCTTAGTTCTAACATTAATAGTTGAAAAAGTACGTGGTCGAATGATCGAAATAATAGAGGATATTTCCGACAGCTGTGTGTCGATAGAGAAACCAGCAGTTGTTTTTCTATTTGAACATGGCTGTAAACAACCGCAGAACAATTCCCTGGTGGACGAGCTCATTCTTTGAAACGATCAATTCTCTTTTTAAAATATTAACGCCTAGTCTAGATCTTTGTCACCGTCCAACACTTCATGATTCCACTGAAGATGTCGTCAGTGTGTCCCGGATGATCGTCATGTGTCAAAGAATAAGGTTAGCGTCCAAGGGGTGGGGGATGTTGTCGGCTCGCCTGTTGACAGAAAATGCCGTCCCATCATGCACACATCCGAAATTGAGCCTGTTCCTTGATCTCACTCTCAGTTCCTTATTTTTATATCGGTCACCCTCTAACTCAGTGGTTCTTAACCTTTTTGGAAGTACCGAACCCCACCAGTTTCATATGCACATTCACCGAACCCTTCATTATTAGTAGTAATATAGATGCCTTGAGTCGGGTGCTGTCTTGACCTCCCTCCGCCGAACCCCGGCGACTTACTCACCGAACCCCTAGGGTTCGATCGAACCCACGTTAAGAACCACTGCTCTAACTTAACGTTTCTCCCCACTCCCCTCCGCGCCCACCCCTCCATGTTAGACAGCCATGTTAGTGCATATTTTCCAGCCAGGTCAATGGGGGCCACACAATTTGCGGAGAGGGGGAGGGGAACAAACACTCCTATACACTCAGGTGTTCTCTTATACAAATGGAAAAACAAAGGGGAGACGGGCGGACATCAAAAGGGTTTGCAGCAAATTTCACCGCTGTGGCTTTTCGCACCTCTTCCCTTGCGTGCCCGACCTCGCAGCTGTGGAATGGGATACGCTGTGCCAGGGGCGTCCCATCGCTACAGAGTACCGTGGGCGTCCTATTACCACAGGACCACAGTGTACCAGGGGCGTCACATCACATTGGTGTACCGTGGGCGTCCTATTACCACAGTGTAACGGGGGGGGGGGGCGTCACATCACCGGCCTACCTGTGGCGTCACATCACCAGGCTACCTGGGGCGTCACATCACCAGGCTACCTGGGGCGTCCCATCGCAACATAGGTTACCGGGGCGCGTCCCATTATAAAATTAACCATATCAGTATTTCAAAAATGTTCATGATCTCACCAAAGAACTTCGTTAAAACTACANATCCTCATTACGAGGAAATTTGATGCCTGTAAAATTAGATGGTAACACTTGAGCGAGAGTAGAATTTATCAACGCATCACAACTTTCTTGTGAGTATACCTGTAAGTTGTCAACGAATCAATTACCACTAAACATAGCGTTTCCCACTAATCCCAACAGATTTTTTAAAAAATCTTTTAATGGAAACCATTTGTCTCGTGGTCTGGTTTGGCTTCTGAAATGACCAAATATCTCGAAAATGTCGACACCAACAAGCTCCAGTCGGAAACAACCACATAAAATGACAGAATATGAGAGAAAATGAGCTGAGAACCGCTGACTCGGAAACATACACATAAAGAGACAGATTAGACGAGAAAATGAGCTGAGAACCGCTGACTCGGAAACATACACATAAAGAGACAGATTAGACGAGAAAATGAACTGAGAACCACGGACTAGGAAACATACTCATAGAGTGTCAAAATAGAGTAGAAAATGAGCTTAGGACCACTGAGTTCACTGACATGAAAACAAACACAAAGTGACAGAATAGGACAGAAAATGGGCTGAGAACCGCTGAGAGAGAAACAAACAACTCTACAAACTACAACACAACACGTCAAGTGGAACAACTTACCAAATTTGTCAGGTACACGGCAAGTGGGCCCCGTCTGAAAACATGATCATTAAATACAAGGTGAGTAGGAACAATAATATGATGGAGGAACTGCCACAATAATAAAAATCTACACTGACATGTACAGCTCCCACACATACATTATCATTGCGAGCCAGTCGGAAACTAGATTTAACACCACCTTTCGTGCTTATATGAATTATATAAGACATATCATTTAAAAGTAGTTGGCTTCAAATTGAAGCTGATACCAAAAACAAAACATTGTTGCATGTAAGAGTGACCATTTTTATTTTAAGTGAAATAGTAAGACACCAAAAAGTGCAGTTAAATAATAAAACAATTTAAATGTTACACGCTTTTCGAATTATACAATGTAAAAGAATCGATTTATTGCATTTTTTGTCCCGTCCCATGTTTGTTTTTTCGTTAGTTGTGTTGGTTTTTTTTTTTTTTTTTTTTTTTAAATAATAGTTTAAGATGCAATCTTTACTTATTAGGCCGAATTTGGCCAATTAGGCCAAAAATCTTTTGTTCAAACGCCGCATTCTGGCTAACACTCATAAAGGGAAAACGATTTTGATGGCCGCTCCGCGATGTCAACACGAACTAAACATAATGTACCGCTCGAGTCACGTAGTGTTCCCAGAACAAAGATATATACAAGTGTAGAAATAGTTGCCGTCACATGCCATGTTTTCCTCGAGTGTCATGTATGCCCGCCGTACACAACCAGCCCCCAAATGTCTGGAGGCATTCACTGTGGTTATCCAAGGGCAGAGCAATCACTCTTGGTCGCCCGGCCAACTGAGAGAAGGGAAAGGTCTTACAGGTGCCTACAGATGTAAGCTGTAATTCGCCCGAGGAGATGGCAGATGGGTATCATACTTGGAAGTTGGAGTGCAATCCGGTTTCCGCTTTACATCCAATTCTCGTCCAAACTGCATGAAGACCAATCCATCAATGGACTGAATGACCCCGGTGTACTGCACATAGAACGACGCCATTCCATCATGGGGAAAACGTGCAAAATCGTGAACGATGTATAGTATAGCATAAACACGATAAAAGTAAAGTAGCTTCTTCTGATTTGACGTCAAGTACATGAGGCAATACGAGAAATCAAGGGAAAGGCCGTCATGAAAAGTTTGACCATTTAGTGGTCTGACAAGTGTTGTGCCTTGGGATATGGGCTCCGTTGTGTAAACTTGGGGGTGTTAAAGCTTTGGGCTGTATAATCTGAGATGTGGGATCTTTGGGCTGTATAATCTGAGATGTGAGACCTTTGGGTTGTATAATCTGAGATGTGAGACCTTTGGGTTGTATAATCTGAGATGTGGGAGCTCAGGGTTGTGTGATTCAAGTCGAGATAATAGACTATAAAATTTGTCACAAAAAATGTAAGGCATCAAATTAATAAATTTATTTTAAATATCTAAAGCTATTGTTTCAGCCGGTGACAACCCTTTACGACCCCAAACGCTATTAATCCTTTAGCTACTTCATTTGACATCATCTAAAAACCAGCTTTCTACTAATCTGGTTGCACTTTTTGGAGTATTTTTCAATTTGTGCATTCAACATAAATACAAAATAAATTTTTTTTCTGCTCCTGATACAAGTCCTAACATAGAAATTATTGTAAATATGCGGCGAATCTAAAGTATAATAAATTTCTATCAAACAACTGTAAATATAAACTACATAATCATTTGAATCAATTTTATCATTCCGTGCATTTGTGGGCAAAACTATTCCCGTTTAAGCATGGTAAAAAAAACATACCAATCGGAAAATGAGAAACCCAGTCCCACTCTTGACTCACCAAACTATCTCTCGCCATGACTTTACTTTCTGAGCAGAGTGAAAGTAATAGCACAAAGCTAATTTTGGCGTCGCCAGAATCCCAAGCGAGAGAGGCGAGATATCTGTCTTTCAGTGCTTAACTTCAGAACTGATTACCGAGGTTAGAAGGACAATGCCCTGAATCGGCTCCATCTCGGCATTCCACCGACAATTGAGCCTGGCTTGGCCCATCTATAACACCAGTCTCTCGTCTCTCCTTCAAGACAAGTGGCTCCACCGTCTCAATAAAAAAAAATCAAAGGGATTGTTCAGGTCCCCACCCTTCCCTGTAGTGATATCCATGGGCCCCTCATGGTTCACAGAGGGAAAGTACTAGAACTCACTCCATTTCGGCGTTGACTGAACTTTTCGTGTTATAATGGCTTTTAATTATTTTTAGTTTGATCCAAATCGGCAGAATCCACAATCATCAAACTGGCTTATTTATATGCATAGGTATTATGGATAATAGCATAATTGATCTTCAAGATAATAAGACAAAAGGCCCATGCATGAGCCCTGAGAGAGACCTACACGCAGGTCATGGCATATCATGAACATGAGCACAGGCAGGGTTGCCAGATTGGCCTTTTTAAGGCCAAATTGTCAAAATTTGGCCTTTTTTCAGGTGGTTCGGCTTCAAAACCTTTTTTTGGCCTTTTGGCCTTTTTTGGGCCTTTTTAACATTTTTTACTATTTTATTTTTTAAAAAAATTTCCAGTCCTAGTATACAGGGTATTGTCATTACGGTTTAGAATCGTAGATGGCATAAAAAAGGAAAAGTAATTATGATAGCAATCGAAAGTACAATAATTATTGGGAGAAGACTTTTGTGTGGCTTAAAAAGGCTTCTGATACAACGGAGGAGGCCTACTGTAAAATTTGCCACTGCAACAGCATACCAAAGCTTAGTAATATTTCAAGTCACGAAAAGAAGGAGAAACATAAGCAAAGGATGCCATCACCTAGCCAGGCTAAACTTACAGTAGTGAAGGCGTCCAGAATAACGGGTGATAACGTTAAGTTGGCAGAGTTGCAAATAGCTGTAGGCATAGCCTGCCATTGCTCAATACGTTCAATAGATCATATGAGTGAAATAATGAAAGCACGTGGACAAGGGAGTACAATAGAAAAATAAAGTTACACAGGACAAAATGCGCATGTCTAATCAAGAACGTCATATCACCTGCTCTGAAGAGGGATCTTGTTAATGATTTGAAAAACAAGATAAATGGTGTAAGGACTTTGTCGTATCAACAAGAATGCTTGATGAATTCACAGCTGACAAAGTTTATGATACAGCAAATGGTAGTTTTCAAGAAGAGAATGATCTGGAGCTTTTCTTATAAATTTTTTTATATGAGTATCATAGTTTATTTATTTAGTGAGTTTAACCGCCGTAAATAAGGACATTGGCAACTACACATTTCTTAACGTTTTTTTTCTCCTGGTTCAACCGTAAATTTTAATATTTAACTAATTCTCAGCCATTAGGGGTCATCCATAAATGATGTCACGNCCCCACGTAATGCGTCGTAACAAAAAGTTAGACACCTTTCTAATATGAAATCACAAAGCTTTAACCCCCCTCCCCCCGTTCCATAAAAGAGGTATTTTCTATTTAAAAGTGATCATGTTTTAAACGAATTTATTGTCATTTTAGTAGGTATATAGTGTAATATTGCTCTCTGGTAGCGTCACACGCTCGAAGCCATGTAGAACGACATTAAATACATTTTAAACAATCAAATATTTAAGTGGAGCTTTTATTCAGAGTTGTGCATTTTGATGTGGCGTTACAATTCTTAAACAACCCCATCCCCTCGTCACAAATGTGTCACCCCCTCCCGCCCCCTACGTGCGTGACGTCATTTTTGTTGACATTTTTCATTTCACATAAGTTTGGCCTTTTTTTGGCCTTTTTTGGCAGTCAATTTGGCCTTTTACCCAAATTACAATCTGGCAACCCTGAGCACAGGGCAAAAATGCGCCCAGTGGCAGTGAAAAGCAATGGGACAATAGAAAAAACAACTAAATATAGGCCTAAAGCTAAAAATGGGTTCATAGCTAAAATGGGATTTCAGCTAGACATGGACCTAGAGCTAAAATGTGACTTCATCTAGTTATGAGCCCAAAACTAAACATGGGGCCCAGAACTAAACATGGGGCCCAGAGCTAAACATGAGCTCGGGGTCATGAATAAATAATTCGACAGCTAAATTTGGAGCCAGTGACAAGGTTTTACTGACAGTCCCACAGTTTGCCTTCCACCTCGTCACCATAGTTCGTGAATCTGTTCCCAATAAACTACTCGATTAAATCGGCCCACTGCTGTACGTAACCCTGTCCCCACCTCGGTAAGCGGCAACTGAAAGGCGCCTGTGTAATACAAGAACAAACTTTGCATCCACTTGCCATAGTTTGGAGCACATGTCGTGATCACATAGACCAAATGTCAAGGCGTGCTACGCGGTACAGTTTGGTGCGGTCACACGGCCTGCCGTGAGTTACCATGCAATGTGGTGCTAATATTGACATGCTCGTCATCCGATGCCGGCTCTGACACAGACCAGGTGTTTCACATCCACCGGGCAGGTGATAGTACACAACGTACTGCAGTACTTGACACTCGTATGATAGTACACAACGTACAGCAGTACTTGACACTCATAAGATGGTACACAACGTACTGCAGTACTTGACACTCGTATGATAGTACACAACGTACTGCGGTATTTTGCACTCATAAGATGGCACACAACGTACTGCAGTACTTGACACTCATAACATAGTACACAACGTACTGCAGTGCAGATTCAAACAGACAAACAGACAAATAGAAGTAACGAAGAGAGAATAGGGAAGTAAATACTAAGTTTTAAAATATTTTTGAAATCTATTTTTAGGGAGCTAATGTATAACACTTTAAGGGAAATAAGCGATTAGATAACATCAACTTTTAATTATTTATAATTTATACTATTTTTTAATTTTAAAAAAAAACAGTTTATTTGTTTAAATAAAGACTTGTGATCTTTATTTTTGAGGTATCTTTGCTCTGTTATTTTGGGGGTTTCTTAACATAGAAATGTTCTTTATAAAGAGACAGCAAGCGAGAGGAGAAATCGAGACAGGCCTAGATACATGCTAGTATAGAAAAACAGACACAAAAGAGACAGCCTGAGTCAGACAGAGCCATTACTAGAAACAAAGTGTGGGAGGGGGGGGGGCTCAAGTATACTCTGTCAGATCTGCTCAGTGTACCTGGACAACTTGAGAGTTATGCCCCTTACCATGTGGATGTCATTTTTTCCACCCGTTACAAGAATGGCAAGAAGTGCGGAAACTCTCCCCCCCCCCCCAATGTAAA
>MUZC01000986.1:85744-109263 GCA_002072015.1 Radix auricularia | reverse complement strand
GCTGGGGGGGGGGGGGACCGCGCTGAGACGGGAAATTGTTGATTACAGAATTATGGGCCATGCACCCCAACTCATGGCAAAACCAACAGACGGGGAGGTGCTAGAGTGAATGCTAAACTCATGGAAGTCACAGGACCTTTGGGGCGTTAGGGTGTCGAATGTACAACAGGGTTGTCCAGTACCTGAGGGGAGGGGGGTGTTAGGGCGTCTGCTGTACAACAGGGTTCTCAGACTTACGAGAACTTGCACGTCACGGGGTCACTGTGTTTTAGGACAGCAGAAAGAGTTCTCTAATGTGTTTAGGCGGTGGCATCCGCCAGCTCACGCATGTGACAGCTTCACATATTACCGAAAATTTCCTTTCCGCATAGAGACGGCCTTCTCGTGCATCGCGTGGCGCACCTTTGCTAGGCAACCACTGGCACGCGTGTCAAACGCGGCACCAATGCCTTTTCGTGCATCACGTGGCGCACCTTTGTTTCTTTGCTAGGCAACCACTGGCACGCGTGTCAAACGCGGCACCAATGTACACGATTTAAAAAACACTCTACGCCATAA
This sequence comes from Radix auricularia, assembly GCA_002072015.1. Classification (NCBI taxonomy): domain Eukaryota; kingdom Metazoa; phylum Mollusca; class Gastropoda; family Lymnaeidae; genus Radix; species Radix auricularia. The sequence continues at coordinate 108,705 of MUZC01000986.1, read as the reverse complement.
AAATTAAACAGGATTTGGTCCGTAGTTTGAAGACATTTGGTCTAAACTTGTCTCGTTGTTTGAGTCCAAGTTATCGTGTCTAATAGTAGGCCTATGTCTTAAAGGATGATGTATATGCAGGCTTGCCCATAGGAATGTTATTCCCATGGGAAACGACCCATGGGATGGGATGAGATAGCACATATTTGTATGTCCCAATTATTTAAAGGCTGGTCTAGATTTTTCTCATTTTGACAAGCGGTAACACGGAATGATACTGAATTGTCATAAAGTTATTAAATTTTTGTTAATATTTGTATGTCCCAATTATTTAAAGGCTGGTCTAGATTTTTCTCATTTTGACAAGCGGTAACACGGAATGATACTGAATTGTCATAAAGTTAATAAATTTGGTCGTTTAGCCTGTCTCTTTGTTTATGTGGTCCTATATAGTAGACACTAAACCTTAACTTTCATAAATTTCATAATTTTATTTTAAATGTATTCCATATTAATATTATAATAGTAATCCCATGGGATGGGATGGGACAGGCATACATTGCCATGGGATGGGATGGGACAGAAAAATATGTCCCATGAACAAGCCTGTGTATATGACACAGTCCACTTTACATAAGGAATGCCCCCCCCCCTCACTATTTTTTAAAGAGCCACCTACCTAAAGTTCCACAACTCTAGTGAGTGGGTAAAAAAGTGGGCATTAAAAATAAACCTAATGATATGAACACATGGATGGTCACCCCTACATGCTTCTGATAAATGGAATGTATTCAGTAGCTAAGCTATAGTATCGCTGCTCACCGCTAATGGTTTGAGCTCGTTGTAATACTACTATACACATGTATACACACATTCATACTTAATTCTGGGTCATTCTATCGTATTAATATCACTCTATTAATAACACCAGTAAGCTTAAGCCAGCTCTAATTATAAACAATGCAATAATTAACATCTATTATGAGAGGACTGGCATGCAATGCACAAACTAAAAAGCAGTGTGATAGGTATAGTCAAACAAGGCTAAATGTAACATGGAAAAATGCTGCTGCGCGCAACTAAAAATGAACAGAACAAAATATAACAATAAAAATAAATATCTATAATCTATTTAAAATTAAAATAATGATTAATGGTTAAGAAAAATTCAAAATGACTATTACTGGGCCACTATCTTTAATATGCTGAAAAACGACTAGCTTTAATTGAAATTTGAAGCAGTACAGCTACCCAAGAGACCTAAATATCAAAGAAACATCAGTAAACTTAGGTCACATATTTAGCAAGTTGCCTTCGTTATTTAATTCAAGTCCTTTACAACTAGAGAATATCAAAGTTGGCCAATACAATCCACTTGATTTACATGTAAGATTAATTCTGATCTGGCAGTCTTGTTGGTAAATAAGATTGAATAGGACACTACACTTAATGGATTGAAATGATTGGAAAGGTTAACATGACCTTTATAATTGGAAAAAGGGTAGGTATATGCAGACGTGAGTCTGTTTTCACATTAAAACTTTGAACAATGTTCCTAAAGGCTAGACTCCGAGTATCTTGGTCAAGGAGTATGTAAGAACGGTTTAGGGTTCCAGACAAAGCCAGTACCAACAACAATTGAAACTATAGCTACTATCAGTTCATCATCTTTGGCTCTGTGTCTTCTTATGCCCATACTATCAACTCAAACTAACAACTACAATATGTTCTAGCATTGGATAGTCCCAAGAGATAGATATGTTAGGACGTTGACATGCAAGAACTCAACCTAAAAACTACAATGTGTTCTAGCATTGGATAGCCCCTAGAAATGGGTATGTTAGAACGTTGACATGCAAGAACTCAAACTAACAACTACAATGTGTTTTAACATTGGATAGCCTCCAGAGATGGGTATGTTAGGACGTTGACATGCAAGAAGCACAGAGCCATCCAGTTCTCACAAAACTGACACTTGTCTCACTTCTTAGTACACAAATGTTGCACAGCAAAGAGCAAAAGATTCTAAAATATAGATCTTTAAAAGGCAACATGAACACATCAAAAGCTGGTGCTGACGTCAGATTACAGTTTGTAGCCACATCAAAATGTCATTTGTACATTAAAATGTAACCCCAAATCGCAGATATTTACTTTCATTTTATTTTTATTTCCATTCTTTGATTTCATAATTTGTTTGAATGTTACAGACATATCTTTCAACATCTAACATTTCATTAAATCAACAGATTTTAAAAGCAAACATGCAGGGCTTTTGCCTAGGTGTTCCAATGGTTTTTTTAAATTTAAAAAACAGGTTATTTTTAATGAACAGCATGTTGAGCTGATGAACATGATTGGAAGCATACCATACCTTGATTTTCTCTCGCAGAGAACAGCAGTGAATGCCGCAATATAAGCCGGTATAAAGGAGGTCGTGAGGAGATACATACAGCCAAGCATTGTCCTGCCAACCAGAGGAGAGAAAAAAAAAACAACGTAGAGCACTAAGAACGTATGTGAGACAACGTGTCCAATGATATGTTAGGTCGTGTTGTGAGATCTGGATTGTTTTCATGCCATGAGAACACGGGCCCTTACGTATGACTTTATGTTAGATATTTGGGGTTCGATTACACATGAATATATGTCTACATTTCACACTAAAACAGACTGGCTGCAAACAAGTGATTTGAAAAAAAATTATAATTATAATGAAGTAGTGCATCAATTATTAAAACTGATTTTCAAACTACTTTCACTTTCTAAAGATTTACTGCAAAATTTAAATTATTCCAGTATGTAATTGGCTTATAATTTATAGTATATGCAATTCAGTGACAAAATTTACATCATAAAGTCCTGCCATAAAATTTACATACTTTAAATATAACAAGGATATTGCTTGATCAAAGTAAAACCTTGTGCTAAAAAATAAAACAATAAAATTTTTATGGCAGCATTTGTGGTTTAGAAAATTAATGCTCTACTGCTTGAGGAAAATACAATAGGAAAAGTTTAAATAATAATGATTGAAAGCAAGTTTGAAATTCATTAAGAAAACATGATAACCTCATAGGAGTTTCAGGAATATTTCTCAGATTTCAAGAGATATAATCATTTTGAAATATTAGTTGCTATAAGTCTAATGTTACCAATATTCTCTTAAAATTATCAAAACTTGAGAGCTTACATTTTGTTGTTCTTTATAATCTAATCAGGCATTAAGGAATTAAGAATTAAATATGTTTAGTGGCAAAGCCCGACATGAATGAAAAAAAATAATTAATGCACAGGTTCTTAGATGAACATCTCACAGAATTTACACAGTTATCTATTTATCTTCTTTCAAAAAGCATTTATTATTAATTATTTTTAGAGTTTTGGCTTCTGATGGTAATCTTAAATGGCAAAAATAAGGCATTCAATTAAAACTTTATATTAAAGTAAATTAAAAAATTTAATATTTTTTTAGGAATGTGACTTACTGAATTTAATTCAAATTACTATAATTCATACTCTTTCCAAACTCATTTTTATATAAAAAGTTGAAAAGCAAAAAATATTATATTAAGGAAATAATAGTTAAATTAAATTTTTAATCCAGCATTTTTATTTTTTAAAATAGTATATGCCTTGCTTTCCTTGTAGTGATTGAGTTAAATGTTTTATATTCAAGGACACTACAAAAATAAAGCAAAGAGAAAAAAGAATCAACAAAACCTTGAAACAAATTTAAAGAAGATAAAAAGATAAGATACATGTTTTTTGTTATTAAAACCAACATCTAGGCTGACCAGAAGCTGGCCCTAAACTATACTGCTACCTGCTCTTCTGCTCTATTACAATAGAAAGTATACATGCGGGAATGCCACAGATGTAAACATTGTAATACATGTAATATCCAACCAGGCGCCTGAAAGAGGAAAGGAAATTGCTACATTTTTTTTTTTTTAAAGTTAAATGCATTATCAGAGATGTAAATTTCCCGGTCAAAGCTTAAATTGTAGTGGACGTCAGAAGGCAGTTATTTGAGGACTTCTGGCCTGGAACAAATAAGTCTTATATTTAATGCGTAAGTTCATCTAGCATGAGATGAGCAAGCCTTCCAATTTTTTGAAATACTAGCCTACAAGTAAAATCTCTTCGTAAGTTTATCAATAACATATTTATAGTTATCGACTAGTAAAATGGGAAATAAAATCATGTGATAAATTAAAGGTGCATTTTAACTCGAGCATAACAATAAATTTAGATACACAAATTCCTTTAAAAAATTCTTTTACTTACAATATTCTCTTCATAAATATTAAAATTAAATTTATTTTAACAAAAATTGGTCTGGCATTGCGTTTAAAAAAAAGTTGAGATTGATAACAAATCTATCATGAGCAAACAAATACACTATTTCTATTACATTTCTTGTATTTCTTTGAGCTGAACCACAATAATGATTGGATACACTAATTTATCTTTTAAAAACTAAGAAAGAAATATTTTGTATATTTCAATTAACCGGGAGTCTGACACTTCACCCGGGCATTTGTAATTGAAAACAAAGGTCTGTGTTGATACTCTGCTGGGAGAAAAAGTCTACAATAGCTATTTGCTATTCCAAACTAACATACAAAGAAGAAAGGAGTGAGGTGATACAATTCTTGGTGAAAGTAGAGTATATGACAAACTGAAAGCAGTCACTATTTGGTGAGTTTGAAATGGTTATTATAGAAAGAAACTTCATAGTTAAACTGTCCTTCAATCAATGGTGGACATGATGAATTCAAAGAGTATATTAATTTCACGTTGAATAATTGTATTAGAAAAAATTGGGAGGCTTATGAATATAAACAATACAGAAAATGACAGTCACAGACCACTCTTGTGCTTCTAAATTACACTTTACTTTATAGGTTTACAAATAAGATAGAAATTTTGACAGCTCAATTTAAAAACTAATAAATGTACTACATCAAGTTAAATGATGTTTCTCTAATGTCATCACCTTTGGCTCTAGTGATGTCAATTTTAGTTATCGATTCTAGTTGTAACAATGATGGCTTTCTTCTATAGCTCAAACCGTACAAGCTAGTACACAGACTTATAGCCAAGATTGAAGACTCTCACATTCATTGTTAAAGTTGGCCCATCGTGTGATCTGGTCAGACAATATTTTAATAACGACTACAACATAGACCTCCTCCAAGTCTGCAAGTGCCAAATAACGGGAACATACAGAGTTTTACAAACTGCTGTCACCCCTTATGATGGTGTCTGTGTTAAACAACAGGCACTGCAGTTATCACTGCCCTTATCATTAAGACAAACCGCTGCTGTCCCCATTCATGAAATTCTTAAATTTTCACAAACAATTCATTGGCACTGCATTATTGGCCACAAGTTAAACCATATTGCTGCATGATCATGAGAGTGTGCAGAATGTGTGATCTTTTGCAAAAATAACAAATGACAAAAGCCTAGTGAGATTGAATGATCCATCAGAGCCTATATCATCACCGTCTATTTAAGAGAATGTGGCGTAAGTGTGGATTTATTTACTGATTTTGAGATCACTCGCCACCAAATGGTAAAATCCTAAAAAAATATTTCAAGAACGTTGTAAAAAATGTGTCCTGTCTGTTAATAGATTATCAGTTGAATTCACTCCACTTAAAATTGATGAACTGATCAAAGCAAAACTTATTATGAAATGCATAAATAAATAAAAAACAAGGCAACAAGGACAAATATTTTCAATATGATGAAATAATATGATACTTTTTAACTCTTAATGTGCCATAACATTTTCGGAAAACTTCTATATCAGTCCCGTAAGAATTTCCCAAATTGCCATCAGCATGTTATGAAATTTTAAAAATTGCTGAAAATGTATTTATAATATTATTGTTATACTGACTTCATTTTTTAGGATAAGAATGGTTATTTTACGCATCAAAAAGACTGTCTTGAGTTTAAAACTAGTTTACCTGTAGTTTAGTACTATTATTTTAGTAATAAAGTATAGCAAAATCACATCTTCAAAAAAAAAAGTAAAAACTACCAAAAAACTTTGTGAATCAAGCAGTTACACTAGCAAGGGAAACGTCTGCCATTGCCGGAAATCGAATACATCTTTCACGCGCTGAAGAGTTTTTATTTTCTGTAACTTCGTTTCTAAAGAGAGTTCTATTGAGGCGCGCTTTGGTTATAGAGGCTAGGCAAGCGTTAGTTATCCCGCTTTAACACATTAAGAGTTATTGATATTTGATATGACCATTCTTTTTTAATATACGTTTACAAAAATATTCTACTGACCTCCAGACACAAAACATGGTGATGAACAAAGTTCCATTTATGGTGAGGAAAACTGATGATCTCAAAGTTTCCGGTATTACTTTTTTCACATAATAGCTCGGTCCTCTTCTTCGAAGAATGCCAGCAAGCTGAAATATGAAAAGATTCAAAACTTTAACTTTTAACATGAACATGCAGAGAGTTCTTTAAGAACCAATTTAGTATCAATAGATTATTCATAGGTTTGTATCTAACACATCAAGAAGCTATTTGATGACTACTGAATTAATGTTGCAATCCTAATGGTCAACTGTTGTGGTTTATGTTATATTCTACATGCTAGGATTGAAAAATAAAGCTGAAAATAGTTATGAAAAAACAGTATAGATTTAGTTTATTTAAAGAATTAATTTTGCTAGGTAATATTTTCTAGTCAAGCTTGATAGTAGTGATGTTTTTTTTTTTTTAATGACGACACATTTTTATAAATTTGAAAACCTTAGTTTAGCTGAGATTTCTCTCATGATTAAAGAAAATGAAAGCATTATTTATGTACTGACATTAAATTTGGAAAATTATTATAATCCCTAAGGGCATAAAAAAATTTTTTTTAAATATGATTATTTTAATTACCTAAATAAAATTCATATTTGCAATAAACTTTATCTTTAAAAAATGCTTACATTTTTAACTGCAATATACAATTTTTAAAAATTATAATTTAAATGTATTTAATATTATATATTCTTGTTCTCAAAATTCATAAGAAAATAAAGGTATAAAATAAGTCGGTCATGGTTTCATTGTGTAGTTAGCAGCAATCAAAGCATGAGTTTTTAAAAAGAGTTTTAATTTTTTCTCTACAACCATTTAAAACCCGCTCCACTTTTTTTCATACAGTAACATAAGCTAATAAATGAGGAGGCATTCCATTCACAATTCAAAAAGTAGACAAAACAAATCAAATAGAGCAATAAAAATCAAGAGCCTTTTAAATATCAAACTGGGGTAACTCCATGACATTACATTTAAAATATATATACATATTAGACATCACAAACCCTGCCACTCACTAATATCCTAAATGTGGAAGAAGTCAGTCGTCCCAACCAAGCCTGCGCTCTCCATGGGGCTTACTGAAAGACCCCCTCAGTTATCTGGGGACCTAACTGCTGAACCCCCAACCCACCCCCACCCGGAGCGGTCGCTTCTGAAGCGGCCACCTGGGCATCCAGGACACTAGGTTGAAAATGCCACCCACTAAAAGTGACCTCACAAGGAGGGGTGGAATTTTCCCTACTTCGACTCGATATCACTTCGGCGCCACACCGGCAAAGCATATGAGTCTCCATGGTTAAGACTGCCGCAAAGCGGGGGATCATCAATGACCTACCTAGTAGGTAACCCCCAGAGCTGGCGTCCGCTTCGTTTTTCGTGTTAACTTTTGCTCATCCGTACTGGCACTCCTGGCCCTAAACCCGCACCCACCATTGGTGCTGCTAGTAAAAATGAGGGGGACAAACGGTCGCTTTGGAAAAACCCGACTCTCATTGAATGCATTTATTTTAGTCAAATCCATGAAATAAGCAAATTTATACCAAATAGTGTAATACAGTTTTTCCTTTAAGCTGCGTGCGCAATATTTTAGAATAACCACACAGCAAATTTTGTTATGTTTTGCACACAAATTATTTTTTTTACTTTGCACATTGACCAACAAACCTTAGAGGGAACATTGGTAAAATGATGAAAAGAATGTAAATGAGAAAAAAAAGTTGTTTTTTCAATTCAAGTAGTTCAGGAAGGATGACTGTATAGTGACTAGGTACAAGGTCTTTTACAATACTATAGCTGTGAGAAATATGTAACGTACTTTTTAAAAAATATATTAGACATGATGATATTATGTATAAAATATTTTGAAAAAAAGACTGCATAAGTTTCTCTGGTTATCTTATTATCTCAATTTTTGTGCTTTACATGAGTTACTTTCAATAAATGGAAATAGAAAAAGTTATTTTTTAACTGGTGATGTTAAGCCTGTTAAGCTTGAGCACTTATCTCGGAGTACTTACTTTTGCAACAATTTGCAAAAGCTTCAACCATTTTCAGGAATGTGGAGCCTTGACCACCATTGAAATTATTCTTATTTCTCAGGAGACACGATACAAAAATATTTGCTTATACTTAGCAAAACTTAGATTGATTTTAAATTCCAAGCATCAATGATTGAATGATTTGAAATCAAAGTATTCAATCAAAAGCATCAGTCAAATTCAATTTATTCAAACTAGACTTGTTAGTATTTGATTTGAATTTTTATAGTAATGGATAGAACTGTATTATACAGTCTGAGACCAATGGTATCTGTGAGGTGAGTAGTGATCAGTAGTCAGTAGACTAAGTAGTGATTAGTAGTGTGTAGGGGCGCGGTGGTCAAAGTGTTAGTGCGCTGCGGTACAAAAACAATTCTAAAATAAAAATAAAAATCGGTCACGGGTTCAAACCCCGGTTCTGGCACCCCTACGGGTAGATGATGCTCGTTAAAACCTTGGCTGGTATTTCATCTAGGAGAAGGAAACTCCGAGTACAAATCCTCCGCTGCCTTGCGGCTATACCTGCCTTGCGGCTATACCTGCCTTGCGGGAAAGGCTAAGGGAGTAAACCCTGAAAGAAAATCAGGAATTGGAGCACCTACAGGCGGTCTATACATAAGACTTATGTACATACCGGCAGCTCCTGCGACGCCAATGGCAGCCAAGCTGCATCGACGCAAGTCGTTCCCTTGGTTACACCATTGACGTGGAGAGGGGAGATATGCTGTATGGGCAGCAGCTAATTCTCCATAATACCCGCCCAGGCTTGCATCACCTCTGGAGAGGACACTCCAGCGTCGCCGCAAGGTGTCGACAAAACACGGGAAGCAGCAGTTACCGGTTATAAGCCAAAGCTCAATTGACGTAGAGCTAGGCGCCAGGGGCTGCTTCCGACGGTGGGAGAGACTACCAATGTCTCACTGGACAGCTACCGCCCGCCTCAAACTGGGCAGCCCCCAGTCAAATAGGTGCTATCCCGTCATGGCCTGCCTTCTCCACTGGGTGCGTGGAGATTAGAGTACCACTCAACAAGTGGGCCACTAAGCCCTGCACCAAGAAATACAAAAAAGAAAAAGAAGACCCCAGCTCTTCGAATCGCTAGCTGGAACGTGAGGACTATGTGTCCCGGCATCATAAATGACACACGGAAGACAGGAATAATCGATAGAGAACTTAAAAGGCTAAAGATTGACATAGCATGCCTTCAGGAGACCAGGCTCCCAGACAACGGTTCACTCAAAGAGGCCAATTACACCTTCTTCTGGCAAGGCAGACCGAAAGACGAACCTAGACAGCATGGTGTGGGTTTCGCTGTTAAAAACACTCTTCTACCATCCATTGAACCACCGTCATCAGGCACGGAGAGGATCCTCACTCTAAGACTCAGAACAACTGCGGGCCCAGCAAACATTCTTAGTGTGTATGCCCCAACACTCTATTCAACTCCGGAAGAGAAGGACCAGTTCTATGGAGCGTTAGACCAGGCAATAGCCGGCATCCACAAAGACGAGGCAATCTATCTCCTAGGAGATTTCAATGCTAGAGTGGGGAGCGACCACGAAGCCTGGCCCACCTGCCTTGGACTATTTGGAAGAGGAAAGTTAAATGAAAATGGACAAAGGCTTCTGGAATTGTGCTGCTCACGAGGCTTGTGTGTGACCAACACTTTCTTCAAGTGCAAGGATATACATCAAGTATCTTGGAGACACCCTCGATCCCACCAATGGCACCAGCTGGACCTCATTATCACCAGGCGTGCACAACTAGCTAGCGTCCTACTCACTCGCAGCTATCACAGTGCCGACTGTGACACGGATCATTCCCTTGTCGCCAGCAAAGTACGAATAATGAGGAAAAACTCGTACCACACAAAGAAAAAGGGAAGTCCACGCATCAATACCTCCTGCATGAAAGACCCTGCGATAGCGCAGCTGTTCAAAGACAAGGTGAAGGAAAGTCTCTCAAAGATGTCCCCATGCGTCACCATTGACTCCAAATGGACGCAACTGAGAGACACAATCTATACATCCGCAATACAAGCCTTTGGCAAAAAATCTCACAAAAACACGGACTGGTTTGATGAACATTGGGACGAGATGAAACCCGTCACTGAAGCAAAAAGGAAAGCTCTTATGGCTTACAAGGAAAAGCCTACACCTGACAATTTGCATGCTTTAAAAACAGCTAAGTCACTTGCCCAAAAGGTTGCACGTAAATGTGTCAATACCTACTGGCTTAAGCTCTGTTCCAGTATACAATCAGCTGCAGACATGGGCAATGCAAAAGTCATGTACGAAAACATCAAAAAGGCAACGGGCCCCTTGACGTCAAAAGCTGCTCCCCTAAAGTCCAAAAATGGAGAAATTATTCAAGACCAGGCAGCACAGCTAAAACGGTGGGTTGAGCATTATCTGGAATTGTATTCAACAGTTACCACAGTCTCCAGCACCGCTCTAGATGACATCCCAGATATGCCACTCATGGAAGAACTTGATGTCGTGCCCACACAGGAAGAGCTGAGCAAAGCAATTGACAGTCTAGCTTGTGGAAAAGCGCCTGGGAATGATGGAATACCACCAGAGGTTCTAAAGAGTGGCAAGACAGCTTTACTCCAACCATTGCACGAGATTCTGTCCCTCTGCTGGGAACAGGGCTACATCCCCCAAGACCTAAAGGATGCAAATATAGTGACACTATATAAAAACAAAGGTGATAGGAGTGATTGCAATAATTATCGCGGCATTTCACTCCTTAGTATTGTAGGAAAGACCTTTGCCCGCGTTATACTAAAACGTTTACAAAGCCTAGCATCCCGCGTCTATCCAGAATCTCAGTGTGGTTTCCGGTCCGGTCGGTCTACCATAGACATGGTGTTCTCCATACGACAGCTCCAGGAAAAATGCAGAGAGCAGCAGATGCCACTATACATTGCATTTGTGACCTTACAAAAGCCTTCGACTTAGTCAGTCGCAACGGGCTATTCCAAATACTGGCAAAAATTGGATGTCCCCCTCACCTACTTGCCATCATCAGACAGTTCCATGAAAATATGCTTGGCACAGTACAGTTCGATGGAGCTAAGTCAGAGGCCTTCCCTGTCAGCAGCGGAGTTAAACAAGGTTGTGTACTCGCACCAACACTCTTCGCAATATTCTTCTCTGTACTTCTTCGATACGCATTCAAGGATAGCAGTGAGGGAATCTGGTTACATACCAGAGCTGATGGAGGACTTTTCAACACTGCCCGCCTCCGAGCCAAGACCAAAACGACGGATGTCCTAATTCGAGAGCTACTATTTGCGGATGATGCGGCACTAACAGCACATACAGAATCTGGTTTGCAACAACTCGTGTCAAGCTTCTCCAATGCCTGCAAAGAATTTGGTCTGCAAATCAGCTTGAAAAAGACAAACATCATGGCCCAAGACACTCGACCTCCTCCTACCATAAATATCGATAATGAAAACTTTGAGGTCGTGGACAGCTTCACCTACTTGGGATCCAAGGTCTCCAATACACTGTCCATTGAAGAAGAAATAAACAGCAGAATTGGCAAGGCAGCCGCAACAATGGCAAAACTAAATAAGCGGGTCTGGCAAAACACCAAGCTAACTGAGAAAACCAAACTGTGCGTCTATCGAGCCTGTGTCATCAGTACACTACTATATGGGAGCGAGACATGGACCACTTATACATCACAAGAGCGTAAGCTTAACAGCTTCCATTTGAGATGCTTGCGCCGCATCCTTGGTATTAAATGGCAAGAAAAAGTGCCTAATAGTGAGGTACTAACGCGTGCCAATACCCAAAGCATGTTCTCAATTCTTAGTGAAAGACGCCTGAGGTGGCTAGGACATGTCAAAAGAATGAGCCCCGGCCGCATCCCGAAGGACCTCCTATATGGTGAACTTGCTTCAGGAAAGAGGAAAACAGGTCGCCCACGCTTGCGATTTAAAGATGTCTGTCAAAGGGACATGAAAGCAGCCAAAATACATACAAGTGACTGGGAGTGTAAGGCAGAAGACCGATCTACGTGGCGCACAGTTGTCAAAGAGGGCGTCATAGTAGCCGAGGAGCGAAGAATGGAGGAGGCTGCAGACAGAAGAGCTAGGAGAAAGGCCAAAACATTTGGAAGCACAGAACTCGTGTGTAAAAACTGTGGCAAAGACTGTCACTCAAGGATAGGACTGCACAGTCACTCGAGGAAATGCAACCCAACCCAACGGTGATGCACCATCGTCTCGCGAGACGGAAGGATGCTGGATAGTAGTGTGTAGCAGCAGTCTCAGTAATCTTAAGCCTCAAAACCCAAACCTATTAATAACCCCTTTTTCAGTCCATGACGGACTCTAGGGCAAGTGAAGTAGCATTCACAAGTTATATTAAGCCACTACTAACGAGCAGGGGATTGTGTGGCTAGCACAATGCCCCGAGGCCTTGCCAGTACCATGGCTCGAACTCGTGACTAGAGTTCTTGCCACCGTTCGGCAGTCTAAAGCGCTACTACTCAGACCACCGCGGCCCTGAAACCTATTAATGCCAATATTAATATTAAATTATTATGGTAAAATCCGACTTAACGTTCCCACTCAACATGGCCGCCATCTTTGTTGATATGCGGCGTACCAAAGAAATTGAAAAATTCAAGTATTAAAATTATAAAACTAAACCTAACCCTAAATTCAAAATTATAACTAAACCTAACCCAAACCCTAAATTATAAATCTAAACCTAAAAAACAAAAATTACAAAGGAAGAGTACACAGAATTAATTGCTATACAGTGATACCTCGAGATACGATGGGTTCGCGATATGATTTTTTCAAGATACGAAGTGGAAAATCGAAAATATTCGTGCTCGCGATACGATACGTTTTTCGCGATACGATCCCCAGAAAGTGAAGAAGCGAGTGTTTCTATTAAGAAAACTAGAAAGGAAAGTGAAGATGATGATGTATCACCTCAAATTTAAGTTCAGTTAGTTACAAAAAAAAAGAGAAAAGCCAAAAAAAAATTTAAAAATTACAAAAGATAACAATTATTTTTTTAAAAATTGATTTTAAGTTTTCATTACTTTGTCTGTAATTTTACATAAGAAATTTAATTTTAAAAGATATTTAATTTAATTTTTAGTTTTCATTACTTTGTCTAAGTTTTATAAATGCTGTGCGCAATTTATCAGTGTACTAATAAAAACTATTAACCCGTACGGTACATACATACAGACGTATCATCAGCTGTGTGTGTGGGTGCTGTTACAACCACCACCAACCAACCCTCACGTAGCTATCGACCACCACTCCTCACCATCCCCACTGAGCTCCGCTCCGTCGCCTCGCTTACCCTCGCTGACTGTACAGTACTTTACGGTAAATGAAATTAATTTTTCTTTTTCTTTTTTATTTATTTATAAGGTTATTTTAATTTATAAATGTGGTATAAATTAAGCTTGTTAACGGTTAACCGGTCCTCAGACCAGGACCGGTCATCTTTATTCAGGACCGTAGGACCGTGTAACCCATAAGAAAACAACAACAAACAAAACAAAAAAAACAACCTAGCGATAACGTAGTGAAAAAAATAACACAAACGGTAACGCGCCTCGCACCTCTCCCTTTGTCGCGGTGAGTAAAAGCGATACCAAGATCCAGCTGGTTAGTTGTCGAGCCACTGTGACTGTACGAGAGCTAACACATTGCGCGTTTGATGTCAACACTCGGCGTACTATTACTACTATTAATGTGGTAATTAAATGCCTTTGACTAGCAGGAAAACTGTCACTAAAAGACCGAACTCGAATTTGTGGGCCGATCAATCGCCCGGTATCTTTGCTACGTCTTTCAAATACCTCTCATAATATAGGTACATGTACTTCACTAATCGGCCGGTCATCTTTCTTCAGGACCGTAGGACCGTGTAACCCAAAAGAAAACAACAACAACAACAAAAAACAACCTAGCGATAACGTAGTGAAAAAAATAACACAAGCGGTAACGCGCCTCTCCCTCTCGCTTTGTCGCTGTGAGTAAAAGCGATACCAAGATCCAGCTGGTTAGTTGTTGAGCCACTGTGACTCTACGAGAGCTAACACATTGCGCTTTTGATGTCAACAACGGTCAAGGCCGAGGCTGTTTCTATTTATATTAATTATAGTCTGTTTCTTATAAAGATAAAGAAAGCTATAAAAGCATATGACCCCGTGACCTATCCGCATTTTCTGATCACCGGTTTATAGTCTGTTTCAGTTCAGGCATTCAAAAACTTATCGGCGCACGCCGCTTAGTGAAGTACATATACCTATATTACGATAGGTATTTGAAAGACGTAGCAAAGATACCGGGCGATTAATCTGCCCACAAATTCGAGTTTGGTTTTTTAGTGACAGTTTTCCTGCTAGTCAAAGGCATTTGATTACCACATTAATAGTAGTAATAGTATGCCGAGTGTAGCTCAAACCCTATTTGAACAGAAAAAAACGGGGAGGGGGAATGTGTGCGTCGCAAAATTCAATTATTCTGGCGAGTTGATGATCGAAAAATAATGTTTTTTAAAATAAATTCCATTCAATCATAGTTTACTCCGTAGCTTTATAATTTTATTATATTATTAATTTTAATACCCGAGTTGATCGGCATCACACACAAGAGAGGTAAACATGACATCACAACGGACGGGGCGAGACGTTGGTTTTTGAAACTAATGAAAAAACCTTGCTAACTTTAACGAACGATTGAACCTGTCCTCTTATTTAGACCGGTGAACTACGAGTACCCAAAATAAAATATAAAAAAGACTATTGACCATCACTGTTTAGTTCATTTTTTGGATTTAAAAAAAATGCTTTGAATTGAGGGCAATGCTGAAAGAGCTGAACGCAAGCGGGGGGAAGCGGGCTTTGATGCCATCAGACGATGCCAGGCGACAACATTCTCTTGTTAGTTCTCAAATGGGTCTCAAAACATTAGGGATATAAGGACGAGCGGTTAACTGGTCTTTTTTTGAACGGTTAGTTGGTCCTCAAAAACGAGCGGTCTTAACAACCTTAGTATAAATGTTTATTGTGTGTATGTGGTAATTAATATACTATTTTGTGACTAATTATTATTAAGTATAGACGATTTTGGTGTTTATATATGGGGCGTTGCACGAATTAATTAAATTACATAATATTACATTGTTCATTATACGATTTTTTCACGATACGATCCCGGTACAGGAACGGATTAAAGATCGTATCGCGAGGTACCACTGTATAACCCATTTGGTATCATTTGGGAACGTATAATCGGATTAAGCCAATTATTATTAATATTTAATATCAATGATTGATGTCACTATCATTCATTAATATTATTATTGATTCATTCATTTTAATTATCATTACAATCATAATATAATAATAGTGAATAATAATCTTCTGTACAGAAGGAGCGTCTGAGTCTGTACTGTATAACTATAACAATAACAGTATAGTCTTTAAATAGTAATAGTAGTTGTTTTTTTTATTGATTAAATCTTACAAAGTAAAGGGTGCCATAAATTTTGAGAGCTTCTTTAAAAACATGAGCTGCAACATCTGTGCTTGCTTTTCGACAGTAAGGTGTCCAACAATGTCCCAGTTCATAACATGTCGGTGTTATGATCAAAGGTTTGCTGAGGATCGCCATGTTGCTATGCAGAAGCAAATTTTATATCCACCAATCCGATGTTTCCTCTTTCCCTGGGCTGATAAAAGGTGTAGGCACTAAATTTGTTTCGTATTTTTATTATGAAACACATTTTTTTAAATTCTAATACTTAAACTCACTGTCACAGTTAAATATTAAATAATTTGTTATCGACAGTTTTCAAGCATTATAAAAAAAATCATTTGAAATTATTCTTTTAATTTAAATATTTCTTAAAAACGAAAATATAAAGGTGCAAATTATTCCTATAATTATAACTTATAGCTTATAATAAAATGTTTTTCTTAACACAAAAAAGCAACAACAAAATTTTTCTTTTTTAGAATCATAAAAAAAGAATAATATGATTAAATAGGATATTCTTTACAGTATATTTAAATGACATTAGAAATAAATTTTTGTTTGACTTGAGACTTAATTTTAAAATATTATTATTAGAAACATGTATTTGTCCTAGGCAGAGGCGTCACTAAAGTTTGTGTCACCCGGGGCGGTATCTTATTGTGTCTCCCCTCACTAATTAATCCAGAGAAATCTTCCGAGTTTTCCAGTGCCAAATAACGGGAACATAAAGAATATTAAACTTTAGTGTCACCCCAAAAATGGTGTCATGCGGGGAGATCCACCGCACCCCCTAGTGATGCAGTGGTGTAGTGAGGGGGGGGCAAGGGGGTTAAATGCCACGGCGGCACTTGGCCAGGGGTGGCTAATTTCTAGTCCTTAATTAGTTTATGGGCTTCAAGGGCTGTTAAAGCCGGAGCGGGTGCGGGGATAAGCTCCCTCACCCCAAGAAATGCTCCAATGGTTTGCGACTCTAATCGCCTTTGGCAGCCAAATGCAGCTCCTGGCCTTCACGTGTGGCTTGCCAAACAAGCCCGGCGAAGCCTGTTCCAAACTAACAGGAGAAGGGGTGCAAGGCGGATCACTGGTGCCTCAAAACCAGTTGCTTCGGGCAGATGAGGCTCGTCAGCTTTAGATGGCCGCTCATCTAGTAGAAGGAAAACTCTGACTCCAAACCTCCGCTGCCTTGCGGCCATACTCACTCATGAGAAAGGCTAGGGGAGTAAACCTCGATCACAAATCAGGAGCCGGAATCCTGAAGGCAGCCTGGCGTTGCTTACAACGTCTCTCTGGCAATTCCTGCGACGTAGTTGACACCAAGATGTACTGGCTCTGCCTCTCCCTTGGACCCCTCAGCTGCGTGGAGAGAGGGAGTCTGTTGTACGGCAACAGCTGACTCTCCACACCACCTGCCCAGGCCTGTGCCCTGGAGAGGACACTCCAGCTTCGCCTCACAGCGTCGACACAACACGGGAAGTAGTAGTGACCGGTTATAAGCCACCCGCTTAATTGGCGTAGAGCTGGCGCCAGGGACTGCTTCTGACGGTGGGAGAGATATCAAGCTGGGCAGCCCCCAGTCAATAAGGTGCTGCCCTACTGGGTGCGTAGGGCTTAGGGTGCACACGTGCCTGACAAGTAGACTGTAATCTCATGCACCAACCAATATAAATAAAAAAGCAAAAAGGTAAACCCCATTCCTCAAGCTGGGGACCTGGAATGTACGGACGATGACACCCGGGATGTCAGATGACCTTAACGATATCAGCGATGCCAGGAAAACGTCTGTAATAAACAACGAACTGGCAAGACTGCATGTAGACATAGCCACCTTACAAGAGACACGGCTGTCAGGTTCTGGTTCACTAAGAGAAAAGGACTACACGTTCTTCTGGCAGGGCAAAGGCGAGGAAGAAGCCAGAGAGCATGGAGTTGGATTTGCTGTCCGAAACACCCTCTTGGGTATGGTAGCAACCAGCCAACAGGGAACTGAAAGGCTTCTCACACTTCGCCTACACACCACAACAGGGCCCGCATACCTAATTAGTGCATATGCTCCCACGCTCAATTCAACCATGCAGACGAAAGATGAGTTCTACAACCAGTTGGACTCACTGTTAAGCTCGATATCCAAAGAGCACATGATACTGCTGGATGACTTTAACGCTAGAGTGGGTGCAGACTACACCTCATGGCCCTCTTGTCTGGGAAGATTTGGCACAGGAAAACTGAACGAAAACGGACAGAGACTCTTGGAACTATGCTCTTACCACGATCTATGCATCACTAATACTTTCTTTCAGACAAAGCCGCAACATAGAGTGTCCTGGAGACATCCCCGCTCTAAGCACTGGCACCAGCTGGACCTAATTATTACCAGGCGTTCTGCACTGAAACATGTTCTCCTCACTCGAACTTTTCACAGTGCCGACTGCGACACAGATCACTCACTGGTATGTTGCAAGCTGAAATTACTGCCCAAGAAAACTCACCGATCCAGACCAGTAGGCAGACCCCGCATTGATGTGAGTAAGACTTCTCACCTAGACAGGAAAGCCAAGTTCATAGAAGCTCTCTCCAACTCACTAGACTCTGACCTGCCAGGCAACAGCACCAAGGAAAAGTGGGAATATCTCAGACTGACCATCCACAGCACAGCCATGCAGACCTTCAGAAGAAAAAGGAAGCAAAGCAATGACTGGTTTGAGGCCAACTCTGCCACACTCACCCCTGCAGTAGAAAAAAGACGAAGTATCCACCAAAAATACAGGCACTCCCCAAACCCAAAGACACTGCAGGCGTACAGATAAGCCAGGAGCAATGTTCAGAGATTAGCTAGGCAATGCGCAAATGACTACTGGCTCCAACTCTGTCAGAGCATCCAGCTTGCGGCCGACACCGGTAATGTTAGGGGGATGTATGACGGCATTAAAAAAGCCTTGGGGCCGGCTAAGAAAGTCATAGCCCCACTGAAGTCCTCAACTGGAGAAATAATCCGTGACAGGGTTAAACAGAAGGACAGATGGGTAGAGCACTATTCAGAACTTTACTCCCAACAAAATCATGTAACCCAAGATGCCATCGATGCCATCCAAAGCTTCCCCCTCATGGCAGAACTGGACGACATACCCACCCTAGCTGAACTAAAAGAAGCTATTGAGCGATTACCAATAGCCAAGGCCCCCGGTCAGGACGGAATACCACCAGAGATCATTAATTGCGGCAGCAGTGTATTGCTGGAACTCTTGCATGGCCTCCTCTGCCAGTGCTGGGAAGAAGGAGCTGTACCAGAGGATATGAGAAATGCCAATATTATCACGCTGTATAAAAATAAAGGAGACATAAGTGACTGTAACAACTACAGAGGCATTCCTCTCCTTAGCATCGTGGGTAAAGTCTTTGCACGCGTTGTTTTAAATAAACTGCAAAGACTTGCTGAGAAAGTATATCCTGAATCACAGTGCGGTTACCGGGCAGAAAGGTCAACAATCGACATGATCTTTTCTTTAAGACAACTTCAAGAAAATTGCCGAGAGCAACACATGCCCCTTTACCTGGCCTTCATTGATTTAACAAAGGCTTTTGACCTGGTCAGCAGAGATGGTCTGTTTACAGTCTTGGCAAACGTTTTTTTTTTTTAATATAAAAAACTGAGTTGCAGGGAATGAGACTAGGGGAACAGTAAAAGACAAACTTGATTCTATTAAGAGAACAGACAGAGATGACACTAACATGTTCCAGGTGGTCCGTGAGCAAAGCATGAAATTTACGCCCTGTAAGTAAAAAAATTAACGCAGACCTAAAATATATTTGTAACCTTGCCATAAAAGTTTTTAAATTTTATCAAGGCTCGTCCATTAAATTCTCGTTTCTTGCTTCTTTATATTCGAATATGAATCTTGAATAATAACAGTTACTGATGTATACTGAAGTTCGCTGATGACGTAAGAGAGTTTCTTGTAAGAAAACTCATAGCTTGTTGATCATTTGAACCACGGTTTATGGGTTGCTGTTTTGGCTTACTGGGCTGAAACTTTTGAAGAACTCTATCAACTTAATTTAACTCAGCAAGGAACGCAGACACATTATATTACTCTCAGTGAGGGGGCCGCGGTGGTCGAGTGGCAAGCGCGCTCGACTGTCGTTCAGATGGTCACGAGCTCGAATCCATGGGAAGCCATGGACTTGTTCCCGGGGCCCAGGGCGTCCCCGAGTTCCACCCAGCCCCCAATGGGTGAAAAGCGGCGGGGCAATGCGTGTGAACGATGCATCACTTGCCAAATAACAACTGTTGCCTTGCAGATGGTCTTGGCTGATCAAAGGCTATGGAAGCAAATCCAGAAAATACAGCAGGCTATAGTCGGAGACCACGGGCCAATTGGCGCAAAACTCGTGGCACACAAAACTCAATATTCAATATTGAGAACGAAGAAGAAGAAGAACTCTCAGTGAAAAAGTGTCTTCTTTTACGAAAAGTCTCTTTGAGACATTGAGACGTTGAGACCGAAAAAACAGAAAATGCTGAAATAAATAAAATACTGTTGATTAATTTGATTTCAGGACCAATTTTAACTCTTCTTTTTTGATATTATCGTGTATTTCCAGTCATAATCTCGCACACATTGGCTCATCAAATGAAATTACCAACATCGTAATTAAACCAATTCATTGAACTGACAAGCTATACCACTTTGAATATGTTGCATCAGAAAGTTGGGTTAATGAAATTTTTTGGAGTACTCCGAACTATCTCAGATAGCTTTTAAAAAACGTTTACCCTTTGCAACTTTGTGAAAGTGGATTTTCTGCATTGCTTATAATAAAAACAAAACATCGTTCGTTCTTAATAAACTAATATAGCAGTCGCTTAAATACAAACTACTGTTTATGGCTAAAAGTTTTTTTATAGTTAGAAAGTAGAATTAAATAAGAAGACTATGAGAATAATATAAATGACATTTGTTTGTTACACGCAAAAGGCCATCATAATATTGTTTTGAGCGCGCAAATCGTAGCATATTTGGTTAGTATAGTTTTACTAACATGTATACTACTTATAGCTAGCTATATACACGGTATAATTATATCTAACTTTCCAGCACGACAGAAGCACAATTTTTAGTAGTGGTCCGTAGCTAAGACACAAATTTTTCAAGTCGTTTTTGAATCTTAAAAGGTTGAGAACCACTGGCTTGCAGAATGGTTAATTCTCGTCCCTTTGCTGCATGCTGTTAATCTTTTTTAAAAAGAAAAATCTTACTTCCCCAATCCCACTGTTGAAGGAGTAAAATGGGAGTGGGGAGGTAAGGTCTCTCCTCTCAAGGGCTTGTATCGGTATGTCAAAGCAAGTTGGATTACTTTCATAAGAAATATCAGACACTGCCTCTCTTTCCTGTCTCTCTGTGATCAAACTTGTTGCTCAGTAGGATCCACTGCTAGAAAAACACCTACAAAATGCCCGACAAAATCCAGCTTCAGTATTTTATCACCGGAAGTTCAATTAAATGAAGTACCCGGACGTTCAAGTATAACAATATAATCATTTAATGAACTACCCCGACTTTCAAGTGTAACAATAAAATCTAACATTTGTTTCGGAATAATGTGAACTTGCTGCACTGTAAAAGGAACAATGGGTGTTGAAAGTTATTGAAACAAATTACCCTGTCAAAAGTGGAGTTCTTTGTAAGGATTATTAATTGAGAAGAAATGGTAATGGCGTAAAGTTACAAAATTGTGGTCAGATAATTCTATTAGTAGATCTAATTACGTGCTTGCATTTTAATGTAATTATGCGCAAGTCTGATAACCGAAGATCGTGTTTCTCACTCCATTAGGCTTGTATAATATCTGTCATAAATTGACGCTACTTAATTACTGGGGTCTCGAATCGGATGACGGCATGTGCCATTTTATTACTTACGAGATGTGTCAAGCAGGGCCGTCTTAACGCTTAGGCCCGTTGGGCATTCCCTGGGGACCCACGAGCATAGGGGCCCATGTGAATATGTTTATATATTTTTTTTATTCCGGTGAGGGGCACTCTTTCTTTGCCCGGGGCCCAAAATGGTGTAAAGACGGCTCTGGTATCAAAGGCTGTACCCCCCAACCCCACCCACCCAATCCTACCCTAGTAAACACACACTCAAAACAATTTCACACACTAAACTCATTTTACTACTTATCCCTAACATTTACTTGCCCAAGTCAGTTTTTATTTTGATATCAATGTTGCGCAAATAAAAATTAAAAATAAACTTTGAAGTGTATCTGTATTACAGCTGTGTGTATTTCATGGATAGAACATTATTTAGGCTTACATTAATCTACAAAAATCTAAATTAGTTGACCGCTTAAGACCACGGCTTTATCGTAATTTAGGCATTAATTACGTGGGAGACGCTGAAGACTTGAAGGTTTTTGTTTGTTTGTGTGTGTGTGTGTGTGTGTGTGTGTGTGTGTGTGTTGTTTTGTCTCCTTGTCGTTTGTCACTAGTCGTTTTGTATTTTATCGTTTTGTATTCTGTCGTTTTGTATTTTGTCGTCTTGTGTTTGTATTTATATATGTACAATCAGGGGCGGATTAAGACTGCACGGGGCCCCTGGCTGCAATCAAACGGGGGCCCTATCCAGCCAGCGTACCTTAAAATATGATTGCTAACAGCTAATATAAGACTGTAACTAAATATTAATAATGAAAAAAGAAACGAACACGAAGAAATAACTGTTTAAAATGTTCGCCGGTGTGTTAAAAATTGAGTGTGAAAAGAAAAACTTTTACATTCCACCGCTGGAAATCGAACCCGACACCATTTGCATCACAAGCCTATGCCCTTTCCACACGACCAGCGGAGCTTGTCTAAATTGAGAAATTTTAAAAATATAAACTATATTTTATACTATATTCTCTAAGTGAGCCAAGTTTTATAGATTATTAAGACTGTCAGGTCTGAATCGCGCAGTGTAATGAAGTCATAAGAAATTTCCCGAATCGTGTTTTTTTTTAGCCAAACTTTTTAAAATGGGAATTTAGGAATTTATAAGGATTTTGCCTAACATATGGGAATTTTT
>MUZC01000986.1:54045-73968 GCA_002072015.1 Radix auricularia | reverse complement strand
TTTTAGGGTTTGGGTTAGGTTTAGTGATAGTTTTTAGGGTTTTGGGTTAGGTTTAGTGATAGATTTTAGAGATTGTTTGAATGCACATATAGAATCGGAGGTTCAATGAAAGGCGCAGTGAATACTTGTAACTCTTCAATTTTATAAACATCATTTTATAAACAATGTTTCTAAGAATATCAATAACCGGAAGTGGACGAGCGCGTATGCAGCCGCATATTGGGTCGTCCTGACGAGGCGATACTCACTACCTTTTTTAAAACAGTTTCTTTTTTTTTTAAATAATAACAATTAAAATTAATAAATAAGGTAAATGTTGATGTTTAATAAAATTTTACAGCTTCTTGTTTGTAGAGCAGTCAAACCATGTAGAATGTTCATTAGGACATCGATAATCTACAATAAAAAAACACCGATATTCATTATGCATGCAGAAATCACCATTGACACGCTCGTAAGACGCCAATCACCCAACATTTTCCTCGAGATTTTATCCACACAAAAAAAGTTGGCTTTAAGAGTATATACGGTAAGTTTCGAATTGAAATGACAAATACTTTACTTCTGGTAATAATTTTTCAAATTTTTGTTATATACGCCTTGTCTTCATGACACTCACCTAAACAACTTCATATATATATAAAAGAATTAAGTAAATTGTATTTAAAGAATAAAAGAAAACCTTAAGGACGCTGTTTGGCCCTAGCCGCGGGTCGGGAAGTCATGGCTCCCGAGCCAGATAAGGCGCTATTGATGGCTGCATCTGGTTCACAGAAAAATATTCGATTATTTTTTTAAATACGTTAATTTAGACTCCTTTGACATACATTTTATAAATTGCATATAAAAACAGCATAATAATTTTTTTTCAAAAAATAATTGAAAGACATACATATTGTACTTTTAGTGTTGCAGTTACACACATTTACTTGAATTTTAATTTTAAACATAATGTAGATCTATGGCTCTCACAGAATTACTTTCAAATTACCATGTATCTGGTGTTTATGGCTCTCATGTATCTGGTGTTTATGGCTCTCGTGTATCTGGTGTTTATGGCTTTCACAGAATTACTTTCAAAATACAATGTATTTGGTGTTTATGGCTCTCATGTATCTGGTGTTTATGGCTCTCATGTATCTGGTGTTTATGGCTCTCGTGTATCTGGTGTTTATGGCTTTCACAGAATTACTTTCAAAATACAATGTATCTGGTGTTTATGGCTCTCATGTATCTGGTGTTTATGGCTCTCATGTATCTGGTGTTTATGGCTCTCATCTATCTGGTGTTTATGGCTCTCATCTATCTGGTGTTTATGGCTCTCATCTATCTGGTGTTTATGGCTCTCTCAACAAA
This sequence comes from Radix auricularia, assembly GCA_002072015.1. NCBI lineage: Eukaryota > Metazoa > Mollusca > Gastropoda > Lymnaeidae > Radix > Radix auricularia. The sequence continues at coordinate 72,612 of MUZC01000986.1, read as the reverse complement.
AAGCATCCAAACCCTTACCCTGGTCAAAAGTTTTTTTTGTTTTTTTTTTAAAATTATGATTTGGTGAGTACTGTGGATAAGTGCGCCACTGGTATTTAATGTAAAGAATTATTACGCAGCTGTCGTATTTTGTAGTTACAAGATGTCGCCCAAGACGGAACAATTTTTTGAAGGCACCCCCCCCCCCCCACACACACACACATATTTATGTGAAGACGGATGAAAAAGTTCCCAGAATGGATGAAATGCAAGGGTGAGCAGGTGAGTTCCTCAACGCAATGTTGAGAAAAAGAAGGGATGGGGGTATGGGGGTTGCTTGAGGGCACTCTCCGTGGATTGGACACTTGAAGGTCAGGATAGTATAGACACTGTCGAGTGGAGACTTTAGGGGGGGGGGGGGGCGTNTTGGGGGGGGGGGGGGTCGTATAGTATAGACACGGTCGAGTGGGGGCTTGGGGATCAGGATAGTATAGACATGGTCGATTGGAAGCTTTGGGGTCATGATAGTATATATTATAGACACGGGCAAGTGGGGGCTTGGGGATAAGGATAGTATAGACACGGGTGAGTGGGGGTCTTGGGGGTCGGGATAGTATAGACACGGTCGATTGGAAGCTTGGGGTCATGATAGTATATATTATAGACACGGTCGATTGGAGGCTTGTGGGTCGTGATGGTATAGACACGGTCGATTGGAAGCTTGGGGGTCGTGATAGTATATATTATAGACACGGTCGATTGGAGGCTTGGGGATCAGGATAGTATAGACACGGGTGATTGGAAGATTTGTACGTCTGGCATTGCAAACATAGCAATCTCATAGGGCCACCTCTATTCTCTATCACCTGGGTCTTGTTTACAGATGGTTGAGACAAGTTTTATTAAGAAGATTTGTAAATGTCTAAAACAGGCTGGTAACCGAGCCTGTAAACAAGGGTTACCGGGTCAGACATGAAGTTGGTATTGATACATATATATGTCGCGTTTGCTCGCGGACATGCGAACAAAAAACAACTGTCGCGTCACTTCTTTAGGTGTTTACCGGTTATACATCTTAGGTGTGGCTTTCAAGTCAATTCGTCAGATAGGTGTTATTAGTTGACATGGATTAGAATTGATTAGATAATCATACCGTGAATTGAGATTAATCTTTTATATTAAAAAAATAATTAACGCGGTAAAATTTTACATTTAATTTAAAAAAACAACAACAAAAAGAAAAAATACTTAATTATTGGTTCTGTTTACGTTAATACTTCTTTAATGGGATATTGCAGACTAGATACAACAAATGCGGTTTTTTGGATTCGATCCAAGTAAAATTCTACTTCTGTCTTCTTGGACTAGGGAAGAAGGTCAAAATTGACGATGTAGGCATTCATTCAGACATTTTAAGCCGCCTATAGGAGTCCTTCAAGGCATCTATATCCTGAGCCAGTCTCTCCATGCATCTCTATCCTAGGCCAGTCTCTCCAGGCATCTCTATCCTGAGCCAGTCTCTCCAGGCATCTCTATCCTGAGCCAGTCTCTCCAGACATTTCTATCCTGAGCCAGTCTCTCCAGCCTTCTCTATCCTGAACCAGTCTCTCCAGGCATCTCTATCCTGAGCCAGTCTCTCCAGACGTCTCTATCCTGAGCCAGTCTCTCCAGACGTCTCTATCCTAGGCCAGTCTCTCCAGACATATCTATCCTAGGCCAGTCTCTCCAGGTATCTCTATACTAGGCCAGTCTCTCAAGGCATCTCTATCCTGAGCCAGTCTCTCCAGACATTTCTATACTGAGCCAGTCTCTCCAGACATTTCTATCCTGAGCCAGTCTCTCCAGACATCTCTATCCTGAGCCAGAGTCTCCAGACATCTCTATCCTGAGCCAGTCTCTCCGTGCATCTTTATCCTGAGCCAGTCTCTCCAGACATCTCTATCCTGGGCCAGTCTCTCCGTGCATCTCTATCCTGGGCCAGTCTCTCCAGACATCTCTATCCTGAGCCATTATATCCGGGCATTTCAATTCTGAAGGAGAAATATTGCTTTTGGATTGGATAGGAGGAAAGAAGGGAACAACATGGAGATGTGTAGTTGATCTTTATTTATCCCGATTAATTCTGCCTGGACTCTTACAGTGATAAAAGAATTACCCCCAAGTAGGATTCATTCTTTCACTCTCGAATATGTTGTCAGTGCATTTGAACTGATTACGTGTCGTGTCACGCTGTGTTCTCTTGTTGAAAGAGGCAGAGATCGTTGCAAATTTACGGGCGTAGTGCACGGTTGAGTAAGCGGTTGAGTCACTCAAGTCGGAATGACATGATTCCTCCAAGATTTTTATTGGCCCACATTTGATCACATCAATTTACACTGCATCAATAAAAGTTGTTTTTTTTTTTTTTTACGAGTTAACAGTTTTTGAAAATATAGCGACAGAGTGAAGAGAAAATCGAAGAACGAATTGGCGAGGGCCGGCTGCAGTTCAGACTCGCGAATCTCACGACCTTTCACCTCGGGTCATCGCACCCATCGCCTGTCACACGCCTCGTAATTTACGCAACAAAGACACGCGATCCGCCCCCAACGGTCTTCACCTTCCTTGGTGCGTCATGTCTTGTTCCTGTACTCGGGGTAAGAGATCCGGTCCATCAGGCGATCTCCCAGTCCCAATACTTCAGTTCCGTGCTTACAACCGAGACTTTCATGGCGAGTTTCCTACAATTTTCTTGAAGTTATCGATCAGCCTATTCAAATAAACGTTACATTACATTGAAGCAGTGTCAGAATTGTGATCTTTGTCACCGGACATGGTGCCTTACAACAGGAGATCGATGCTGTACGTTTAATTCAACCAAGGAAATTAAAAAAAAAAAGAAGCATATAAGTCTAGATATTGAGAGATTTTCTTAACAATATTGACAGTAAAATATTTTTAAGTCTCTGGCTTTGAAACACAAACATTAGTTTCTTGAAGACAAAAACCTTTCATATTAGAAGAGTACTAGCTTGAATTTTCATTGATTTCTCACTAGGACTTTCTGGTAGTGACAAAGTGTTGTGATGATTGAATATCGAAATAGAATTAAAAAAATAATGCCCAACAAATTTGCCAAAGGGATGACAGACAACATGTGGCTGAGTGGATGACACCATTTTATTGGTGGTGCCTTTTTGTGGTGATTGTTTATTTTGTTATTGAGGGGTAAATAAGTGGTCGGTGGTTTCGAAAAATGTGTACAAGCGAATAAAGGGGGGAAGAAAAGAAGGGGAGGTAAAAAAACATGTTTTACTTACTTACAATCTCATGAAAACATCATTATTATTATTGAACGTATTATGTTAACTCCTAATGATAGGGCTTGTTGACATCTCAGTTTCTCACATAAAAGGTGGCAATAACTGGTCAACTTATAAGGCATTATGTTTCCAATGACGTAATAAGTTTCTTTTTAAAAAAAACATTCCAAAACTTCCTCCAGCCAAACATTCCAAAACTTCTTCCAACCAAACTTTCCAAAACGTCCTCTCAGCCAAACTTTCAAAAACGTCCTCCAGCCAAAATTTACAAAACGTCTTCCAGCCAAACATTCCAAATCGTCCTCCAGTCACACTTTTAAAAGACGTCCTCTAGCCAAACTTTGAAAAAACGTCATGCCGCCAAACTTTTAAAAACTTCTTACAGCCAAACATTCCAAAACTTCCTCCAGCCAAACATTCCAAAACTTCCTCCAGCCAAACTTTCAAAAACGTCATGCAACCTAACTTTTAAAAACGTGATGCAGCCAAACTTTTAAAAACGTGAAGCAGCCAAACTTTTAAAAACGTAATGCAGCCAAACTTTTAAAAACGTCATGCAGCCAAACTTTTAAAAACGTGATGCAGCCAAACTTTTAAAAACGTGATGCAGCCAAACTTTTAAAAACCTCATGCAGCCAAACTTTTAATAACGTCCTCCAGCCAAACTTTTAATAACGTCCTCCAGCCAAACTTTTAATAACGTCCTCTAGCCAAACTTTTAATAACGTCCTCCAGCCAAACTTTTAAAACGTCATGCAGCCAAACTTTTAAAAATGTCATGCAGCCAAACTTTTAATAACGTCCTCCAGCCAAACTTTTAAAACGTCATGCAGCCAAACTTTAAAAAATGTCATGCAGCCAAACTTTTAAAGACGTCCTCCAGCCAAACGTTTAAAACGTCATGCAGCCAAACTTTTAAAAACGTCATGCAGCCAAGCTTTTAAAAACGTCATGCAGCCAAACTTTTAAAAACTTCATCCAGCCAAACATTCCAAAACTTCCTCCAGCCAAACTTTACAAAACTTGCTCCAGCCAAACTTTACAAAACTTCCTCCAGCCAAACTTTACAAAACTTCCTCCAGCCAAACTTTCCAAAACTTCCTCCAGCCAAACTTTCCAAAACTTCCTCCAGCCATACAGCTGTGTTAAAATTAACAAGGCCACCAGCATTACTTTTCAAGATAACCGGTATTGACTTTTTGTTTTCGAAAGGCACTTGTACTTGAGTCCGTTGTTAGAGAGAACTAATCAGTTAGAACTGAAAGGGTTAAGCCAACCTTCCCAGTGGAGTCAATTAGACTGTCAGCCCGGACCCCCCTGGGTGAACTGTGGACAAACCTGTCATTTACCTGTTTCACACCTGTACGACCGGTGCTGGCCCCCATATCACTGCACGCTGACAGTGCCCCAGATCGCGGCGGGAAACGAGCTTTTAAGCAAGGCCACCCTCCTGCCTGTTACTTGTGGGACGTTTAACAATTAGCAAGAAATGAAACCGTTTCAATTCTGGTAGAATATTGGACATGGTCAATTATGGGTAGCCTTAAACTGGCTGTAAATCCTGCTTGTGTTGTGTTTGAATTTGCAATTTGTTAAACATCAACATAAAAGTTCTCGATGACTTAATGCGCATGGTTTCAAGCTTTGGGATTAACCCAACGATGATCTCATTAATGTGATGGGCGTCATCAGACAACCAAAGACTTTTAAGTGAACAGTTGAGGAGATAACTCGGGACACATGTGTAATTTTATTTCCCCTTGCCTCCCAGCGTCAGCTCGCTGTGTAGCCCTTGCGATCAGGGAAGTGTTCCAATCATTTCAATGGAAACATCGCAAAAAATACATATGAGCCAGAATGATCGAAACAAATACAGAAGAAGAAAAAGAATGTGTCCTCACCCGACTGAATGAGAGAATCGATACTTAGACTTCATAACATTACCAAAGATGATATCGATACTTAGACTTCATAACAGTCATAACATTACCAAAGATGATATCGATACTTAGACTTTATAACATTACCAAAGATGATATCGATACTTAGACTTTATAAAATTACCAAATATGATATCGATACTTAGACTTCATGACATTTCCAAAGATGATATCGATACTTAGACTTCATAACATTACCAAAGATGATATCGATATTTAGACTTCGTAACATTACAAAAGATGATATCGATACTTAAACTTCATAACATTACCGAAGATGATATCGATACTTAGACTTCATAACATTACAAAAGATGATGTACGACTCAATTCTTCTTTAGTGACAACTAAATTGTCTAAATAGGTCGGATGACTTTATTCGAATGCCACCGACTATTTAGGGACATTGTCAGAGTGCAGAGACGTATCTATGAGTATGAGTAATCAGTAATCAAACTATAGAAAATATCTATTGACGCTATCAAACTACAAAAGGAATCTACTTACATCCCCGAATTTCATAAATCGTATTTACTGCTCTCATAAAAACTATTTTTTAAAAACGGTTTCAATCCCACAAAATAAATTAACTGATCAGATTTCAGATATTTTGACTGGCTAAAAGTCTTGTATCGTTGAGTTACACCTAACGAACATTCATGTATTGTCGAGGTATCCAAATAAAACAATTTGCGGGAATTCCCGTCTGAAGATTTATGGCGTGTACTCGGATCAATTGTACGATTGCTTGGAATTATGTCATTAGCTGTTTGATTTATAATACGAGGTGCACGCCGTTGCAACGCCACGCCAATAAAAATAGATTGAATGCGACAAGGGCGGAGTGGTCAGCTGGCTGGTGAGTGGGATTAATGTCATTGGCGTGCATCCACGGGGGTTGCAAACCAGGCCTTCGTTAAATATAGAACATGTACGGCCAGGGACGAAAATATCTTAGAAGACCAACAATGTTCATTGGACATTTTATGTTTGATGAGGCCATCTGTCGGGCCCCGTCACATGTTTGATCATTTATAGATCTATCATTGTGTACAAGTTGCTTATCGTTGATTCAACGTGGGTCTCATATGACTTCTGGATCAAATACAAGATACACAATATGACTTCTGGATCAAATTACAAGATACACAATATGACTTCTGGATCAAATACAAGATACACAATTTGACTTCTGGATCAAATACAAGATACACAATATGACTTCTGGATCAAATACAAGATACACAAACGAAATTTGTGATCAAGACAATACAATAACGCTCTATTAATTAACTAATACAAAAGTATAAGACGTTTCGGCTAACGCCTTCGTCAATATAAATAAATTACACAGGTATTAAAATTATATCAACATTATATAAGACATACTATATGGTGGAAAAATCATATTTAAGTAAAGATTAAAAAAAAACAAAAAAAAACAAACAAACAAAACAATTACGCGGGATATAAGAAAAGGACGAACTATCAAAAGTCTCGGTAAAAACCACAACGGGATAAAGGATTCCACAGTTATGTAAAATTGTCAATTTTATTTAACCCATATAGAGCCAAAGTACCAAATCCTTTTATGAATCTACTTCCTATGTAGATCCTATGATGTTTATTACCCGCATGTAAAATGTTAGTTTACTGGGATATCTGAAATCCCGTCTGAAGATTCCAGATACTGCAGTTACTTGATTTATATATGCGAGCATTGCACAGAAATTCTGTCATTCTGTCAATCTTTCTCTATCTCTAACACACGTATCAGCTTCTCCTGTCGGAAATGAAAGAACATAATCCCACCTCTTCTCGAAATGGCGTATAAATACACCACACATTATTTCATGTCTATTTTTCCCCTACAATTCCAAGAAATTTCTTTGTGTGGAGAGAATTCACCTTCACTCATAGAATCAAGACGTTTGCCGTCCTGCTTTTCCCGAACACTTTCTTTTCTGACCTTCCTCACCTTGATTATTGGGAACAAATTTCTACAGTCTTTACGTTATTAGAGCTACCTTTGGGCGGTTCTTTCATTCACTTGAGCATCGCTCCCGGGTGCGAGAGGCTCTGGACATTAACTTGACATTTAATTTGTGGCAAAAAATATTTCAAATTTGATCAATGGAGATGTATGTATAAGTGGCGTCGCTAGGGGGGGCTGCTGTGGTGGTGGGCCGCCCTGGGTGACACCATCAGGGGAGGGGTGGCACCAAAATATAAAATTCTATTTGTTCTCGTTATTTAGCACTGGAAAACTCGGAGGAGTTCTATGGGTTAAGTTGTGACGGGGTGACACCATGAGCTACCGCCCCGGGTGACATCAACCCTAGTGACGCCTCTGGTATGCATCACTGGCCTGGCCTCACATCCGTAGGGTCAGTTCCGCCATGACCCAATAGAGATGCAATCTGATTCAAACTATGAGCTCAAGATTTTCGGCTACCTGAGTACAAGACCTTATGTAGCTAATTTCTAGAAGAACGCTCTAAACCGTGGGTCTCAAACATACGGTCCGCGGGCGTATGCGGCCTACCAACTGTATTTTTTCTTTGTGGCCCGCAAGAAAGCCATACAAATTTATACTATTTGTGAAATTAACACAGATACTGGTGCCTGACAAATTTTATAGTCAATTTTCTTTCCTTAAAAATATTATTAAAATTAAATATAAGTAAATTCAGCTGTAGTAAATAAACCATTATTTCAATATTGGCTGTAAAAGCGTTGTACAAATAGATTTAACTAGATGCCCGCTGCATAAATGTGGCAAAGAAGGGGGGGGTGAACTACATCACGAAGAAATCAAAACAAAGGGAATGAACATTGGGGTGGGGATAACTGCCGACGCATTGTTGTTCTAGACACATGTGCTCTGCGGTTAGCTACTTGTCACCCCTCTGACCATGCAACACCCTATGTTTGCCAAACATAAACTAATGGCGGTCCCGCATCGTAGCATATGCCGCTAATGATTTAGTGACGGGTGACATTTTCTGAAAGTAATTGTTGCAGAGAGTGTGTGACTACTTTTCTGTCACTGAGCACAACGGAGAGCACGAAGTTATTATGCCAATGTCGAGAAACAAAGCTTACAGCGGTGTTGCGAAGAAAGTGGGAAATGGACGGGCACAACTACACACATTCTTTAAAAATTAAAAAAGTAATGTTTTAGCTGGGGCGTGTACCAACGACCTTCCGCGTGTTAGGCGAATGTTATAACCATACACTACTAAATGCATGCTATTCTGTTGTTCTGAAAGAACAAAGTACTGTAACTTCTGGTGATGTTTCTGAACATAAAATGGTTGGTACCACTTGTATTGTTACAAATTAAAAACAGGTATGAAGCATTTGATTAAAAATATACACTGGAATAAAAAAATCTGTAAAAATACCCTGAATATGTCTAGAAATGTGTCAAGGACATCAAATCAAACATTCACCAGCATGAAGTTACAAACATCCCACATTCAGTAGCATGAAGTTACAAACATAATACACAGTAGCATGAAGTTACAAACATAATACACAGTAGCATGAAGTTACAAACATAATACACAGTAGCATGAAGTTACAAACATCCCACATTCAGTAGCATGAAGTTACAAACATCACACTTTCAGTAGCATGAAGTTACAAACATCCCACATTCACTAGCATGAAGTTACAAACATAACACATTCAGTAGCATGAAGTTACAAACATAACACCTTTAACAACCCCAAAAGTCATAACTATTACACACCTGTAGCTACAAAGTAAAACGACGTCAGGTGGCAACTAGTACACAATAAACAAAGAAGTCACAATTAGTAAAAGCGATAAAGTCACAATTACTTAATGTGATGAAGTCACAATTAATTAATTTCATGAAGTCACAAATTACTTAATGTGATAGTCACAATTACTTAATGTGATAGTCACAATTACTTAATTTGATGAAGTCGCAATTACTTAATGTGATAAAGTCACTATTACTTAATGAGATAAAGTCACAATTACTTAATGTGATAAAGTCACAATTACTTAATGCGATAAAGTCACAATTACTTAATGTGACAAACTCACAATTACTTAATGTGATAAAGTCACTATTACTTAATGAGATAAAGTCACAATTACTTAATGTGATAAAGTCACAATTACTTAATGTGATAAAGTCACAATTACTTAATGTGATAAAGTCACAATTACTTAATGTGACAAAGTCACAATTACTTAATGTGATCAAGTCACGATTACTTAATGAGATAAAGTCACAATTACTTAATGTGATAGTCACAATTACTTAATGTGATGATGTCACAATCACTTAATGTGATAAAGTCACAATTACTTAATGTGATGAAGTCACAATTAATTAATTTCATGAAGTCACAAATTACTTAATGTGATGAAGTCACAATTAATTAAGTTCATGAAGTCACAAATTACTTAATGTGATAGTCACTATTACTTAATGAGATAAAGTCACAATTACTTAATGTGATAAAGTAACAATTAACAAATGCTATGAAGTCACATCTCCCCTCCCTTCAATGCTACCCGCCGCTTTGTGGTAATTGAAAACAAATAAATGAGATTTTAATCTTAGTGAGCCACACTGTGAATACCTTCAGCTGCAACTTGCTGATAACATGGATGTAGGCGGCCCTTGTCAGACAGACCATGATGTCATTGATGTAGACGGCCCTTGTCAGACATACCATGATGTCATGTATGTAGACGGCCCTTGTCAGACAGACCATGATGTCATGGATGTAGACGGCCTTGTCAGACAGACCATGATGTCATGTATGTAGACGGCCCTTGTCAGACAGACTATGATGTCATGGATGTAGACGGCCCTTGTCAGACAGACCATGATGTCATGTATGTAGACGGCCCTTGTCAGGCAGACCATGATGTCATGTATGTAGACGGCCCTTGTCAGACAGACTATGATGTCATGGATGTAGACGGCCCTTGTCAGACAGACTATGACAGACAGACTATGATGTCATGGATGTAGACGGCCCTTGTCAGACAGACTATGATGTCATGGATGTAGACGGCCCTTGTCAGACAGACCATGATGTCATGGATGTAGACGGCCCTTGTCAGGCAGACCATGATGTCAAGGATGTAGACAGACCATAATGTCATGGATGTAGACAGACCATGATGTCATGGATGTAGACAGACCATGATGTCATGGATGTAGACAGACCATGATGTCATGGATGTAGACAGACCACGATGTCATGGATGTAGACAGACCATGATGTCATGGATGAAGACGAGCCTTGATGATATGGATGTAGATTTGAGATATTGACAAGGCCATGAGTTGATGATGATGGTCATGGAACAATATACATTTGAATATGACAACCAAAAAATTTTTTATCGACCATTGTCTCACCACGAATTCGTTTGAAGTATTTACCACTTAGTGGAGCACAAGGACAAAGATCCATTTTACTCATAGCCAGAGAAGATAGGCAGTTTATAATAGATCTATTTTAAAAAAAATGGATAGCTAGCAACCTGTAGGACGCTTGGTCTAATATGTTTGGGGGTTGGGGGTGGAGTGTGTGAGTGCGTGGGGGAGGCGTGTGTGAGGCCATGGGGGAGACGGGAGGTGTGTGGGAAGCCGCGGGGGAGGCATTTGTGAAGCCACGTGTTGGGGGTGTTTGTGAGGGCGCCGGGTGTGTGTGTGTGATGGCGTGGTATGTCACGTCCAGGAACATGCTCCCTACAAGCAGCGTGTGATAGACATAAAAGTATATAATGATATCCCTACCGTCCCTCTTCCGTAAATAACTAGGGCCCCCAATGTCGCCCCAAACATTCCATCTCCTTGCAAGACATGGGCACCTAACGTTGCCCCAAACCATGCCATCTCCGTGCCCTACAGGGTCATTCCATGTTGCCCCCGCCATCCCAGCTGTGAAAGCCGTGTTTATAAACCAAGAATGGACAGATGGAATCATTCATTAACTCCCAGGCTTGCTGCATTCTGGCGGCCTCCCCCGCCCTCACCCTCTCATCTTTAAATCTGTAATCACACGCACCTGTACGTTCAAGTAAGTTTAACGTTGGAATTTAGTTGCTTTCTGGCAATCAGGGCTCGTGTGATAGAGGCTAGGGAATTTAGTTGCTTTCTTGCAACCATTGGCGCGTGTGATAGAGGGTAGGGAATTTAGTTGCTTTCTGGCAACCATGGGCGCGTGTGATAGAGGGTAGGGAATTTAGTTGCTTTCTGGCAACCATGGGCGCGTGTCATAGAGGGTAGGGAATTTAGTTGCTTTCTGGAAACCATGGGCGCGTGTCATAGAGGGGCCAGGGAATTTAGTTGCTTTCTGGCAATCAGGGTTCGTGTGATAGAGGGTGGGGAATTTAGTTGCTTTCTGGCAATGAGGGATCGTGTGATAGAGGGTAGAGAATTTGGTTGCTTTCTGGCAATGAGGGATCGTGTGACCATTCTAACCTGTCCAAAGTTGAGTTGAAGGCTTTATCTCCATCAAACCGACAGACAAAGGTGGAGCCGTTGTTGTGTGGGATAGGGATTTATACATCAAAGAAGCCCAGAGACAACTGGACGATACCCGGTTCTACCATAAAAGAAACACGGATCCCATCTTAAATTATAACACCACTGTCAAGAAAACAATTCACGAGTTGATCACTGAATGCGCTCTCCCCAAATCAGCATCTAGGATGCACATCTTTGACAGTGACTTGGGAAAGCCTTCTTTTTATCTGCTTCCCAAAATTCACAAGGATGGCAACCCTGGTAGACCCATTTTCTCAGCTTGTTCGTGTCCAACTGAACACATTTCTGAATTCCTTGATGGTGTCTTCCAACCCATAGTGGCATCACTCCCTACATACATTAAAGATAACAACCATGCCTTAATGACATTCGAGTCACTCACCATCACTCCAGACACAAAACATTATCTATTCCTCCTTGATGTATCTTCCCTTTATACATCTATTCCCCACAATGATGGCCTTCTGGCTGTGCAATATTTTTTGGACAGGCAACCCCACCCCAGTATACCCACACACGCCTTACTACGGCTGGCTGAATTAGTTCTAACCCTCAGCTCGTTTGAGTTCAATGGCCAGTTCTTTGACCAAATCAGTGGGGTCGCTATGGGGACTAAAATGGGACCAAGATATGCTTGTTTGTTTATGGGCCACTTTGAACACAGAGTGGGACAGGAATACACTGGTCGCCTCCCTGAATTCTACAAGAGGTACATAGATGACGGTATCGGGGTGACTAATATGGAGAGAAGTGAACTGGACACTTTTATTAACTTTGTTGACTCCTTCAACCCATCCATTAGATTCACCTACCAAATTTCTGAACTCTCTGTCAATTTCCTGGACATCACTGTAACTCTCCAGAAAAACTGCCTCCTAACTTCGGTCTACTTCAAACCCACAGACAGCCACTGTTATCTTCTCTACCCTTCTTCTCATCCCAAAACTTGTATGGACTCCATTCCCTTTTGTCAACTTCTTCGACTCCGTAGACTGTGTCAATCTCAGGAGGATTTTTGGGAAAAGGCTTTGGAAATGGTGGAGTTTTTTAGACAAAGGTCATATCCTGAAGCCACACTTCAACATGCGCTTCAGCGGGTCAAAAACTTCACTCGTGCCGACGCCTTTTTACCACGCACCCGTGATACCAACCAAAGGAGCAAGCTGGTTCTTACTTACCTTCCACACAACATCAAAGCCAAAGAAATATACCTGAAGAACCGAGCTAACCTCCTTGCGGACCCTGAGACGAACAACATATTCTCCACCCCAACCCTCATTGTATTTAGGAGGGACAGAAACCTACGTGATCTTCTGGTTCGCACCCGCCTCCCCACATCACCCAACCATCTGGGTACTTTACCATGCGGCCGACTTCGGTGTAAGACATGTCCTTTTGTTGTGCAAGCCGAACAGATAAACTTCCCTAAGGGGCTATTTATGATTAAGGATGGTTTCACTTGCGCTAGCCGCAACATTGTCTACACCATTGTGTGTAAGCGCTGTCCTTTGAAATACATAGGAGAGACGGGACGATCTTTGTCGTGCCGAATGTCTGAACATATTAGGGCGATTACACAAGATAAACAGTGTCCCGTCTCCCGTAACTTCAATGGACGCGACCATATGGGTGTCAAGGACCTGGCAGTCACTGCTATTGTCTCGTGCACAAACACGCCCACGCGGGTCCAGATTGAAAACAGATTGATAGAAAATCACGGTACACTTGCCCCACATGGGATGAATGTTGTCTTTTCTTTGACCACCTAGGCGTTTACCCCTCCCACTCTCTGCTTTCCTATATAAATTCGCTCTGTCATCTCTCAGTTTCACTTTTTTTGATACTTTGGATTTCACCGCAGCTAAGTTTCTTCATTTTATTTTTATTTTCGTTTTACTTGTGTATTGTATGTTCGTTGATAAAGGCTCTTTGCCGAAAAGTTCGCTGTTTTGTTACGTCCCGTCAGGCTAACCCTTACCTTGTTTACGTCTTTTTCATTTAATTTTGTATAAGCCTGATTGCAGTCCTACCCCTCATTTTGTTTACGATCGTGTGATAGAGGGTAGGGAATTTGGTTGCTTTCTGGCAATAAGGGATCGTGTGATAGAGGGTAGAGAATTTGGTTGATTTCTGGCAATAAGGGATCGTGTGATAGAGGGTAGAGAATTTGGTTGATTTCTGGCAATAAGGGATCGTGTGATAGAGGGTAGAGAATTTAGTTGATTTCTGGCAATCAGGGCTCGTGTGAAAGAGGGTAGGGAATTTAGTTGCTTTCTGGCAACCATAGGTGCGTGTGATAGAGGGTAGGGAATTTAGTTGCTTTCTGGCAACCAGGGCTCGTGTGATAGAGGGTAGGGAATTAAGTTGCTTTCTGGCAATGAGGGATCGTGTGATAGAGGGTAGAGAATTTAGTTGCTTTCTGGCAATCAGGGCTCGTGTGATAGATGGTAGGGAATTTAGTTGCTTTCTGGCAATCAGGGCTCGTGTGATAGATGGTAGGGAATTTAGTTGCTTTCTGGCAACCATGGGTGCGTGTGATAGAGGGTAGACAATTTAGTTGCTTTCTGGCAATCAGGGCTCATGTGATAGATGGTAGGGAATTTAGTTGCTTTCTGGCAACCATGGGTGCGTGTGATAGAGGGTAGGGAATTTAGTTGCTTTCTGGCAACCACGGCTCGTGTGATAGAGGGGCCGGGAATTTAGTTGCTTTCTGGCAACCAGGGCTCGTGTGATAGAGGGTAGGGAATTTAGTTGCTTTCTGGCAACCATGGGTGCGTGTGATAGAGGGTAGGGAATTTAGTTGCTTTCTGGCAATCAGGGCTCGTGTGATAGTGGGGCCGGGAATTTAGTTGCTTTCTGGCAATCATGGGTCGTGTAAGGGAGGGGTGGGAATTTAGCTTCTCTTCGGAAATGATAGATGACCTTTGACTTGAATACAATTTTCACTAATGCATTGGTAAAAAAAAAAGGAAAGAAATCGCGTTATGGGTAGTCAAAAGTAATTACTTAATGTTCGGTACAAAAGTTACTATACAATAGTTTTCCTCTCCTAAACGTGTGACTTATGGGCCCCACTCCAAAACCGGTGCTTCGCAAACTGTTCAGTATGGCGGACCAGCGGGAATCGTTGCATTGCACTAAGGGACAGATGCACTACTTTCACTGCACAGAAGTCGTAGTAGTGACATGAACTTTTGAAAAGAAAAATCACTTGTCTTCACTGGTCTTTATGTTCTTGGGCGGTAACTTATCTAATACACATATGTTCTTGGGCGGTAACTTATCTAATACACNCTGTAAACGTTTCTTTTTATAAAACCTAAGTTTTGTTTGATTTTTTAAAAATAACTTCATTTACCTGCGGGGATTCAGTTATAGTTTCTCTTTTATTATGACACCGAAATATTTTACATTTTTTGTTTTGGTTAGTTCTTTTACATGAATGAAATGTTTTACATGTATTTGTCTCTTTTTCTTTGTTACTCTTAACTTATCTGAGTGGAAAGACATACTCCAGTTAGTTTCCCATTTTATTGGTGCAGATTTAGATCCACTAATTATTACAGTTTGTATCCTATCCAAAGGGAAGTCTTGGATCCAGTGATGTATGGGATCTGAAAGAAGTTAAGCTCTTTAAGTAAACTGAGGTGGTGAACTTTGTCAAACGCTTTTGAGAAGTCTAGTAATATTCCGAATGCTCGTGTTGTAAGAAATATTAAAATTATATTTTTAATGTATGGGCCAGTTCAAAACTCACATCTACTACAAATTAACATACACTCCTCCCAAGAAATAATTCAAATAAATACAAATTATTTTCATTTCTATCTTTTTTGTAGGAGAGCATTGCTGATAAATTGAGATATTTTAAGGGTTAGTTATTAGGGACCGGCGGACCCCCACTTTGAGTAGCACTGACTTAGATCGTTTGCGTCCGGGATCGGTGCCCCTGCCTCATTTAGTAACCATTTACTTATTTTGGCGCCCCTGTACCTCGCTGTCCGGGGACATATGTACACGCCCCCTCCACCATTCGCTACGCCTTAGCCTTAGTCCCACTCACTAGATTAATTATCAATTAAAAAAAACAACATTTTTTTAAAAACAACGACAGACAAATGTTGCCAAACATCTGAGTTGAGACTTCTTCTACTCCGCTGTGAATTTTTTCAACTGCAATCTGCTCTTGATGTCTGCAATAACATTAACATCAACATTTGCGACAACACCAGACTTCCTCGGGTCACACCAAGAAAGGCGTGAGCTCAAACCCCTTGCCTCCCTTCTCACGACACTCTTTATGTTCTTGGGCGGTAACTTATCTAATACACAAATGTTCTTGGGCGGTAACTTATCTGATACACCTATGTTCTGGGGCGGTAACTTATCTAATATACAAATGTTCTTGGGCGGTAACTTATCTAATACACCTGTGTTCTTGGGCGGTAACTTATCTAATACACCTATGTTCTTGGGTGGTAACTTTTCTAATGCACCTATGTTCTTGGGCGGTAACTTTTCTAATGCACCTATGTTCTTGGGCGGTAACTTATCTAATACGCCTATGTTCTTGGGCGGTAACTTATCTAATACACATATGTTCTTGGGCGGTAACTTATCTAATACACCTATGTTCTTGGGCGGTAACTTATCTAATACACATATGTTCTTGGGCGGTAACTTATCTAATACACATATGTTCTTGGGCGGTAACTTATCTAATACATCTATGTTCTCCATCGCCAAGGGCAGGAACTATGATGTCTTCTCAGAATGTAGCTTAAGAAAAAAGAAGTCAAATGTTAGGCAACATTTTTTTTAAACTTGTTATTAATGTATTTATTTATGTTTGTTTTGTGTTGTGTCCCATAACCTCGTGGTCGAAGGGGGGGTCTAATGTTTCCATTAGAAACTTCTCGGGGCTTTGTAGACCTAGGCCACATTTTTATCAATGATTTTAAAAATATATATAAGCGTAAGTTTTTATAAACGAGAATATAAAACAGAGTGAAAAAGAGTTTACGTTACATCAATATATAGACTACCACCAGAATGGCCAAATTTCTGTAGATTCGTCAAGATAAAGAGAATAAACGTATTAAACTTATTACACGTACAGTCTCTTATCTTATATTATGAATATGTTCATATAAATATAGTTTGTTATATTCAGGCGGATATTGTGTTTCTTAACATCAGCATATCTTATCTTATCTTATCTTATCTATCTTATCTTATCTTCTATACAGAAGATTATTGCATCGTACGCTAATCTATGGTTTGTGTTTAGTCATGCATTCTTATTAGAGTTTTAAATGTTGATAAAGTGTTGGTTTTCCTTGTTTATTCAGTCCACCTATTCCACTCCCGAATTCAGGGCGGGAAGAATGAGATCTTTTATGTGTTTGTTTTTGCATACCGAATACGAAAGGTGTTTTTATCATGTCTATCTGAGGGTTGTATTAAGTTATCTTTGTGTTGTATTTCTAATTTAGAATTAATTGCCTTATGTATAATTACTAATTTACTCTTGGTTCTTCTATCCTCTAGTGTTTCAAAGTTTAATGATTTAACTAATAGTGTTATTCTTGTCAGTTTTGAATATTCTCCAGTAATGAATCTGGCAGCTCCTTTTTTAAATTTGTTTTATAGTTTATCAATGTTTTCTTTGGTGGATGGGTACCATACAGAAGATGCATAATCTAGTATAGGTCTCACCAGGGTGAGGTAGCATTTTAGTTTTGTATCTTTATTACATCTGTAAACGTTTCTTTTTATAAAACCTAAGTTTTGTTTGATTTTTTAAAAATAACTTCATTTACCTGCGGGGATTCAGTTATAGTTTCTCTTTTATTATGACACCGAAATATTTTACATTTTTTGTTTTGGTTAGTTCTTTTACATGAATGAAATGTTTTACATGTATTTGTCTCTTTTTCTTTGTTACTCTTAACTTATCTGAGTGGAAAGACATACTCCAGTTAGTTTCCCATTTTATTGGTGCAGATTTAGATCCACTAATTATTACAGTTTGTATCCTATCCAAAGGGAAGTCTTGGATCCAGTGATGTATGGGATCTGAAAGAAGTTAAGCTCTTTAAGTAAACTGAGGTGGTGAACTTTGTCAAACGCTTTTGAGAAGTCTAGTAATATTCCGAATGCTCGTGTTGTAAGAAATATTAAAATTATATTTTTAATGTATGGGCCAGTTCAAAACTCACATCTACTACAAATTAACATACACTCCTCCCAAGAAATAATTCAAATAAATACAAATTATTTTCATTTCTATCTTTTTTGTAGGAGAGCATTGCTGATAAATTGAGATATTTTAAGGGTTAGTTATTAGGGACCGGCGGACCCCCACTTTGAGTAGCACTGACTTAGATCGTTTGCGTCCGGGATCGGTGCCCCTGCCTCATTTAGTAACCATTTACTTATTTTGGCGCCCCTGTACCTCGCTGTCCGGGGACATATGTACACGCCCCCTCCACCATTCGCTACGCCTTAGCCTTAGTCCCACTCACTAGATTAATTATCAATTAAAAAAAACAACATTTTTTTAAAAACAACGACAGACAAATGTTGCCAAACATCTGAGTTGAGACTTCTTCTACTCCGCTGTGAATTTTTTCAACTGCAATCTGCTCTTGATGTCTGCAATAACATTAACATCAACATTTGCGACAACACCAGACTTCCTCGGGTCACACCAAGAAAGGCGTGAGCTCAAACCCCTTGCCTCCCTTCTCACGACACTCTTTATGTTCTTGGGCGGTAACTTATCTAATACACA
>MUZC01000986.1:33536-43735 GCA_002072015.1 Radix auricularia | reverse complement strand
CCCCCCCCCCCCCACACACACACACACATACACACACGGGCGCATATCAGAGCAGCAATACCTCGAGTGAAAGTTTGTAAAACATTAATTTCTTTTCAGTCCGAAAGTTGATATTAAAAAGTTTTGTTTTTTAAAACTCCTTAGACCGAACGAGAATGAGTTGGACTGTATAGCGGCTAGTATCAAAGCTGAAAGTTTATTGTCACGCATGATTAGCTATTCACACAAGTTTTGTGTCTATTTTAACACATTAAGTAAATTTAATTTTTTTTTTTTAAAAAGTTGGAATCAATGGTGCAATTATCGTCAAGAAATATTGTCTTTGAAAATGTTAGAATCTCTTGTTAGTAAAAACTTTGGGTGTGAAAAGTCGATTTTGACATGCACAAACAAAACTACATTTGGCAATCTGTTAAAAGTCGATTTTGACATGCACAAACAAAACTACATTTGGCAATCTCTTACAAGTCGATTTTGACATGCACAAACATAACTACATTTGGCAATCAGTAAAAGTCTATTTTGACATGCATAAGCAAAACTACATATATTTGGCAATCTACTACTAAAACTTGAAACTAGTTTTTACACCTACACATTGAAATACATTTTGATAACTGCAAGTATAACCAGATTTTCACACGTACAATTTAACGTACGCTTCTTTTAACGTTTATTTGATCGTTGTTACTGTTCAGTTTACAAATATTTCTTTGTGACATTAAAACCGACATTAAAGTCAAAATATTAATGAGAAAAGACAAGGCATCGCCATAACGGCTCCAGTCTTATTGAGAGGCGTTTAAATAGTCTACCGTTGCTAATTGTTTTAATAACGGCCAATTATAACCTTGACAAGGTTATTAAAAATCCGAGACTTTCGTCTCTAGTTAGGGTTCATAATGAGTCCCGACTGCACCCCCACCCCCCACTCCCGGCAGCTAAACGTGCTGATAATCAAATCAAGGAATTAGACGTCCGTCCTCGTGAATACAAGAGGATGTTCAGCGTTGGACGACGGAGAGACGAGTGGAAGTGTCACGGAGTCAGACTGGAAACAATGTATAGACAGTACTGTATACCAGAGGCGTCACTAGGGTTGGTGTCACCCGGGGCGGTATATCATGGTGTCACCCATTCACGACCTAACCCATAGAACGTCTCCGAGTTTTCCAGTGCAAAATAACGGGTATATACAGAATTTTACATTTTGGTGTCACTCTCCTGATGGTGTCACCCGGGGCTCCCGCCCCCACCACACCCTCTAGCGACACCACTGCTGTAGACTGTACCTATATTATTATACACATGAGCCACGACAGATCTGTGTAAAATTGTCTAATTGAGGTTTTATGGGACAGAATAACCCTGTTTACCATATAATTAGACATTACCAGGACATTCCTGTGCTTAGATTACCAGTTTTGCTCTATAGGACATATCTGTTATAATACCAATTTTCTTAGACAGCGCAATCCTTTTCCTGTAGTAGTTTGATAAGCCAGATGATTTTCAGGGGTAAGACTGGCCTGTTCGTATGTAACAAATTATACGAAATATCAAATCTCACAAGAATACATGTAACTATGTATTATGATACCGTATATAAGTTCCACATTCTATTCTGAGATGGGCAATTACATAAATCTCCAAAATATATCCACTTTCTGCTTGTACAATTCAGTTAAACGCTTGCACACCACTGGCAGATGCGTCACTTGGTGAGGGTGTGTGTGACTGACAGCACCAGTTGACACCAGCACAAAGGGTGCCGTAACTTAAAATTCAGATTTTCTAATCATTTGGTCTTGCAGACTAGGAGGAGGTCTAAGAGGTAAGTCGTGAGGGGATGGCAAACCCTAGTGACGCCTCTGACTGCTGTAAACCCCCCCACCTTTCTCTGTGCGTGCGTATTTGTGAGTGTATGTGTCGATGGGCGGTGGCTACTGGTCCTACAAAATGAGGGGTGAGACTGCATTGACTCTTTGGATTTCACCGCAGATAAGTTTTTTATTTTTCATATCCGTTTTAGTTGTGTATTGTATGTCCGTTGAAAAAGGCTCTTTGCCGAAACGTTCCCTGTTTTGTTACGTCCTGTCAGGCTAACCCTTACATTGTTACGGCTATTGGCCCTGCTCTCCAGATGAGCTTTTGCGGTGGTGAACCTAATACCCTTCCTGAAGATGTGATCAGAGGTTCCCAATTTGTTCTCCCAAGGGTTTGAGAAATTCCTCTCCTATGTCGCCCAAAGACAAATAAGTCAATCCCATGACTCCTTATTTTTCTTTCAGCCAGGTGTCTCTGACAAGGTGTCTCTGACAAGGTGTCCCTAACAAGGTATCCCTTACAAGGTGTCCCTGACAAGGTGTCTCTGACAAGGTGTCCCTGACAAGGTGTCCCTGACAAGGTGTCTCTGACAAGGTGTCTCTGACAAGGTGTCTCTGACAAGGTGTCCCTGACAAGGTATCCCTGACAAGGTGTCCCTGACAAGGTGTCGCTGACAATGTGTCTCTGACAAGGTCTCTCTGACAAGGTGTCTCTGGCAAGGTGTCTCTGACAAGGTGTCTCTGACAAGGTGTCTCTGACAAGGTGTCCCTGTCAAGGTGTCTCTGACAAGGTGTCCCAGACAACGTGTCTCTGACAAGGTGTCCCTGACAAGGTGTCACTGACAATGTCTCTCTGACAAGGTGTCTCTGACAAGGTGTCTCTGAAAAGATGTCCCAGTTAAGGTGTCTCTGACAAGGTGTCCCAGACAACGTGTCTCTGACAAGGTGTCGCTGACAAGGTGTCGCTGACAAGGTGTCGCTGACGGCCTAATGGTACAAAGAAAACAGGCAGAATCCAACACCAAAAAATTGTACCTGTTTGGTTGTATGTACAGAGTATAGGACGATAGCCTTGTAAAATGGGTGAGTGTGGCGGGGGGATATATAAGGTAAGCCAGGTATACGTGAGCAAAGATTTGAAGGGTGGGGGTGGGAATAAATATAGTCGATGTACTTGGCCTGGAATTAATATCGAAGGTCAACATGGCACAGAGACATTGGTTTGTTATTAGAGTAAAGTTACCCTCAAAGTACGTAGGTAGTGTAAAGTTACTCTCAAAGTACGTAGGTAGTGTAAATATACTCTCAAAGTACGTAGCTAGTGTAAAGTTACTCTCAAAGTACGTAGCTTGTGTAAAGTTACTCTCAAAGTACGTAGGTAGTGTAAAGTTACTCTCAAAGTACGTAGATAGTGTAAAGTTACTCTTAAAGTACGAGTATAGTATAAAGTTACTGTTTAAGTACGTAGATAGTGTAAAGTTACTCTCAAAGTACGAGTATAGTGTAAAGTTACTCTCAAAGTACGTAGATAGTGTAAAGTTACTCTCAGAGTACGTATGTAACATTAACATGCGTCGGTCTGGCATTTCACTATACATAAGGCGTGTTTGTGTCAAGTAACTTTACAAGACGTGAGCAGAGGGGGCCTGCCTGGACGGCAACCACACCATTTCCACGCCTCTGGGTTGCAGTAAGAATGGGCCCAGACAGTCCAGACAGCCCAGATAGTCAGACAGTCCAGACAATCCAGACAGTCAGACAGTCCAGACAGTCAGTCAAGACAGTCCAGACAGTCAGTCAAGACGTCCAGACAGTCAGTCCAGACAGTAAGTCCAGACAGTCCAGCTTGTTCTTCCAGAAAGATGTTTCAGGTTCACAACTCCGGCTCCACCAACACACACGTCAGAGAAAAGTGTATGTGTGTGTGTGTGTGTGTGTGTGTGTGTGTGAGAGTGTGGTGGGGGGGTGTCACTGCACAAACGTAAGTTTGTATGTTCAGAGGGCGGGCAACTCCAGCGTATCAATATTTGACGGCCACGAACTGCCTGAGAGTTGTCACCGCTGGTGAAAGGGAGGCGATGCACCGCGCAACGTCTAGGGATTGAAAACATGCGCCATCAAGAAGTAGGGCAAGTAGGTGTGGCAGCGCGGTGTGCCATTGTGTTGGAGTGTGAACAAATGGTGAGGGAGTGGGGCGAGCTCGGAGGGGGGAGGTACGTACGTTGAACAAATGGTGAGGGAGTGGAGTGGAGGGTACGAGGCCATGGAATGTCAATATTTGTGAGCATAATCACTTGACGCCATGTTTGTTGATAATTATTTTCCGTTTTGTCGCCTGTTGAGGTGGATGATAAAATTGGTGTCTTTTGGCGTCAACTGTTGGTGGATGTCGTTATGGCCGACAAATTTCTAATAAAATGTCAATAATACGTTTGTAATATGACTACACGGAGATGAGTGGATTCACTTATCATTGGACCCTTCAAAATGTTTGGAAATTTCTGTTATAACAAGTCCTGAAATTCCTCTTCCACCAATTGATGAATTCAGAGGCGTCACTTGGATTGGTGTCATCCGGGGCGGTAGCTCATGGTGTCACCCCCTCATGATTTAACCCATAGAACTCCACCGAGTTTTCCAGTGCCAAGTAACGGGAATAAATAGCATTTTACGATCTGGGGTCACCCCCTTGATGGTGTAACCCGGGGCGGCCCGCCAACACCACACCCCTCTAGTGACACCCTGGATGAATTGTTGTAGTTTATTAATAAAATTTGACTTATGGTCAAGCAATGATGCCAGATCTAAACATTATTGGTGACCATTTTCGATTAATATTGAAGTGTTTTTAAGAAATGTTTTTTTATATTAATATTATAATTGCTATGTTACATTAAAAAAATAATTTGAGAACTTATTTAGCGCAGAAACCCAGAAAATACCCTTGCTCACAGCGCTTCAAATGAAAATAATAACACATATTTTTTAATGCAATCAGTTCAAATATTCATATCATAAGTTAACAAAAGGTATAATGACATGATGGTACGAATAAGCTTTGTTTATTTGTAAAGCATAGTTATAGAAGATGTGTTTCAGTTCAGGCTTGTGGGCCTGAGTAGTATAAAAAATACAAATGTGTAATGGTAGAGAATTCCATTTTTTGTGGTACAAAACGAGAAACATATATGATATGTGTCGTATAATATAAATGATACGTGACCTATAATATAAATAATATGTGAGTATAAAATAAATGATATGTGACATATAATATAAATGATATGTGACATATAATATAAATGATATGTGACGTGTAATATAAATGATATGTGACATATAATATAAATGATACTTGACGTATAATATAAATGATATGTGAGTATAATATAAATGATATGTGACGTATAATATACATGATATGTGACGTATAATATAAATGATATGTGAGTATAATATAAATGATACTTGACGTATAATATAAATGATATGTGAGTATAATATAAATGATATGTGACGTATAATATAAATGATATCTGACATATAATATAAATGATACTTGACGTATAATATAAATGATATGTGAGTATAATATAAATGATATGTGACGTATAATATACATGATATGTGACGTATAATATAAATGATATGTGAGTATAATATAAATGATACTGGACGTATAATGTACATGATATATAATATAAATGATATGTGACATATAATATAAATGATACGTCATGTATAATATAAATGGTATGTGACGTATAATATGAATGCACGCGCCTATGTTAACGTGTATGCCAAGTACATAAACTTTTTATCGGGAAAATAACACCACCCAACACGCCATCTATTGACACTGGGCGGTTTGTCTTCTGTGAACAGAGTACAGTGTACGAGAGACTTGAACTCGCCCACAGCCCGGTCGTCACCTTTGATCAACACTCTTGTTACATTTGTACAGGGAGACAGGACCAGAGGCTTTGGGGGCTAGAGGTGTTTGAAACATGTCCCAGAGAAGATCACTCGACACCTGGTAGTAGGTCGTTTGTTACAGCCAGGGGCGTCAATAGGGGGATGACACCATGAGCTACCGCCCCGGGTGACACCAACCCTAGTGACGCCTATGATTACATCGATATATCTGGCACCTGGAGGACAAGATAAATATAGAAACCACGGGAAGGTTTGTAGGGGGGGGGTGATGTGAAGGGGCAGGATGAAAGGAGAGGAAAACTTCATTGCGAATTTTTTTTCTTCAAAATGATGTCATGTACCCGTAACTGTAAAACTGTAAGGATATTTTGAACAACACATCGGCTCAGATGTTCTATGGACGAAATTATGTATGGGGCACTATAAATTCCTTAGGTCAGATTCAGGATAATCGTGATTTAAGCCTACGGGTCAGTGGCCAGTGGTGGTGGGGATATAAGACGTGAACTCTTCACTAACTTACGTCTATAAACCTGAGCTATACATAAGTCATATCCTATTAAGTACTGTGGCTATTTTTAGACCAAGGTTATGTTCAACAAGTCTCTTAAAAACGCATTTCAGCATTTAAGGCAGTTGAAAAAAAATAATTTGATTACAAAGGATTGTAAGGAAGTTTGGTCCAGGGCTTAGGCTGGAAACCACTTTACCAACTCACAATAACACTAAGAAATAACGTACATCTGTTGTGAGATCGGTTGAGTACGTTGAATAGGATTCTCTGACAATTTATTCACTTGTTAACCCGCCATTAATGAAGGCGACCTAAATTCAATCCCAGGGTGTTCTATATAATAGATTCACACCATTAAATGACTTACCACAGTTGCCCCTTGTTATCTTATCTCTCCTCAAGACTGTTTCGATTTTTTAAAAAACAAAAAACAACTAAACAAATATACTAAGTTTCCTTGACCCTGTCAAGCCATCTATTATAAAACACCTTATATCAAATAAGTTTCATAGAACCCGTCAAGCCATCTATTATAAAACACCTTATATCAAATAAGTTTCCTAGAGCCCGTCAAGCCATGTATTATAAAACACCTTACATCAAATAAGTTTCCTAGAACCCGTCAAGCTATCTATTATAAAACACCTTATATCAAATAAGTTTCCTAGACCCTATCAAGCCATCTATTATAAAACACCTTATATCAAATAAGTTTCCTAGACCCTATCAAGCCATCTATTAGCCACTGTCCAGTGGTGACTAATTTTAAACCCCACTGACACACTGTTTATTGGTAACTAATTTTAAACCCCACTAACACACTGTCCGGTGGTGACTCATTTTAAACCCCACTAACACACTGTCCGGTGGTGACTCATTTTAAACCCCACTGGCACACTGTCCGGTGGTGACTATTTTTAAACCCCACTGACACACTGTCCGGTGGTGACTATTTTTAAACCCCACTGGCACACTGTCCGGTGGTGACTATTTTTAAACCCCACTGGCACACTGTCCGGTGGTGACTCATTTTAAACCCCACTAACACACTGTCCAGTGGTGACTAATTTTAA
The DNA here is from genome assembly GCA_002072015.1 of Radix auricularia. Classification (NCBI taxonomy): domain Eukaryota; kingdom Metazoa; phylum Mollusca; class Gastropoda; family Lymnaeidae; genus Radix; species Radix auricularia. Next base: position 36,386 of record MUZC01000986.1, on the reverse strand, counting down.
ACCCCACTAACACACTGTCCGGTGGTGACTATTTTTAAACCCCACTGACACACTGTCCGGTGGTGACTATTTTTAAACCCCACTGGCACACTGTCCGGTGGTGACTCATTTTAAACCCCACTAACACACTGTCCGGTGGTGACTCATTTTAAACCCCACTAACACACTGTCCGGTGGTGACTATTTTTAAAACCTACTCACACACCGCAAAGTGCAGATGTTGGCGAGAGTAAATAAACTCCTTAAATCTTCCTCATAACAAGCGTCTCTAGGAAGAACTCGGAGAAAATCTGGCCATATGTTGCTCACGTGTATTGCGTTACCCTCACGGAAAAGCAAAATATCACCAAATCACGCGGCTCCCAAACTGCCAATGTTTTCCCCCAACGAGACAACTACAGCCAAAACAGCGCTGTTCTCTGCGTGCTCACCTCGTGTTTGCCGGTGTGTTGTTTGTAAACAACGACTTCGCGCCAGCAAGTCACGTGAGAAGGTTCGTAGCGAGCCGTTGGCTCCTCGGGTAAGGGAATACCGGGTGCCTCGTAAGTTCGAACCCCAGTTTCTCGCGTGTCATTGGCTCCTTGAGTTCGCGAGCTTAAAATTCAAACAGAAAATATTGTGATTTGTTTACTCTGGGAATTTCAGCCGTTAGTACGTCAGGATATGGCAGCGTTCCTTCAAATAACATCATGACATTAATAATAATAATAATAATGACAATAATAATAATAATAATAAAAACACTATTCTTTTTAAAAATTAAAAAAAAAAAAGCACAAATCCTTTTAGACAGCACTGATCCGCAAAAGTGATTATTTTTTACTCGGTTCCAAAAGTTTGTGTTATTTCCAGGTTCAAACTAAATATATCTCCAATCTTCACATAACGGGACGCCAACACAATGATGTGAGACGTAATCATAAACAATATCCGACATTTCATTCTGTGATGTGTGAGTGCTATCTGACTACAACACACTTGAAAGTTACTACTTGATATGATTTTCGGTGTTTTTTGTAACTATGGAAGATCCTGGAGAAGCTGGACCATGATAGAGATGCCTGGAGGTCTCTATAAGGTGGCCTATGGGAAGCTGGACCATGATAGAGATGCCTGGAGGTCTCTAGTAGGTGGCCTATGAGAAGCTGGACCATGATAGAGATGCCTGGAGGTCTCTAGTAGGTGGCCTATGCCCTTGGAGGAAGCGCAGACGCCGACGATGATCGGTGGATGTCCCTCATGGACGGGAAGGCTCAACCATTTGATATGATACGATCTGTAAATACATATAGGATTAGGGAGCTTATTTTCGAGCGGCATATAGGGACAAATGCTTTTCTGTTAATGGCTTCTCTCCTCAATGTATTTTAAATCCTTGTGCTGGTCATTCCTTGTGCTGGTCATTCCTTGTGCTGGTCATTCCTTGTGCTGGTCATTCCTTGTGCTGGTCATTCGTTGTGCTGGTCATTCGTTGTGCTGGTCATTCGTTGTGCTGGTCATTCGTTGTGCTGGTCAATCCTTGTGCTGGTCATTCGTTGTGCTGGTCATTCCTTGTGCTGGTCATTCGTTGTGCTGGTCATTCCTTGTGCTGGTCATTCCTTTTGCTGGTCATTCCTTTTGCTGGTCATTCCTTTTGCTGGTCATTCCTTTTGCTGGTCATTCCTTGTGCTGGTCATTCCTTTTGCTGGTCATTCCTTGTGCTGGTCAATCCTTGTGCTGGTCATTCCTTGTGCTGGTCATTCATTGGGCTGGTCATTCATTGGGCTGGTCCGTGTCTGGAGGCGATGCCAGGCGTCCTAGACTCCAGCAACTCAAACTTTTGAAAATGTTCCCTTGGGATCGTTGTGAGATGTAGTTATGGCAACCAATTTAATCTTTCAGGAAACAATACGTTTATACACTGAAATTAAATTTCAGAGATATTTATCGGTCTGAAACTGCATTACCAAGTGAAAGTGGATTGCTCCATTATAAGTGGATTGCTCCATTATAAGTGGATTGCTCCATTATAAGTGGATTGCTCCATTATAAGTGTATTGCTCCTGTCGGGTATCGTTTTCTAGGGTTTATGGTTCCCGGAGTTCACACCAACACTGTTGTACAATCAATGTAACACAAGTCCTTTTAACAGCAATCTTCTTTTATTTACATTCCAAGACGCTTGTCAACTATGTACACTTCTGGTCGTCTCACGAACACCTATCTCCGAGTCTCTCAGTTACCATCTAGCCCCGCTGTCCAGTCCTACAGACTAACACGGCAGCTCTAACAGTTGCGGTAATCTCGTGTTCTGACACCGGTGACTTGTCTACACCTCACCGCTCTCTACAACATAACATCATGTCCGTCTCTGTCTTACACAGCGAGACCCACGAGTTATATACCCGGGGTCTCTGGACATACCTTGCGTGGCCTGAGCAAACGCTCCCCTCGTGACATGAACTCGAGTGAACTCGTTCAGAGTTCAAAACACGAGCCCGTGACCAGGCAATATTCCAAATGACAACCGCAGTGGTTCTCATACCCCTGACATATCCCCCCTCTTCCCTTAGATTCTACTCCCAGTAGAATCTTTTATTTACAACATCAACAAAAATAGTCAGGGTATGGAATCACTGCACATCATAATACATTATTATATACTTCGTTAAAAGAAAAAATTCTCATAGTGAATGCATAGCCAGAGTTTAAAATCATAATCATAACTCCAATCATATATGTATCATAATCCCATGGCAAACTCTTCATGAGAACTATCCTTATTTATACATTAATATAATTCATACAATATACTTATATATATACACAATCTCAGGGAAACCAATACAAATAATTTTACAACTTAAGTAC
>MUZC01000986.1:0-28890 GCA_002072015.1 Radix auricularia | reverse complement strand
GAGTGTGCATTTGGAAAGTGTAGCTGTTATCCTGAAACTGTCAGAGACAGTAAAAAAAAAACGCAGGCGAATCTTTAAAAAAGCGGAAGAATGTTGCATAAAACTATTAATAACAAAACAATACAAAATTAAAATATCTTCATCACTTCCATATTCACTTCATTGTTGTAAACAAATTTAAGTTAAAACACTTTCCTTGAACTTATTTAAACTGAAGGCTCGTTGCATTCCTGTACCATGCCTCTTTCCCTCACCCCCTTAATTATCCCCCTCTCCCACCCCCAAACCACTTTTGGAAGAAGAAAAAAAAACGGCTTGAGTTATCGGCCATGATGATCCGCTGACAGTGTAATCAGCCAATGGGAAATGCCCTGTTATTGTTGGCCCCGCAGTAAACATGGCGTAAACTGTTACAGGCCTGAATGAATAGAAAACGTAAACACTGGCGGCGCCCCAGTCACTTTAGTCAACGGTTTTCCACAAACAGAACATTTACTGGGGCTGATGGGTAAACGCAGTTAATCTCTCCACGGAGACGAGATGAAAGCAAGCGGCAAATGTTGTTTACTACTGATTTTGTCAAAATCTCGCATCTGTCAATTTATTTTATCTCATGGTTGTACATCATGTGACATTACCTACAACTACACCTACAGAGGGCGACTGGTGGTGAGGTGGACACCTAAGCGCTGATTGGAATTTTTAGTTTCCGAGTCGTAATTCGACCCCCACTGTATGATTCGAATTATGTTCCGTGGTAAAAGCGAAGTATGTCGACCGTGACGTCACGGTCATGACGGCCTTCTTTGTTGTTATAGCACGTCCTTTAGAAAGCTTTAAAATTAAAATTCTATAGCTATACCTCACCCAAACCCTAAAACCTTCCATTTTCGATAATCCTTTTAGAATTTATAGAACTCTCTTTTCTAGCAACCGGTAGCGTCGTGACGTCACGGTCGACATACTTCGCTTCAGCCTATGTTCCATTCAACGGTGAACGGCGAAAGTCGCTTTTACTGCAAGCTTCAGTAGCACTGTGACATACGATTACAACTGAAAAACGAATCGTCATTAATGAGTCGCAGGAGGTCATCTCACATATCTGACGTCACATACTGACCATGTGACGGAAGGACATCGAGATCATATATTCCGTGTAAGATCAGGTTTAGATATTTTATCCTTTGAATCACGTGATGTTTGCGATGAATGGACCAAGTGCTTGAACAGGTGACATTGTCTAACTCTTGTCCTCTCTTACCAAATGTCTTACCTGAAATTTTTCACATTGTCCCCAGCCCTATAGCTGTAGATAATAATCCATTAACCCATCTCTGTTGTAGAGGATAATACATTTGCCCAGTCCTTGATAATTTTTATTTAGAAAATACGGCTTGGGGGGATTCTAAGCTTTGTGACGTCATAAGCCCACTCCTGTTGTAGATGATAATCCGTTAGCCCATCCCTGTTATAAATGATAATCCATTAGCCCATCCCTGTTATAAATGATAATCCATTAGCCCATCCCTGTTATAAATGATAATCCGTTAGCCCATCCCTGTTATAAATGATAATCCGTTAGCCCATCCCTGTTATAAATGATAATCCGTTAGCCCATCCCTGTTTTAAATGTTTTTCCATTAGCCCATCCCTGTTGTAGATGATAATCCATAAGCCCAGTCCTGTTGTTATAAATGATAATCCATTAGCCCAGTCCTGTTGTTGTAGATGATAATCCATAAGCCCAGTCCTGTTGTTATAAATGATAATCCATTAGCCCAGTCCTGTTGTTATAAATGATAATCCATTAGCCCAGTCCTGTTGTTGTAGATGATAATCTATTAGCCCAGTCCTGTTGTTGTAGATGATAATTTATTAGTCCATCTGTGTTGTTGTAGATGATAATCTATTAGCCCAGTCCTGTTGTTGCAGATGATAATCCACTAACCCAGTCCTGTTGTTGTAGATGATAATCTATTAGCCCAGTCCTGTTGTTGCAGATGACAATCCACTAACCCAGTCCTGTTGTTGTAGATGATAATCTATTAGCCCAGTCCTGTTGTTGTAGATGGTAATCCACTAACCCAGTCCTGTTGTTGTAGATGGTAATCCCTTAGCCCAGCTGGACTTTGACACATTGAGGGCGATGACCTATCAGGCAGTTAACACGTTTCCAAGTATTTCAATATCAATTACTGGCCGTTGTCATTGGGCCCACACGTGACTTTGCTAACGTAACATACTCATCGAATTAACACCCCCCTTGCACTCCCCCGCCCGCCCTGTTACTCATTACCTTTTAATCACTCTCGCCTACTCTAAAGTACAACACTGACTGACTTACTGTATGCTGAGGGGATTATATCCCAGATACCGATACAGATACAAATACAGATACCCGCGTGAAAGAATCACTGTTACTGTTACCGTGCATCAGATCTAACGGCCACATCACGCCAGATCAGGGTTTAATGAGAGGAATGGGCTGATGAAGGCAATGGTTGGAAAGGGGGGGGGGAGATGGGCGGTGGGGGAAAAAGGGTTGGTGTGAGGGAAGGGGGGTGCGCTTATTTCGTTTTCTCCTCTCTTAATTTCAGTTGACGGTAGAATCCATTGCCCCACTACGGCTCCAGACGGATGGCCAAGGTTTTTTGTTGCCGGCGCTCATGCAATGAAAATAAACCGAAACTCGATTTGACATCGGGTGGGGGGGGGGAGAAAAATAGAAATACATTCTCCGGAACAGCTACCCCCTCCCCCCCACCCCACCTCTTCCGCGTCCCCGAGCGAGGTATGGTGGAGTGGGTCNGGCGCCCGGCGGGCGGCAGTGTTTCCCCGGGGGGGGGGGTAGTTGTTTCTCCCAGTCTCATCATCTTGGATAGAGCCAACTTACCATCTGACTATAAGTGGGGCTAAATTATGTGGTGCTGGGGCATGACGGGCCCAATCTATGTGATGCTGGGGCATGACGGGCCCAATCTATGTGATGCTGGGGCATAACGGGCCCAATCTATGTGACCCAATCTATGTGATGCTGGGGCATGACGGGCCCAATCTATGTGATGCTGGGGCATAACGGGCCCAATCTATGTGATGCTGGGGCATAACGGGCCCAATCTATGTGATGCTGGGGTATGACGGGCCCAATCTATATGGTGCTAGGGTATAACGGGCCCAATCTATGTGGTGCTAGGGCATAACGGGCCCAATCTATGTGGTGCTAGGGTATAACGGGCCCAATCTATGTGGTGCTAGGGTATAACGGGCCCAATCTATGTGGTGCTGGACATGACGGGCCCAATCTATGTGGTGCTAGGGTATAACGGGCCCAATCTATGTGGTGCTAGGGTATACCGGACCTAATCTATGTGGTGCTGGACATGACGGGCCCATTCTATGTGGTGCTGGACATGACGGGCCCAATCTATGTGGTGCTAGGGTATAACGGGCCCAATCTATGTGGTGCTAGGGTATAAAGGACCTAATCTATGTGGTGCTAGGTATAATGGGCCCAATCTATGTGGTGCTAGGGTATAACGGACCTAATCTATGTGGTGCTAGGGTATAACGGGCCCAATCTATGTGGTGCTAGGGTATAACGGGCCCAATCTATGTGGTGCTAGGGTATAACGGGCCCAATCTATGTGGTGCTGGACATGACGGGCCCAAACTATGTGGTGCTGGACATGACGGGTCCAATCTATGTGGTGCTAGGTATAACGGGCCCAATCTATGTGGTGCTAGGTATAACTGGCCCAATCTATGTGGTGCTGGACATGACGGGCCCAATCTATGTGGTGCTAGGGTATAACGGGCCCAATCTATGTGGTGCTAGGGTATAATGGGCCCAATCTATGTGGTGCTGCGGCATGACGGGCTAAAGAGGACACGTCATAGTCATACAATTCTAGTCTTGTCTCACCATGAGATCTGGCCTAAAACAGAGTTATAACCAGGCAGTACGGTGATTCATGACGTACAATCGTAGTCTTGTCTCACCACGAGACCTCTCCCAATACAGAGCTATAACCAGGCTGTGATTCATGACGTAGTTCAGGGTTCAAAGTTCAAACATGGTGTCGGCAGGCCTCACCCCACAACCCACCATTTTATAACAACGCAGTCTATAATTTTGTGTACGTGACGTTTGTGCCGGTAAAATCAATTCAAATCAAATGATTGAGTTGAGACAATGGACCCACTTTCATACAATGAAGAGTGGTAAAGAGCAAAGATTAGAATGGTTTAGTCCATAACATTCTAGTCCTAATCTTGATTGATGTCCTGCTCTTTCTAAGTAAATGTGGATTAGATTATCTACCCACGAAAACATGGATAGGATATCGATGCCTTCAATTTAATTTTTTTTAAAAAATTAACCAGCCTTTAAAACACCAATATATTTATTTTTAACAATAGACTAATAAACTATAAGATTGTATTAATTAGCCACAACCTACCTGGTGGAATCTAATTACCAGCAAGCCTCATTATGAAACTAACAAAATGGCGGGCACCACAGGCACGCTACTCTGATTGACACAAATTAGAACCTATCCAATATGGACGCCTAGTCCCGTCCACGCCACGTTTGATGAGATCAATCAACACAAAAACCGTTACTAAAACACATAAGAACTTTCTCCACCTGGTAGACAACTATGTTTATAAAACGTTACCAATGGCAACATCAAGTTTTCACGGCTGTTTACGGTGTATGTAAGTGTGCATGTTTATATGTTTGCATGTTTATATATTTGCTTGTTTGCAGCGCTGGGAAAACTTTCTCGCTGCCAATTTGTAAGGCGCTGTTCATTCACATCCCTGCCAATAGCACCAAGCTACAAACCTTACGTGTGATAGTATGAAATATTTTTGAACATTGAAGTCTTGCCCGAAAAAAAAGGTCTTTAAGTAACAAAGGGCTAGATGTGAAATAAATTGGTGAAAGCTGGGCGGTTTTCTTAAAAATTCACTGCTAAATTATATAAAAAAACACTTTTTTAAAAAGAAACATTCTAAACATTAAAATGTCTGCTAAATACTTTGCCGGCCATAAAAGGGATTTAACGAGACATCAACAGTATCTTTCTTCCCGAGGAATGGCGAGGGCGCGAGCTGACGATGATTAGATATTGATTGAACGTTTCAGGTCCTTGTTCTTCGTGTTTCTCAAGCTCTCTGTTTGTTCCGGTATTTCTTTAATTTCCTCCCTTCTTCATTCAAGCGCATGCTTTAATTTGAATCTTAATGATTTTTTTCCCCCTTCATTTAGCCAATGGTAATTATTTCTTTTTCAAAGCTTTGTGCATCAAATTTTAATGGAACCATTTTTGTAATATAAAATGAACACCATTTACCAGAAAGTTTTGTAAATTCCTTCACTGAGAAAATACTTGGATTATCATGTCCATTTATATCTGAAAAAAAGTTCTTCAATCAATACAAAAAAACAAAAAAAAAAAAAAACAACCTCATAGCCTTAAATCTAAAAAGTGTTGAAACCTAACAGCCATAAAAATGCTTAAACCGGTACACACAGACATGTTTAATAAATCGATTCGCCTTTTTTACATTCTTACGCTAAAAGAGAGCGGCATCTACCTCGTGATGGGAATTTGAAAGTTTTACGCATTGCATGTTTTGAAATTGTTCTAACAATTGAGGGGAAATACATATTTTTTAAAAATGAATTAATATTTTTTTAAATATATTCATCCAAATGCAAGATAACCAGGCTTAATTTTAACACAGATATACGAATAGTCTTACAAACAAACCCTAGACTTTAGACTTCAGACCGTAGACATGTAAAACGGTCAAACAAATTTAGTGTTGGGAGTTATAATTAATATCATTAACTCGCACTGAATGATTCGCTGACCAAGTTATTACCCAAGACGCGATGTTTTCCTCCAATTAAAGTGAACAGGAAACCATCAACATGTGCACAGTTCCTTCAGCAGACGAGATCTCGCCGTCCCGGGCCAGAAACTGGTTGGCGCCAAACGGTGTACCGTCGCGAAATCTGATGTGCTCTCGGGGTTGCACGAGGAGAACAGATATTGTCAATTCATTAACGAACCTCGTGTCTAGTGAGACGTTTAAAAAAATAAAAATTATAATTCTATTCTGGAAACGAAAAGAAGCTTTAAGCCAAAGTTTTGTGAAATTTAAGATTTATTCATTTGGTGGTGTTCTGGGAATGTTTGTGTAAGAGTCAGTGAAGTGAACTCCAATTAGTAAACGAAAGTTTAATTGATTTACCGAATGATGGGTTTTAGTTGTTCTTTTTATGTGTTGTTGTTTTGTTTTTTTTTATATTAAGAAATAGACTGGGAGGTTCGGCGTGGGTTGTGTCAATATCAACAAGGGGGAATAAAATAATAGATGTGCTTTATAAACAAGTCTCGAGTGTTCATGGGGGTCTAGTGTACGGTCAAGGCCGAAGGATATGTCAATCTTATGTATAGAAGGAGCGCCTCTAAAATGCATAAGATACGATCACATAAGGCAAGGCCGAAGGATATGTCAATCTTATGTATAGAAGGAGCGCCTCTAAAATGCATAAGATACGATCACATAAGGCAAGGCCGAAGGATATGTCAATCTTATGTATAGAAGGAGCGCCTCTAAAATGCATAAGATACGATCACATAAGGCAAGGCCGAAGGATATGTCAATCTTATGTATAGAAGGAGCGCCTCTAAAATTTCATGGGGGTCTAGTGTACGGTCAAGGCCGAAGGATATGTCAATCTTATGTATAGAAGGAGCGCCTCTAAAATGCATAAGATACGATCACATAAGGCAAGGCCGAAGGATATGTCAATCTTATGTATAGAAGGAGCGCCTCTAAAATGCATAAGATACGATCACATAAGACAAGGCCGAATGATATGTCAATCTTATGTATAGAAGGAGCGCCTCTAAAATCCATAAGATACGATCACAGAAGGCAAGGCATCTAAACCTCACACAATCTTGTCTGTCACAAGAACATGATTGCGGTTGTTGTTGTGTGTTGGCTTGTGGGAAGGTTCTTACTAAAGCTCGAAGCTTAAAACGTTCGTTTCAACAGCAAACCTTTTCAACAAACTTGTTCAAACAACACCATCCCTCAGATGCCCAGCAAACACATCATGGATGTGATCCCCGATGGTGAAATATTTTGTTGTTGTTCCTGTATTCATATTAAATTCCGAATGAAGACAGACAATGGCATGATCTATTGATTACACAGCTGGCTACAGTTGGTGCACTTCAATGTTTCTCACGACCGTTAGTAACAATGTTCCGTCTCACAGTGTTTTACTTTAAACTTATACGTGATGCTGTTGCAGTCCTTGGCTATTTCTTGGCAGTGTTTGCTTTGAAACTTTGATAACTTCAGAGATGGTAGCTTCCTCATCAACCTCACCCCGACATCTCAAATTGTGTGTCTGCGGAGAAGTTGGATCTTGGTTCGAACAAACATATTTCTCCTTCCGATAGTTTTATACATTTTCTTTTATCCCATTTCCGCGACTATACCAATAGGTATTGTCCACGTCGATACCATTAGATGTTATCCCAGAACGATACCATTATATATTATCCCAGAACAATACCAATGTACATTCGCCGTATCCTTACCAATAAATCATTTCCTCGCCGATACCATGGTTATTTCCCGTAACGATTCCAGTTGGTAATTTCAGTGCTCCTACCAATAGATATTACCCGAGACGACTCCGTAAGGTATTTTCAAGTCAGCGATTCTCCAACGAACCAACCTGGAATACTTGAGACCATTTCACCCTCTCTGGTTGCAGCAATCTGCTCTCGTCCTGACACACGATCCTAACGAGGAGCGGCACCGAGTCACACACAGGTAGAGTGTGCCGCATTCACCACAGACCTGGGAACGCTGCCGCGAAGAATGACTGCAGGAATTCTGGAAGCCGACTCTTGAAGCACGCGGGTTGTCAGCCCCTGAGGTTGGCCGAGATCCTTATCGCTGGGCCTGAAAGTGACGGGAGATAACCCTACTGGAATGACATAAAGGGGCGGCCATCGGCGCCAGACGGATGGGTCTGGGCGGCTCGGGGCCAGACAGATAAGGGCATTGTTTCACAGGCAGAGGGTTAGATAAGTCGTTGGGAATTAAAGAAAAGGCGGGGTTTTTGTTGGTTTCATTATCGTGACGTCTGCTCGCTGGGATGGCATGCTCTTATCAGGCGGTCTCCGGGTCGAGGTCGCGGGGACTGCCAGCAAACTCACTTGACCCGTTTCCGGGCATCTTTGTGATGTCATCTGGAATCACTTTCTGCTGCGTTAGGAGTTGACGTGAGTTCTGCTATAATAATATTATTAATATGGTGAAACGTTTTTACAAGTGGTGTTTTAAAAAGAAATTGTGTGTGGGGGAGGGGTGGGTGGTCATATTATCTTAAAATGAATATCTCTAAGTGGGTCTAAAGATGTTATTGGGACATGTTTTCTAATTTTGTTTCTTCTTAGTACAAGATTCAAGGTAATTCATCAACATATTCAGTTAGTGGGGCCAAGTATTCTATATTTAGATGTGATCGTTGAAGTGCTGCACTAACATGTTTTCTGAAAACATCACCATTACGAATAGGCATCGGATGGTGTTGCTTTCTTTATTGCCATGTAAATAACATTTTTGACTGTTATGTAGCAAACACTTTGTATTAGATTTGTTAATAGAAAGATAGCGCTGTATATAAACTGTTGTTGTGTAGTGTTAGTCTCGTCCTGCAGTCACTTTCTCCACACCACTCACCTCCAGTGTCCACACTTTCTCCACACAACTCACCTCCAGTGTCCACACTTTCTCCACACAACTCACCTCCAGTGTCCACACTTTCTCCACACCACTCACCTCCAGTGTCCACACTTTCTCCACACAACTCACCTCCAGTGTCCACACTTTCTCTACACCACTCACCTCCAGTGTCCACACTCTCTCCACACCACTCACCTCCAGTGTCCACACTTTCTCCACACCACTCACCTCCATTTAAGCTAAAAGACTAATCTAGTTGATTGAAATGACGTTAGTAAAATACATATATATATATATANTATATCACAAACAGCGTCCTGAAATGAACAGTGTGGTAATAATAAGAAGTCTGACTCCTTACATTTAAGTACCTCTGTCATTTCATACTCAGATTTTGATAGACACAACTAAATAAACAGGCCTTGAAGGAGGCTTTGAAAAAAAGGAAAAAGTGTGAGGGGGGGAGGTAGGACGGGACATAGATATTATTATTGTGTAATTTTTTAAATATAATAAAACAAGTATGTTTTACTTTTGTTTTGTTGGCAATATGATAGAACAAGTATTTTTTACTTTTGTTTTGTTGGTAATATGATAAAACAAGTATGTTTTACTTTTGTTGGTAATATGATAAAACAAGTATGTTTTACTTTTGTTTTGTTGGTAATATGATAAAACAAGTATGTTTTACTTTGGTTATGTTGATAGAATTACATTCATGTAGCACGAAGAAATGCGTTTGAAATCCTAGAAGTCCACCCATCTATGTCGTAGTGATAATCGCCTGAACTCTTGATGGACACATCCACGGATGAGTCAGACTGTTAGCATGGGGATGAAAGTCCCAGAAGTCTTCACGATGTGATGACAATATATTCAGATGACTTTACAGTGTGATGACAATGTAATCAGTTAGTGGCAAGAGACACGGACAATGGGCATTAAAGTCTTGTGATTTTTTTTTTTAATTCACAGAGCTATACTTGTCAGTTAGCATCAACGTTTTACAGTAGCCAACTGAAGACATCTCCAAAGATCTTGTAACTCATGGGACGAAGGCTTGTTACCTCATCTGTCTCCTTTCAGCAATTATAATGCGTAAGAACCAAAAAAAAGATGAACGCTTTCTTTCCAATGACGTCTGTATGGCAAATCTCGTGTTCTTCAACGACTCGTTATCTTCCCGAGACAGCTGACGAGTGGTGTATTGCGCTACACTTTGTAGGTGTCCAAAGTCAAGGAGTTTCATTCACATTTCATTTCATTCCATGAGCTCCTGCAGATATTGATAGAAATAAACGAGTGGAGCCAACGAGATATGGACTGACAATACTGACATGCCAGTGATATGGTTATTTTTTATTTATTCATTATTATTATTAATTTTTTAAATTATATTTTTGTTCGGGGGGGGGGGGGGGCAGCCAATTAGATATTGAATGATATGCCAGTGATGTGGAGTTTTAGGGGCAGCCAACTACATATGGACTGACATGCCCGTGATGTGGAGTTTTAGGGGCAGGTAACTACATATGGGCTGACATGCCCGTGATGTGGAGTTTTAGGGGCAGCCAACTACATATGGACTGACATGCCCGTGATGTGGAGTTTTAGGGGCAACCAACTAGATATGGGCTGACATGCCAGTGATGTGGAGTTTTAGGGGCAGGTAACTACATATGGGCTGACATGCCAGTGACAAGGAGTTTTAGGGGCAGCCAAATAGATATGGGCTGACATGCCAGTGATGTGGAGTTTTATGGGCAGCCAACTAGATATGGGCTGACATGCCAGTGATGTGGAGTTTTAGGGGCAGGTAACTACATATGGGCTGACATGCCAGTGATGTGGAGTTTTAGGGGCAGGTAACTACATATGGGCTGACATGCCCGTGATGTGTTGGGTTTTTATTTGTTTGTTTTTTCATCACTGCATGGCTCAGAATTTATCAAATGGATATCTTTAATTATCATTAGGTGGATTGGGCAAAGAAAAGATAGCACATCTTATTTTCAGAAAAATGTTAGAAACCTGCTGAAATTTGTTTTAGAAACCTGCTGAAATTTGTTTTAGAAACCTGCTGAAATTTGTTTTAGCCCATTTGTAAAGTTGACCCCTAAATGGGTTTGAATAGTTGTGTTATTATTACCCCTTTCTTTGTTGTTTGTCGTACTGTTATCAACAGTTAACTCCAGTTTGCTGTTTGTCTTACTGCAATCAGCACATCAACATTTAACTCCATTTTGTCGTTTGTCTTACTGCAATCAGCACATCAACATTTAACTCCATTTTGTCGTTTGTCTTACTGCAATCAGCACATCAACATTTAACTCCATTTTGTCGTTTGTCTTAATGTTATCCTCATTTAACTCCACTTTGTTTTTTTCTATTACTTCCATCAAAGTTAACTCCACTTTGTTGTTTGTCTTACTGCTATCAACAGTTAACTCCCGATTGTCTCGGCATAACTTCTATTTCTCGGTTTTTAATTACCTTCAAATTATTTTATGGCTTGACCTACCATTCTCAAATTAACTTCCCGACTAGTGCCTCGACTACTGACGCTATTTGTTGAGCCGGATAATACCTTTGGCAAACGGCACCATCCGTTGGACAGTCCCGGGTAGTACCTTTGGCAAACGGCACCATCTGTTGTCCAGTCCCGGGTAGTACCTTTGGCAAACGGCACCATCTGTTGTCCAGTCCCGGTTAGTACCTTTGGCCACTAACGCTATATGTTGTCCAGTCCCGGGTAGTACCTTTGGTCACGAACGCTATCTGTTGCCCGTGGCAGTCGTGTTGTCTTCCTATCCCATGTACCACTTGTTCATTAAGGTACGAACCAGTTTTCAGCAATATTAAAACACGTAATTCTTTCAGCCTGTCCACCGTGTCCAGTGACCGTCTTGTCCGCCATTTAAGACACACGATTTACTACTGATAACAATTATTTAGCCTCAGTCTCAGGCGTGATATGAGAGAACCCCCCCCCCCCCAATGTGAACTGACCATCCGATGGTCTTTAGAAGTGAACATATACTGACCGAGTCTCGTAAGAGATGGCAGACACTCACTAAGTTAAGGTGGACAGAAAGAGCGACCCTCTTCTCTCACTTGGCAGATAGAAACGATGACCCGCGTGACGTCAGGGAGATGACCAGGACACACATGAGTTGCCTGTAGTTGTTGAAAATGTTAACTTATGGTGTGGGAGACATAACAATACCGCGAAATTCGCAAAATAAAATGTACATGCACAATAGTCAGTCTCCTAGTTTTAACGAAGACTTACCTTAATTTCGACACCATATTGTCTTTTGAGTTTGCTATACACGGATAAACTAATTGTCCCCAAAAAGAGCGACTGTGTTTGTGTGTGTGTATTTGTTACATGTTTTTTTTATTTGTGTATGTTTATGTATGCATTTGTATGTGTGTATTATGTTTGTGTATGTGTTTTATTTTTTTTTATGTATGTATGGTTATGTATGAGTGTGTTATATGTGTATGTATGTGTAAATGTGTATGTACTTGTGAATGTGTGTATGCGTGCGTGTATTTATGTGTGTGTATGTATGTGTGAATGTGTATGTACTTGTGAATGTGTGCATGCGTGTGTGTACTTATGTGTGTGCATGTATGCGTAAATGTGAATGTACTTGTGAATGTGTGTATGCGTGCGTGTATTTATGTGTCTGTATGTATGTGCGAATGTTTGCGTTTGAAAAGTTTAAGTGGGTGGGTGGTGGTGGAACACTTCCAGGTGATACACCCACAAAACTTTTTTCCCCCCTTTTTTTTAAAATTCACCGGAAGTGGATTATATCTCGTTTCCCTGGCAGCTGAGCTGGTCTGATCCTGGCTGGCAAGTCTTAAATTAGTTTTGTTTACATTCAGAGGCCTGGGACCTGGAGCTGGCTCACCCAGCCAAGGTAGATCACCCGACTTTCATCGTGAGTGCTTTGTGAGAGTTGCCTGTCCTGGCTGAGGATTTATGAGACAGATCCCGACAGATTTTTGTATCCCTTCCCATCATCCTCTCGTTAGGTGACATTTCGAATATCTTCTACTTATCATTTTTAATGATGCAGAGTACCCCCCCTTTCCCTCGCACATATCCACGCAACCCTACCCCCCGACCCGAACAACCAAAATCTAACATAAACGCGTGTTGTATAAAAAACGAAATAGATCTTATACCGAATTTCCATTTAAAAAAAAAAAAAGTTTTAGAAATAAAAAATAAATTAAAGTTAGGGATAAAATCGAAAAACATCTTACTTCAATGAACCAATTAGACTACAAGTTAGTGCATCTTAATAGTTGAGTTTTAAGAGCTACAAGTTTTAAAAAAAAATATTTATTTAAAAATAAAAAAATTAACCTGGGGAGGCTGATATTTAAAAAAACAAAACAACCTATAAATTGTTATCGTAAAAGATAAATTAAAATGATTTTCTTTTACTTTTACCCTCTTTCATCACAACTATTTCCCAGAAAATAACAATATTTCAGACAGCAATGTGAAATGTAATTCTCAACTGAAACTACAACTTAACAAGTTCTTGCTTTAAGACCAACTCGAAGGTTAATATTGCCTCGACGAATCACAAACGATACCCAGCCCATTGACATCGATGTCCATCACGGCAATACGTAGAGGCTATTACCGGTGGGCGGCTGATCAAAGACTGACAACTCTCCGCTGGTAACATTAGGGCAGCTTCATTAGTTGGTCAGCATCTCTGTCTCGGTCTCTCTGTCTCAGTCTCCCGTCTCTGTCTCTCTGTCTCAGTCTCTCTGTCTCGATCTCTATGTCTCAGTCTCCCTGTCTCGGTCTCTGTGTCTCAGTCTCTCTGTCTCGGTCTCTCTGTCTTGATCTCTCTGTCATGATATCTCTGTCTTGATCTCTTTGTTCTTGTCTTTCTGTCCCAGTCTCTGTCTCGATCTCACTGTCTTGGTCTCTCTGTCTCAAATTCTCTGTCTCTATCTCTCTGTCTCGGTCTCTCTGTCTTGGTCACTATGTCTCAGTCTCTCTTTCTAGGTCTCTATTTCTCAAACTCTCTGTCTCGGTCTCTCTGTCTCGATCTCTCTGTCTTGATCTCTCTGTCTCGGTCTCTCTGTCTCAATCTCTCTGTCTTGATCTCTCTGTCTTGATCGCTCTGTCTTGATCTCTCTGTCTTGATCTCTGTCTTGATCTCTCTGTCTCGGTCTCTCTGTCTCAATCTTTCTGTCTTGATCTCTCTGTCTCGGTCTCTCTGACTCAATCTCTCTGTCTTGATCTCTCTGTCTCAATCTCTCTGTCTTGATCTCTCTGTCTCGGTCTCTCTGTCTGGATATCTCTGTCTTGATCTCTCTGTTTTGATCTCTCTGTTTTGATCTCTGTCTTGATATCTCTGTCTTGATCTCTCTGTCTCAATCTCTCTGTCTTGATATCTCTGTCTCAATCTCTCTGTCTTGATCTCTCTGTCTCGGTCTCTCTCTCTCAATCTCTCTGTCTTGATCGCTCCGTCTTGATCTCTCTGTCTCGGTCTCTCTCTCTCAATCTCTCTGTCTTGATCTCTCTGTCTTGATCGCTCTGTCTTGATCTCTCTGTCTCGGTCTCTCTCTCTCAATCTCTCTGTCTCGGTCTCTCTGTCTCGGTATCTCTGTCTTGATCGCTCTGTCTTGATCTCTCTGTTTTGATCTCTCTGTCTCGGTCTCTCTGTCTGGATATCTCTGTCTTGATCTCTCTGTCTCAATCTCTCTGTCTTGATCGCTCTGTCTTGATCTCTCTGTCTCGGTCTCTCTCTCTCAATCTCTCTGTCTTGATCTCTCTGTCTTGATCGCTCTGTCTTGATCTCTCTGTTTTGATCTCTGTCTTGATCTCTCTGTTTTGATCTCTGACTTGATCGCTCTGTCTCGGTCTCTCCGTCTCAATCTCTCTGTCTTGATCTCTCTGTCTCAATCTATATGTCTTGATCTCTCTGTCTCGGTCTCTCTGTCTCAATCTCTCTGTCTTTATCTCTCTGTCTTGATCGCTCTGTCTTGATCTCTCTTTCTTGATCTCTGTCTTGATCGCTCTGTCTCGGTCTCTCTGTCTTGATCACTCTGTCTTGATCTCTGTCTTGATCGCACTGTCTCGGTCTCTCTGTCTTGATCTCTCTGTCTTGATCTCTGTCTTGATCGCTCTGTCAAGATCTGTCTTGATCTCTGTCTTGATCTCTGTCTTGATCGCTCTGTCTCGGTCTCTCTGTCTTGATCTCTCTGTCTTGATCTCTCTGTCTTGATCTCTCTGTATCGGTCTCTCTGTCTTGATCTCTCTGTCTTGATCTCTCTGTCTTGATCTCTCTGTCTTGATCTCTCTGTCTTGATCTCTGTCTTGATCTCTGTCTTGATCTCTGTCTTGATCTCTGTCTTGATCACTCTGTCTTGATCTCTGTCTTGATCTCTCTGTCTTGATCTCTGTCTTGATCTCTGTCTTGATCTCTCTGTCTTGATATCTCTGTCTTGATCACTGTCTTGATCTCTGTCTTGATCTCTGTCTTGATCGCTCTGTCACGGTCTCTCTGTCTTGATCTCTCTGTCTTGATCTCTGTCTTGATCGCTCTGTCTCGGTCTCTCTGTCTTGATCTCTCTGTCTCCATCTCTCTGTCTTGATCTCTCTGTTTTGATCTCTGACTTGATCGCTCTGTCTCGGTCTCTCTGTCTCAATCTCTCTGTCTTGATCTCTCTGTCTCAATCTATCTGTCTTGATCTCTCTGTCTCGGTCTCTCTGTCTCGATCTTTCTGTCTTGATCTCCCTGTCTTGATCTCTCTGTATCAGTCTCTCTGTCTTGATCTCTCTGTCTTGATCTCTCTGTCTTGATCTCTCTGTCTTGATCTCTCTGTCTTGATCTCTGTGTCTTGATCTCTCTGTCTCGGTCTCTCTGTCTCGGTCTCTCTGTCTCGATCTCTCTGTCTTGATCTCTCTGTCTTGATCTCTCTGTATCGGTCTCTCTGTCTTGATCTCTCTGTCTTGATCTCTATGTCTTGATCTCTATGTATCGGTCTCTCTGTCTTGATCTATCTGTCTTGATCTCTCTGTCTTGATATCTCTGTCTTGATCTCTCTGTCTTGATCTCTCTGTATCGGTCTCTCTGTCTTTATCTCTCTGTCATCATCTCTCTGTCTTGATCTCTCTGTATCGGTCTCTCTGTCTCGATCTCTCTGTCTTGATCTCTCTGTCTTGATCTCTCTGTATCGGTCTCTCTGTCTTGATCTCTCTGTCTTGATCTCTATGTCTTGATCTCTCTGTATCGGTCTCTCTGTCTTGATCTCTCTGTCTTGATCTCTCTGTCTTGATCTCTCTGTCTTGATATCTCTGTCTTGATCTCTCTGTTTCGGTCTCTCTGTCTCAATCCCTTTGTCTCAATCTCTCTGTCTTGATCTCTCTTTCTAGGTCTCTATTTCTCAAACTCTCTGTCTCGATCTCTTTGTCTCAATCTCTCTGTCTCGGTCTCCCTGTCTCGGTCTCTCTGTCTCAATCTCTCTGTCTCGGTCTCTCTGTCTCGGTCTCTCTGTCTCGATCTCTCTGTCTTGATCTCTCTGTGTCGGTCTCTCTGTCTCAATCTCTCTGTCTTGATCGCTCTGACTTGATCTCTCTGTCTTGATCTCTGTCTTGATCTCTCTGTCTCGGTCTCTCTGTCTTGATCTCTCTGTCTTGATCTCTCTGTCTTGATCTCTCTGTCTTGATCTCTCTGTCTCGGTCTCTCTGTCTTGATCTCTCTGTCTTGATCTATCTGTCTTGATCTCTCTGTCTTGATCTCTCTGTCTTGATCTCTCTGTCTTGATCTCTCTGTCTTGATCTCTCTGTATCGGTCTCTCTGTCTTGATCTCTCTGTCTTGATCTCTCTGTATCGGTCTCTCTGTCTTGATCTCTCTGTCTTGATCTCTCCGTCTTGATCTCTCTGTCTTGATATCTCTGTCTCATCCCTTGTGTCCAGCCTTTCTCTCATTCGATAAGACCGATTCTCTATACTTCCTTATTATTTGAATGTATGCCGTCGTAAAACCTTAAAAACCAGCAGAATCTGTTCACTACCTTTACCGAGTTTTAAAAAATCTCTTCAAAAAAAAAAAAAAAAGGCTAATCCTCCACCAACCCCCGCCCCCACACACACATCCAACAACAAGAAAAACCCCATCAAAAACAACAAAACCAACAACACAAAAGTAATTGTAAAATAATAAATAAACAAATACAAACAAACAGAGACAGAACAAAAAAGTAATGCACGGTTTTTTAATTATTAAATTTTTTTTTTTTTTAAAAATGCAATTCATTAATAATACATTTTTAAAAAATCCATTAAGGGGTGAATGTTTTGTGATGCCAACCCAGTAGCTGGCATTCTCGAAGCTCCGACTGGTGCAGGTCTACGTTTGTCGGACATTGGTAAGTCTTCATTTTGGCAATGACATTACTGTCACTGTCATTTCAAATAACTCCATTGTCATTTGTCACATGGATTTCAATCAACTTTCCAGACTGTCATTCAATCAACTTCCCAGACTGTCATTCCAATCAACTTCCCAGAGTGTCATTCCAAACAACTTCCCAGACTGTCATCCCAATCAACTTCCCAGACTGTCATTCCAATCAACTTCCCAGACTGTCATTCCCATCATCTTCCCAGACTGTCATTCCCATCAACTTCCAAGACTGTCATTCCCATCAACTTCCCAGACTGTCATTACAATCAACTTCCCAGACTGTCATTACAATCATCTTCACAGACTGTCATTCCCATCATCTTCACAGACTGTCATTCCCATCATCTTCACAGACTGTCATTCCCATCAACTTCCCAGACTGTCATTCCAAACAACTTCCCAGAGTGTCATTCCCATCAACTTCCCAGACTGTCATTCCAAACAACTTCCCAGACTGTCATTCCAATCAACTTCCCAGACTGTCATTCCAAACAACTTCCCAGACTGTCATTACAATCAACTTCCCAGACTGTCATTCCAAACAACTTCTCAGACTGTCATTCCAAACAACTTCCCAGACTGTCATTCCAAACAACTTCCCGGACTGTCATTCCAAACAACTTCCCAGACTGTCATCCCAATCATTTATTAAGTACTCGCGAGAACAACAAACTCTCCTCTCAATGCACACCCCATCCACCCACCCCCGCCATCCGGGCAAATCCAATAAGTGACCCACAAATAACGTGACCTAATTTCAGGGGTGTCCTGTGGGCGGGCAACTATAACGAATACAAATAACCCCCTCGTCATACCGGCGCCCTGGGTGGTCTCTTTCCCCAAAAAAATGACACCCTGCCGGTTGCGTCAAGATCTCACGGGGTTGCTCCCCCCCTGCACCCCCAGCCTTTCATCCCCGGATGGCCTCCCTTATCTCGGGTTGGTCAGTGGCCGTGGCGGCTGATGGCGATCTCGCAAACTTGATTGTTCTCGCTGGTGGTCCCACTACGTCAGGGATGGGTAAGCGCGTGCGGTAATGATGATCGGGCCAAATGACGGCGGTAAGCCACCCTGTAAACGCCAGATATCAGATGGGCTTTTTAAGTAGATTGGGAGACGCCGCGTCCAATTGTGTTGCCAGTTGTCGGTGCGGCGGGAGTTAGGGGACCCAGTCTCACCCACTGTTGAACAGTCTCATCAAGCGTTGTGCTGTCAGGGGACCCAGTCTCACCCACTGTTGGTCTCATCAAAAGTTTATTGGCTTTTTTTTTTTATTATTATTTTTTTTTTAATCTGTGTTAGTTTTGTGGTTATTTTTTTTTTATCCTTAAGAGTTGTGGGCCTTTAGGAAATAATTCTGGCACCGGTTGAAGTAAATCTAGAAATGTGCGACTCAATTGTCAATATATTGAGAAAAATAAGTATTTTTGGGGGTTCCATTTGAATAGGTTATTGATACAACTAATTTTTTTGGGCCGTTGTTGGTGTCTTTTGTTTTTCATACCTGTGTGTGTGTGTGTGCGTGTGTGTGGAGGGGGGACGGTGAGGTGCAGGGCCATTTTTTAACATTATATTTTATGATCTCTTAGCGGATAATCTCTGCTCTTGGAAATTGAAAAATAAAGTGCGAAAATTGGTTGTCCATGTTTCGTATGTCGAAGCAAAAATCTTTTAAAGTTATGTGCAGTAAGACGGACGGGTTCAGTGGTCGCGTCTTCAGGGCGAAAGAGACTCATTGGTGCAAACACGGGATGAGCATCCAACACCATTGTCCCGCTCAGTTGTCTGGGTTTTAACATTGCAACTCGAGCTGTAAAGTACTTCCGGGTTAGAGAACTAGTGACCTCAAGTTGGATCAGTTTACACTTGGCATCCTGTCTCTTACCTCCTACCTCTTGCCTCCTACCTCCTGCCTCCTGTCTCCTTCCTCCTGTCTCCTACCTCCTGTCTCATACCTCCTGTCTACTACCTCCTGTCTCCTGTCTCCTACCTCCTGTGTCCTACCTACTGTCTCCTGCCTCCTGTCTCCTACCTCCTGTGTCCTACCTCCTGTCTCTTCCTCCTGTCTCCTGTCTCCTACCTCCTGTCTCCTTCCTCCTGTCTCCTACCTCCTGTCTCATACCTCCGGTCTTCTACCTCCTACCTCCTGTGTCCTACCTCCTGCCTCCTGTCTCCTACCTCCTGTGTCCTACCTCCTGTGTCCTTCCTCCTGTCTCCTACCTCCTGTCTCATACCTCCTGTCTCCTTCCTCCTGTCTCCTACCTCCTGTCTCATACCTCCTGTCTCCTACCTCCTGTGTCCTACTTCCTGTCTCCTATCTCCTGTCTCATACCTCCTGTCTTCCACTTCCTGTCTCCAACCTCCTGTCTCCTACTTCCTGTCTCCTGTCTCCTACTTGTCTCTTGTCTCCTACCTCCTGTCTCATACCTCCTACCTCCTGTCTCCTACCTCCTACCTCCAGTCTCCTACCTCCTGTCTCCTACCTCCTGTCTCATACCTCCTGTCTCCTACCTCCTGTCTCCTACCTCCTGTCTCCTACCTCCTGTCTCCTGTCTCCTACCTCCTGTCTCCTGTCTCCTACCTCCTGTCTCCTACCTCCTGTCTCCTACCTCCTGTCTCCTACCTCCTGTCTCCTACCTCCTGTCTCCTACCTCCTGTCTCCTGGCTCCTGTCTCCTACCTCCTGTCCCCTACCTCCTGTCCCCTACCTCCTGTCTCCTACCTCCTGCCTCCTACCTCCTGTCTCCTACCTCCTGTCTCCTACCTCCTGCCTCCTACCTCCTGTCTCCTACCTCCTGTCCCCTACCTCCTGCCTCCTACCTCCTGTCTCCTACCTCCTATCTCCTACCTCCTACCTCCTGTCTCCTACCTCCTGTCTCCTACCTCCTGTCTCCTACCTCCTGTCTCCTACCTCCTGTCTCCTTCCTCCTGTCTCTTTCCTCCTGCCTCTTGCCTCTTGCATCCTGTCTCCTTCCTCCTGTCTCTTGTCTCCGGCCACCTACCTTCTGTCTCCGGCCACCTACCTCCTGTCTCCTACCTCCTGTCTCCTACCTCCTGTCTCCTACCTCCTGTCTCCTACCTCCTGTCTCCTGGCTCCTGTCTCCTACCTCCTGTCTCCTACCTCCTGTCTCCTGGCTCCTGTCTCTTACCTCCTGTCTCCTACCTCCTGTCTCCTACCTCCTGTCTCCTACCTCCTGTCTCCTACCTCATGTCTCCTACCTCCTGTCTCCTTCCTCCTGTCTCTTGTCTCCGGCCACCTACCTTCTGTCTCCGGCCACCTACCTCCTGTCTCCTACCTCCTGTCTCCTGCCTCCTGTCTCCGGCCTCCTGTCTCCTACCCAAAACCAGACCACACCTCCCCTTCCTTAACATCACCTCCCTAAACCAGAAAGAAAAAAAATAAAATAAATACATGCAAAAATTTCAAGCTTTAAATTCACAGGAAAAAAAATGAAAGAAATGTGATGCACTGAATCAAGTCTTAAAAAGATGAGTACAAAGAGGCGTATTAAGATCAGTATATATACATGTATTGTAAATATAGTAAATCAAATTCTTTTCTTTTAGGTGGGTTTTTTGGTGGGTAGGTCGTGCACGTCTTAAGGTGAGTCTGTGTGCGAGTGTGTGCGTGTGTTTGTGTGTGTGTGTGTGTGTGTGTGTGTGTGTGTGTGTGTGTGTGTGTGTTTTGATCAAATATGAGAAAGGTGGGGAGGGGGGCGTTTTTTTTGGTAGTGGGGTTCAAATTTATTCCTACCCCCCGCCCCTTTCTCCACCTTTAAAAAATTACACACACACACAACCCCCGGTCGACCTGTGACAGGGAACATTTTTAAACCCAGGTTGACAGAGGTTATCTGGTAAATTATTATTTCTCGAGAGCGGATTTTCTTTAGCACGACAGCGAGGCTATTTATTATGGTAACAGGGACCGAGTCCACCGCCCCCCCGGTTATCAGCGCCAGTAGGTGCGGGGCCCGCCTTAAGCATGTCACTTCTAATATATAGCCCATTTATTACGGGCCGCCTCCCTCAGATTAGGCTCAGGGTCTCTGCACGGAGAAAGTCGGCAGGCCAGGCCGTGCCTTTTGGCCGCAGATCTCCGAGGGTTCTGTCATAACTTAACGACATCGGGGGAATAAATTTGATTTCGATGTCTTCAATAGCGTGGGGTTGGGGGGGGTGTAAGCTTACGAATCAGCTTTAGTGAAAATTTCGAGCTAATCCTGAACCTGGCGCTGGGTTTAAAGGAATCAAGGTTAAATATTACGACGGTTAGGTTGGAAGCGTGTGGGAACAAATCTTCAACGTTGCAACGGAAATTACTTTGACCGCGTTGCTCTCAATATTTGTAATTCGCGGTTGGATTATCATTTAGAATCATGGTTAGCCGTTCAGCCTTGTGCCTTTTGGCCTTGTGCCTTTGGCCTTGAGTCCTTTGGCCTTGCGTCCTTGCCCTTGTGCCCTTTGGCCGTGCGCCTTTTGGCCTTGTGCCCTTTGGCCTTGTGTCCTTGCTCTTGTGACTTTGGCCTTGTGTCCTTTACCCTTGTGCCTTTTGGCCTTGTAATCTTTGGCCTTGTGTCCTTGCCCTTGTGCCTTTGGCCTTGTGTCCTTTGGCCTTGTGTCCTTGCCTTTGTGACTTTGGCCTTGTGTCCTTTACCCTTGTGCCCTTTGGCCTTGTGTCCTTTGGCCTTGTGTCTTTGCCCTTGTATCATTGTCCTTGTGTCCTTGCCCTTGCGCCCTTTGGCCTCGTGCCCTTTGGCCCTGTGTCCTTCGCGTATGACATATTTTAAAAATAATTTGATAATTTAAATAGCGTAGTACCCGAGCAAGAAGCCGGGCTCACGGCCCTCTACATAAAAATAGTAACACACATGTAATTATCAATACCTTCAATGTAAAGCATTCACGTCCCAACCACAGCGTCCAACGATGATACATTGCTTATAAGCATACGTTTATCATCCACCAACATTCGCTTGGACTCCATCAGATTGTCACTAACATTCGTCACTCGTCAATATAATATCACAGTGGATTAGTTGCAGCGTGATCGCCACTGGTCATGATGTGATCCCGGTGGATGGGTTATAGCGTGATCGTCAATTGTCATCATGTGATCACTGTGGATTGGTTATAGCGTGACCAGTGACCGTCACCATGACTCACCATTAATCGATATCTCACCAATCACTTCTTATTACACTTAGCAGTCCATAGAGGTGACAAAAACGTTCACAAATGTGATCCAATTATAAACCTTACTTTCCTCGACTGTAAGATCCCAGTTCTCAAATCCCCACTCCCCGTCGGTGAGATCTCGCACCCTCCCCACCCCACTATTATGAGATCTCGCACCCTCCCCACCCAACTATTATGATATCTCGCACCATCCCCATCCCACTATTATGAGATCTCGCACCCTCCCCACCCCACTGTTATGAGATCTTGCACCATCCCCACCCCACTATTATGAGATCTCGCCCCATCCCCATCCCACTATCATGAGATCTTGCACCATCCCCATCCCACTATCATGAGATCTTGCACCCTCCCCATCCCACTATCATGAGATCTTGCACCCTCAACGTCCCACTATTGTGAGATCTCGTTTTCTCAGCGTCCCACTATTGTGAGACCTCTGCCTGATTTACCCCCCCCCCACCCCTCACGTGACCTCCAGACGCCAACTTGACGACCGGAGCCTGTGACACCTCAAATCAAAGCAACAGGAGCGAACGGGGGCCACTGGGTGGGGGGAGTGGGGAGATGCCGCTGGGACGTAGCCAACCAACCCGTGGTGCAAGGGGGCTGGGGAATGGGGGTGAACAGTGGAAAATATGGTGGCGACTGCTTCCCGACTTGACGGGCACTTGGCATTATTAGCAATGACAACCGTTAGACTGTGGTAACTGATGACTGAGATCTCTGACCCGAGAGCGGCGCTGTAATATATTTCCACTGTTGAAGACGGCTAAGGTACATCAAGAGCATTACTGCTGGCAACAGAGACAGACAAAAACAACACAAAAAGTCACACATCATTGGTGGAGCCAGAACTAGAACTAGAACTAGACCTAGACCTAGACCTAGAAGTAGAACAAGACCTAGAACTTGACCTAGAACTTGACCTATAACTAGAACTAGACCATTGTCCAGATTCTGACCGTGGGTTCCACAACTAAAGTCCGGGTAATCACCAAAGTCAAAATGTGCCGATTATGCTGGACATCCCCCACATTCAATACCCCCTAATAAGCCAAAATTTAAGGTCAGAAGCGACCCTTTTTTTTTCTTGCATCCCCATTCCGGGACAAAATAAACAAAGAAACAAACAGACACAGTAACTCAGTAACAAGAAGATCCGAAATGTTCTGTAGTCCAATTAAGGTGGTCTGTCCAGCAAGACTTCAAGAAAGATAAAACTAAAAGCTGCATAACGACCGAGTCACGTAATGGCACTCTAGGCATTAAATGTTGGCTGATTAATTCAGTTCCAGTAGTGAACGTCAAGTTGAAGGTAGAGGTAGTGAGACTCAAGTTGAAAGTAGAGGTAGTGAGACTCCGTTTGAAAGTAGAGGTAGTGAGACCCAAGTTGAAAGTAGAGGTAGTGAGACTCAAGTTGAAAGTAGAGGTAGTGAGACTCAAGTTGAAAGTAGAGGTAGTGAGACTCAAGTTGAAAGTGGAGGTGGTGAGACTCAAGTTGAAAGTAGAGGTGGTGAGACTCAAGTTGAAAGTAGAGGTAGTGAGACTCAAGTTGAAAGTAGAGGTAGTGAGACTCAAGTTGAAAGTAAAGGTAGTGAGACTCAAGTTGAAAGTAGAGGTAGTGAGACTCAAGTTGAAAGTAGAGGTAGTGAGACCCAAGATTAAAGTAGAGGTGGTGAGACTAAAGTTGAAAGTAGAGGTAGTGAGACTCAAGTTGAAAGTAGAGGTAGTGAGACTCAAGTTGAAAGTAAAGGTAGTGAGGCTCAAGTTGAAAGTAGAGGTAGTGAGACTCAATTTGAAAGTAGAGGTAGTGAGACTCAAGTTGAAAGTAAAGGTAGTGAGACTAATTTGAAAGTAGAGGTAGTGAGACTCAATTTGAAATTAGAGGTAGTGAGACTCAGTTTGAAAGTAGAGGTATTGAGACTCAATTTGAAAGTAGTGGTAGTGTGGAAAAAAAAGATTTTTGGAATATCAACAGCACTTGCTTAACAATGATGATATAACGGTTACGATAAGGTAGTATAAGTAAATTTCGCAGTGTATTTTCCGAAATAATTATCTTTTTACAATTCGGATTTGACGCCATTAAAAAGCTCAATAAACCGATACCG
Source organism: Radix auricularia (assembly GCA_002072015.1). Classification (NCBI taxonomy): domain Eukaryota; kingdom Metazoa; phylum Mollusca; class Gastropoda; family Lymnaeidae; genus Radix; species Radix auricularia. The sequence goes on along the minus strand of MUZC01000986.1, from coordinate 4,334 downwards.
AAAGTCTTTCTCTTCCAAGAGTCCACATGTGAACGATCGAGGCGAGGGCCAGTGTGTTGGTCAGGTTAATTGGGTACTGGTCTGATTGGAGGCTGTCATATTACTTCGACATTCGATTTCTCGCCGCTGTTCATCACACATATATCGTGAATGATTGTTCCCCCTGGCCGTTACTCGCAGCCAATAAGTGTCACTGTTAAAGTTCAGTTCACTCAATAGGTGTCACTATCAGTTCCAGTCTCAAGGGCATGGCTGACATATGTCACTTTTTTGGACCATCAACTGCTACTGCAACATGGCAACATAGAGCGTCACTTCCAGCCTTTGGCCGTGCTCGAGACTAGAAAACCGTTAATTTTTTCAAATAAAATTTTAAAGTTATAATCTATAGCTGCGGAAATTAATGATTAATTTCACAATTAATCGGTAAAAATTTTTATCGATTAAAATTATTTTAATAGATAAAATAGCGATTAAAATTAAAGAAAATATTGTAAAAAAATTTTCGTCTTATTAATAAATAATTAGTTATTAATAATAGTTTTTTTTACGTACAAACTTCTCCATTTAAAAAAAAAAAAAAAAGATTTTTAAAGAGCAAGGTTTAAAATAAGCTGTTTTTATGAAGAAAACGACATTTAAAAAATAAACATTGTTTTTATCTTATCTTATCTTAGATATACAGACGCTCCTTCTATGCAGAAGATAATTGCGTCCACAGACCATGAGAGATGATCTGTTGGCAAGTGATGCAGCGGTCACAGGCCACGGCTATATGGGTTCCACGCATTACCCCAGCCGCCTAACTATTGTCTAGTTGGGTACCCATTCGGAGCTGGGTGACTCGGGGACTCCTCAGGCCGCGAGAACAAATCCACACCTTCGTGTGGATTCGAACCCGTGACCATCGGTATGACAGTCGAGAGCGCTACCTCTCGACCACCACGTCCCACCGTTTTTACTTAATTAGCATTAACAAAATTAAAATATATTTACATTCAATTGAACTACTTATATTTAAATATATCTCCTAAATATATTATTTTTTTAAAAATTATATACTAAGTTATGGGCATTTTATTAATTTTTCAGTTTAATGACGTCATAATCTTACTTTCAGCTTTAATCAAAATTATCGATTAATTATTTGGTAATTTTTCAAAAGTTAACGATTAAATTTAAAGTAATCGATAACAGTCGTAGACTATAATCATACCATAACCAGACCCTTTCGCTCTTACCGCAAGTTTCATCAAGATCTTTTAGATGTGTGGTCTGGGCCGTGTGAAGTATACCCATCTACGCCAAAAGATCATCTCTGCTATCAGACCGACATAATCTTACTAAGCTGCCCGAGTTTGAAATGACTCTGTCAAGGTTGGCCCAGTTAGACGTGAATCCATTTTTTGTGCAATATTTAAAAAAATTGCCGCGCAGTTATTCTAAACTGCTGTGTGGCGACCGCGCAGTTTAAATGAAACTTTGCCACCAAACCGTGTGTCAAGGTTGCCCCAGTTATCTGTGACGCTGACCACCAACCCGTGTGTCAAGGTTGCCCCAGTTATCTGTGACGCTGACCATCAACCCTTGGGACAAGCCTGGCTCAGTTCACCTGAGTATCATGTTGAGGTGTTCCATCAAGGATGTTGTTACTGTCCGCCAAGTGTTCCATCAATGTTACGCCCGCAAGTGTTATGAAACTCTCTAACTTACAATAAATGTTAGAGTAATGATTAATTGGCTCGTTAACACGGCACGTAACACAAAAAGAAAGAATAAACACAGTAACTGACTTTACAAAGATGTAATTTAATACAATGAAATAATTAACAAGTTACCCCACGATACCTGTGTTAAGAATTAATTAGTATAGTAATAACTTAGTAAATCTTAACTTATGACAATAACGAACGATAACTAAATTACTAGAGTAAAAAGGTAAACACTCACAAAAAGGTTGATAGCGTTGGCGTTTACAGTACAATGACAACAAACAGTGGCCAGTACTGGCCAGCTTATAGCTCCTGCGATGAGTGCCAAAAATCTCTCTCTGTCTTCTCTCTTCTGTCTCTCTCTTCTAATCTGCTTTCTCTTTATATAGTAAATCTTACCGAAAGTTCTGGATTTAACTTTAATGAGAAAAGCAGCCTGTTTCATAACTAACAGGGTCTCGAACATTCGAGGAAAATACAAGTAAACAAACCCAGGGTTGAATGGGTGGAGCTTAGCAGACCGAGTTCGGCGATGGACCCTTGACCTGTCAAGGCATGAATAGCGAGGTGGGACACAGTAATAAATCAAGGTGACCCGTGTGCCGCCAGGGTGAGGGGTAGGGGTACCTAACAATCAAGGATTCAAGGATGTTGTTACTAGTGTCCGACCAGTTTCCCGTCAAGGATGTTACACCGAATAGAATGACCCGACCCTTAAAGGAAAAGAGCCCCCCTCCCCTTTTCTCCCTATTCAAACAACTCCGAGCACTACTAAAAGTCCAACACTCGCTAAGCCACACCTGGATATTGGATTGCGACCCCTGTCCCCCGAAGCCGATAATTTCAGTTCTTTTTTTTAATGAAAAGATTGTCTCCCCTCCCAGAAGTGGTAACAACACCCTAGATTTATTGCCCCTTCCTCGAAATCCGACCTCACTTCAGTCGCTATTAATGTCTACCATTTCCTGTGAGCTGGACTGGGAATAAAACTCCTTTCAAATGTTTTGATTTTGGTTGGTGTTTTTTTTTCTTCTCTTAGTCGCTTTGTCGAGGTGTTGTTTGAGATCCCGAACATAAGTAGCGTCGTGATTACAAACACGGGGCCATTAATAACGGTAGTGTTCGCCTCTCGAAACATGTATGGGGAGGCGGATATGACCAACGACTTTCAATGGCTTTGAGAACATGAAAAGCTTAGATGTCATCAGATTATGTGACATTGACATATTGTCTAATGCAAGGGCCAAGGGTGTGGATTAAGGGTTTTAAAGAAGAACAAACCAAAGCGAGTCAACCAATCCAAGAGGCCATACTATTTGACTTCCGCACGTGACACAATGTACAATTTGGCGCCACGTGAATGTTGACCCTGTTGAAGAAGGTCTTAAAAGACAGCTAAACAGACATTTTTTATGTATGAAAATATGTTACAAATTATGATATTAATAATATTTTTTTTTAAAGGAATGAGTTACTGAAAGTAGAGAATGACAATGATTATAATTGCACACGGCACATCTAACAGTGTCGCACGTGACATCTAACGTCGTCATACGTGACATCTAACATCGTCATACGTGACATCTAACATCGTCATACGTGACATCTAACAGTGTCGCATGTGACATCTAACATCGTCATACGTGACATCTAACATCGTCATACGTGACATCTAACATCGTCATACGTGACATCTAACAGTGTGGCACGTGACATCTAACATCGTCATACGTGACATCTAACATCGTCATACGTGACATCTAACATCGTCATACGTGACATCTAACATCGTCATACGTGATATCTAACAGTGTCGCACGTGACATCTAACATCGTCATACGTGACATCTAACATCGTCATACGTGACATCTAACGTCGTCATACGTGACATCTAACGTCATCATACGTGACATCTAACAATGTCGCACGTGACATATAACATCGTCATACGTGACATCTAACATTTTCATACGTGACATCTAACGTCGTCATACGTGACATCTAACAATGTCGCACGTGACATCTAACATCGTCATACGTGACATCTAACATTTTCATACGTGACATCTAACATCGTCATACGTGACATCTAACGTCGTCATACGTGACATCTAACGTCGTCATACGTAAAATCTAACAATGTCGCACGTGACATCTAACGTCGTCATACGTGACATCTAACATCGTCATACGTGACATCTAACGTCGTCATACGTGACATCTAACATCGTCATACGTGACATCTAACGTCGTCATACGTGACATCTAACGTCGTCATACGTGACATCTAACGTCGTCATGCGTGACATCTAATATCGTCATACGTGACATCTAACATTTTCATACGTGACATCTAATATCGTCATACGTGACATCTAACATTTTCATACGTGACATCTAACATTTTCATACGTGACATCTAACATCGTCATACGTGACATCTAACGTCGTCATACGTGACATCTAACAATGTCGCACGTGACATCTTATATCGTCATACGTGACATCTAACATTTTCATACGTAACATCTAACATCGTCATACGTGACATCTAACAATGTCGCACGTGACATCTAACATCGTCATACGTGACATCTAACGTCGTCATACGTGACATCTAA
>MUZC01000985.1:69137-105945 GCA_002072015.1 Radix auricularia | reverse complement strand
AAAAAAAAAAAAAAAAAAACGGCATTGTTGTCCGACGTTAAAGACAACAGTGACTTTTGCTAAGCCTGACCTCCACGCTGGGTATTGCTTTCAATTTGCGTGAGTACATGACTGTGTAAACCCCATCTCCCCCACAAGCCCCACCTACAACGGAGTACCAGACGGTGAGCGTGTGTTCTGGATAGTGACGCGGGGATTACGATGTTTTAGACCCAAACCGCCGAAGTCATCCGACATTTGGTATGTGGGCCTCTGAGTGGGTCCTATATCTTACTGCAATGTTGGGCTCTGTGGTGAGAGTGTTAGCTGCTGTTATACCGCACTAAGGTTTATGTAAAGCCTTTGTAAGGAGTGGTCACTTACGGAGGGTTGGGGAAGGCGAAGTAGGTTAGCGGAAAAAGTCAGTTTTATCTTTGTTACCACGTTTTTACCACGTTCTTTATTAACTTACTTTTGTTCCTGTCTTTTGTCTGTCCGCAAAACTTCAAATTTTCCAACGTAAAATTAAACAACTTCTGACGGATCTATTATGGATCTCAAAATTTTACCACAGATAGATCTTGGATGACAAAGCATTGTATCAAAATTTTACCACAGATAGATCTTGGATGATAATGCATTGTATCGAAATTTCAGATCGATCGAATCTACCGTTTTTAAATTAATGCATTTTTAAAAGTTTATCTCTATATGGCATATGTATCCGTTTGCTGTTGTTGACATTCCCGTGCTCCCTGAGTTCACCCCGTGACCACATACCCGTGGTATTTAAACGTTGGGTGGACGCTTATGATGTGTTTGGTATAAAAATTATCATCAAAATCCCAATCTAATACGTAATACAACACAAAGAAAGGATTCTCGTATAAACATTAAAGATTTATTATTAAGAAGGCGATAGAGAGATCTATAAGTGAGAGAATGATTGAACTGCATAAACACCCACCCCACGTTTTTAGACATATTAAATCGAAGTGCTTGAACTTATAAGTTTATTTATTTTATCTTATTAGTCCACTATGAAAATGTGCTTTTTAAAAAAAAATCTATTTTTATCTCTATTTATTTACTGGTATTTTATGAAAAATTCAGGTAAATATTTTTTTAGAAATCTTTGTAAATGTTATGAACCCTTGTTATATATTGAGTGTAGGTGTTGATATATTTCCTTTGGAAGGAGGGTGTGATAATTTATTACCCTAGTTCATTCACTAATACACACATAGTCTTATGTTGCTTCATGTTAACAGATGCAATGTTTTATTTAACTAGCACAACTAAATGACTTAGAACTCAGAAACAAAACAGTTATAAATATAAAAAAATTTTGAACTGGGAAGAGATAGTTAACAGTTTTAGGTAACTACATTTCATGCCCGTAAATAGCATCGGAATATTAGTAGTATTTGAATATTTAGTTACAGTCATGGGAAGTTATTATTTTTAAAGATAATAGATGGTGTTCTTTTAACTATCAGCAGCGCGTTTTTATTGAAACGAACAAAAATATAAGTATTAAATAATATATATAAAGTATTAAGTAATATAAAAATATTAAGTATTTTATATCATTAAAAACTATATATTCCATGTATTTATTAATTTACCTTAAAGATAAAAGATATCTGTAGTTCAGGCGCACTGTCATGTAATGAGTTCTTTAAATATATGAATTAGTATTGCCAGCATTGCAAGGACAAAGCATTACTTTATTAGTTTGCTTGAAATTGTATTGATAGTTGAGGCAGCGTTGATACTCTGTATTCCACTATTTTGTTTACTTCTGAAAGACATGAAATGTCTATGAACGATTGCTGTCTAGTCTTAAGGGGCAATTGAAGGTAAATGGTAAGTCAGGTTTGATAAAAAGTTCAAAACATTATATATGTATATATATATGTATATCGTACTGCCTCCCTGCCCACATCCCATCCGACATGACCACCTGTAACTTTATAGATCTCTGACCACTGGTCAGCTGAGCACGCGGCTGGTCAGCCGATCAGGGCGACGAAATTCAAGGCGAAATTCGATTTACAGTCCACGTCGTGTTGATGGGCAGTTTTTCCCCTTCAATTTGGCGCCATCATCTATCATCCTTTTGTTGGACGCCTTGCGTGTTAGGGGCGCGAGCTGTCGGCCCATTCCCACGCGTGTCTCCCTTAGGGGGCGAGAAAGAAAGGTATTTGACCCCGAGAACATTAGAGAATTGAGGTTTTCCAGAGATTGATTAAAATCGTTATGGGAAAAGAACATTGCGTTACAAGGATACCAACAAGAAATATTCCTCTTTGTATTCTTCCCGGCTCTAGTAGGTCAAAGGGCCATAACTTCCATTTGAGAAATGCCGGGTTGGAACCCCTCAGGCAATTCGTAAATTTAGTTAACGAAAGCCTAGTTTCGAAAGTGGAAGCGAGGAATATCATTCAAGGAATATTTTGCCATAAAAGCTCAAACTTATTATTGAAAGGCTGTGGCTACAAGAGAGCCAAAATTCGATACTGCAGTATAGTCTACGGCCGTGCGCGTTTCGGAAAAAATGTTTTTGAGAATTGGTTACACTGCACACGATATTTTTATCCCGTAAGGCGTGCACCGCCGAGCACCACCATGCACCGCCGAACACCACCATGCACCGCTGTTTTTCACTGAGCAAATGATGTACACTATAATGTAATTGCATTGTTTTCTCAAAAGATACGGCCGCAAACTGCTTGTCGAATTCCAATTCTAGTGCGGTCACAGCCGCATCGTTTCGTAAAAATCAAATGCATTTACAGCTTACTGATAGATATACCATGTGTTTTATTATATATGCAAATAAAATGTTTGAAATGTTTATTCCGCAACCGCCAAATAAAACAAGAAAATTATTTCTGATGAATTTTAAGCAAGGTCCGCGGAGATTCACGCACTACTTGATAGATCTAAACTGACTCTCAAATATTGTACAAGCACCAGTCGTATACTTTTACTGCAAAGAATCGGTCTCAAGTTTAAAATAGATTTTGTAAAAAATACAACACCTTTTGCGTGCGATAAAAATGTGAAAAGTTTAAAAGAGATTTCCACTATGTAGATGAACAAAATCAATATATGTTACGCTTGACAAACAGAGAAAAAGACATTTCTCTGGGGGAAAAAAAATATATACAGCAATAAAAAGTTACATTTCCCTCCCATTACTTTATAAAACAAGACAATAAAGAAAGCAATTGGAATTTATCTTTTAAAAAATTAATTTTAAAAATTAAAAAAAAACTTTCGCGAATAACAGAACAAAATTAAGCTGTATAGACTATTAGGGAAAAAAAATATACCACTAAGCTATTATAAAACGTTTTGAGTATGTTTTAGATCAAAAACACCTTTAAAAATAAAAATAAATTGCGGTTTTCTATTTCCAGTATGGTAAAAGGATCATACTAGAAATCATTGTAAAAGTTTAAAAAGCCAAATGCTCCACAAATATTATCGCTATCTAAATAGTTAGCAACAGAGCCATGGCCCATTTATAAACTTTTTAATTATGAAGTGTTCATTATGACGGTCAACGAACTGTCTTTCTTTTATACTTTTAACTAATTTCAATACTCTGAAAGGTTACTGTAAATATAAATGAAAAAAAAAAGTAGTTTATTGTTGTTAAATGTTCAAAGAGAATATGATCAACATGCTATTTAAAAAAAAATTATTCTTAGTTGAAGTGCTTCAGACAAGAAAATCACAAAGACTCTTGCCCTGCTCGACTTTTAATCAAGTTCTCTTCCACGATTGCGATTGGTTAAAGTGGACGGACTGAATGGAATGCGTTAGAATCTATATTCTAAATGATAGTCCTAATATTTGTTCGATGAAACGTTACTTTAGACTTTGAAGAATTTGCTATAGTTATAGTTACCTATACTATTTACATGAATCCTTTTTAGTTATAACTAAAATTCCGCTGTCAGTCACATTGAACTTTTGAGTGAGGAAAAACAAGACTCTTTTGTAATAAATAGAAGTTTTAGGACATGTCTGCACCAAATTCTCTTTTTTTTTGTTGTTTCGATGAGATGAGTTCTCCCTTTCTGTACAACACCGATTGAATGATATCCATGCGTAGACGGGTCACAGACACCATTAATTATGAAGGGAGGTTAAATATGAACGCCATGTGGGACGATGTCATTGTGGTAAGTCTTGTCTAAACAGAGATTTGTTGTCGGTTTCACCCTGATTTTCCCTATAAAATAGCAGCATCAAGCCAATGAATTGACTTTGGCAAGAATGGATCAAGTACAGAGAGTACAGGAAGGGAAAGAAACCGAGACACTTTATGACGTACTTAATTAAGAGAGACGTTTCTAGACGTAATTAATGAGGAGCCTAATGACGTACTTCGTGACGCAGGAAAATCTCTCGTGTTTCAACCTGGGGTGTTACGTTGTTTCCAGAAAAAGAAAGATACTTTTTGAAGTTATAATACTTTTTATTGTTTAGAAGAGAATGGGTGTGATTAGAACATGTGTGTGGCCAATTTTTATGTGCTAGTAATAATACTAGTCTCATCTTTCAACATGACCACTGCCCTGTTACAGGGCTGGCTTTAGGCATGTGCAAGCTATGCAGCGACCTAGGGCCTCCGCTTAGTCTCTACATTAGTGGGAGCCTCGAACAAAAATCTTTCAATATTTTACATTTACGGCCACCAAATTCACTTCGCCTAGGGCCACCAAATTCACTTCGCCTAGGGCCACCAAATTCACTTCGTCTAGGGCCTCCAATTCCTCTGCTGTCACAAAGTTCAAGGCGCATAGTTATGCATACCTATAAAAACGTACAATGTACTCTCGAAACAAACACTCAAGTGGAACGAAAAGGTTTGATGAAATAGTAAAATAAGGCTCTAACTTTTTTCCCACCTACCATAATTGTAAAACGACTCAGCTTGCAATTCCAACCGACACACTTTAAAACCACAAATTTCAACTTTTCACACTTTAAAAATAAATAAATAAAACTATTCCCCTCTTGCTCCATATAATCCACATCGACGAAAAGTGCACTGCTGCGCCTGCCAGATGTGGCCTTGAATAAGAGATGCATCTTTCTTTGAGACGCCACGAACGGCATTCACGGACAATGGAAGACATCTTCTGGAATTGTAAATAAGTTCGGAGACCAAGAAAAAGTGTAGAGAGATCAGAGGTTCTCAGACATTCACTTCATAAAGGAATTATTTTCTCTAAATGTGTTCCACTATATAACAAGCTAAGGAATGTGTTTCAATACAGACGTTTTTAACTTTGAAAAGTTATTATAAAATGTTATTTTTGAAATCTTTTAACTGAGAATCGTAATGCTTTGGAAGTGTTAAATAGTTGAAGCATTAGAAATTATGCTGTCATTAGTTACCAACAGATGGCGACGTATGATGCAGTAACCACATCACTGTCTTCAAATCTACAGGTTTTTTGTTTTGGCAAGCAGTAAATCTATAATAGTAAAAGTCAAAGCCATCACTGACTGACTCACTCACTCATCACTCATTCTGAAACTTCTCGTGTAGGAGCATGAAACTTTGGGAAGTTGTTGTTAAGTGCCCTCTCACTACGAAAAGTGGCAAAAAACAATTTTAAAATTCCCGCTCATATGGGGCCGTGAGCCCAAAAACGTTTTTATTTCTTTTATTGGCTGTATAAAAAAATACTAATTCATCTATTTCCCGAGTAGGTAGAAACATGAACTTTAGGAAGTTGTTGAGTACACTTCCGCTATGGTAACAAGCAAAAAAGTATTTAAATTATCACTTACTAGGGGCCGGGGGCCCAGATGTTGTTTTTTCCTTATATAAGCTATATAAAAATTGAAAATCACCGAAAATCTAATTTCCCGTGTAGGTAGAAAAACCATGAAATTTTGGGGAGTTGAGGAATACACATCCACAATAATAATAGGCAACAAAATTTTTAAAGTTATCACTCCCCTGAGGGCCGGTGCTAAAATGTTTTTTTTCTCATATAAAAACAGACTCATCACTTATTCTCCAATTTTTGGTGTAGGTAGAATCATGAAACTTTGGGAAGTTGTTGAGGACACTCTAACGAAGAAAACTGGCGAAAAAGAATTTTAAAATTCTCGCTTATGTGGCCGAAAACGTTTTTTCCCCCTTTTTTGGCCAAATAAACATTGAAAATCACTAATTCTACTATTTCCCGATTAGGCAGAAGCATGAAACTTTTGGAAGTTGTTGAGTACACTCATCACTAACTGGGGGCCGGGGGCCGAAATGTAATTTGTGTCTTATATTAAAACTGATACATCACTCATTCTCCAATTTTACGTGTACGTAGAAGTAAGAAGCTTTGGGAAGTTGTTGAGTTCCCTCCTGCTAACAGGCGATACAGATATTTAATTTATCAACTGGATAGGATCACTGAAGTCTGTCATTTTTAACTTATGTTTTTTCGCGGGACCACGAAAGACATACTGAAAAGACGGTGAAATTAATAAATTTTAGTATATCCATCGTGATCTAGATTAAAATAAATGTTTGTTTTATTGGTATTACGCGGGGTTTCAACGCTAACTGAAATCTTAGTTTTCCACTGTAAAGTGCGGGTATTTTTATAGTCTATATATACAATTTACCAGAACAAGAAAAAGACGAGTGCAAAAAAGCTTGACGAATGCCCCTCGCTAGGGTCGGCCAATCACAGTTAATGATTGGCAAACTAGGGTGGTGCCGGGTGGGGGCAGGTAGTTACTTGAAGTGAGCATGTCTCGTGACCAACAATGCGTCGGTGGTCCCCCCACGTTCACTGTCGTTGTTCTGATTTATTCGTGCTGTAGTTTGTATCCGTTATTTCCCCCCATTCTTGGCACTGACCTATGAGAAAGTCTTGGGCGCATCGGGTCGTATCTAGTGTTTTAGGTTTTACACTTCACAACTATTCAAAATGGTTAACGTATTTTTATGAAGACTGTGTTTCCTACGATGATTGGTTCCATGGAACATTTTTTTTTTCATATTGGCTGAAATTTATCTTAAAGGTTGCGACACTTATAGGTTCTAGTAATCTGAAATTCTGCAGTGGTTAGTTAAAATAATAGCTAAAGTAAATTTTATTTTTTAAAAACATTTAAGCCCACCCCCCGCACCCCAAAAAAGGGAAATAAAAGATTTGACGAGACGCCCCAAAACATTTGCGACTACAACACTTGATACACTAGATATGATTTTGTCACCTCACTCACTACTCACATTTTATTATTACATCTCTGCCGTAGCCCTTGAGACCAGCGAATGGTCCTCATTAAAACAACATTAACACCGCCATCACCCTAAAAACACATAGACTCAGAATGATCGACATTTTGCTCGTGTGCCTTCAAATTAAAGAAGAAGATTATCGTTTTAGATGACCTTTCATTTCACAGAACTAAATACATTTATTTTATTATGAGTGAATTTTGAAGATTAGTCCATACATCAGAGATACGTAATTTATCGCAAGACTAAATATCAATGTCCTCACCCTCTTCTTTTTTATTGAATTGAAAGCTGATCAGTTGAAGGAATTGAGATCTAATCCTGACCACTTCGAACTCCACCCCGACTCCCGTCAACGAAATTCAAGTCAGGATTTTAGAAGATGGCGTATCCGAACATACGCCTGGGGCATTCGTGGAACATTTTAATTCTATCAGATTATCCCAGCACTATTTGCACATAGACACCCTCTTTAACCTTGAGCTATAAATCTTCGTGTGTACACTCAGATACACCTTCCAACTCTCTACAACAGCAGTGCATATATCTGTGCATATATCTGTGAATATATCTGTGCATATATCTGTGCATATATCTGTGCATATATCTGTGCATATATCTGTGCATATATCTGTGCGTATATCTGTGAATATATCTGTGAATATATCTGTGCATATATCTGTGAATATATCTGTGAATATATATGTGAATATATCTGTGCATATACCTGTGCATATATCTGTGAATATATCTGTGCATATATATGTGAATATATCTGTGCATATATATGTGTATATATATGTGCATATATATGTGCATATATCTGTACATATATCTGTGCATATAACTGTGCACATATCTGTGCATATATCGACGCATATATATATATATATATATATATATATCTGTGAATATATCTGTGCTTATAGCTGTTCGTTTATCTGTGCATATATCTGTGTAAGTTTTTCAGTGTTTTACTTGAAAGATATTTGCATTCATCAAGTCCTACAAAAGATGTTTACTCAAATTTACTTTAAACTTAAATAGAAATAGCATTATCAGCTGAATAATTTCACAAATTCTAGAGTTTTATTTTCAAGGAGAGGTGTAATTAGGAACATAAGGAAACATACATTTTCAAGTAATTCTAGTTTTCAACATATTTGGTTTCAGGAGCCATTTTTTAATATAAATTTCATTAATTTATTTATGATAATATGTTAGCGGCTGGGTAGCGAAGTCAATAGTGCGCTCGTCTCACAAGCTGAGGGGCGTGGGTTCAAGCCCACGAAAAGCCACTATAAAAATGTTGTGCAATGACTAACGCTTAGAAAGTCCTCCGCTGACCTGGAGAGGGATGGGCGCCGCCAGTGTCTATTAAGCCCAAGAATATTCTAATGGCAACATTTGACTAAAAAAAAAAAAAATATCTTAGCACAAAATATTAAAGATTTTTGTGCTAACCTTGTAAGGGGGTGTAGAGTANAAAAATAAAAATCGGTCACGGGTTCAAACCCCGGTTCTGGCACCCCTACGGGTAGATGATGCTCGTTAAAACCTTGGCTGGTAGTTCATCTAGGAGAAGGAAACTCCGAATACAAATCCTCCGCTGCCTTGCGGCTATACCTGCCTTGCGGGAAAGGCTAAGGGAGTAAACCCTGAAAGAAAATCAGGAATTGGAGCACCTACAGGCGGTCTATACATAAGACTTATGTACATACCGGCAGCTCCTGCGACGCCAATGGCAGCCAAGCTGCATCGACGCAAGTCGTTCCCTTGGTTACACCATTGACGTGGAGAGGGGGGATATGCTGTATGGGCAGCAGCTAATTCTCCATAATACCCGCCCAGGCTTGCATCACCTCTGGAGAGGACACTCCAGCGTCGCCGCAAGGTGTCGACAAAACACGGGAAGCAGCAGTTACCGGTTATAAGCCAAAGCTCAATTGACGTAGAGCTAGGCGCCAGGGGCTGCTTCCGACGGTGGGAGAGACTACCAATGTCTCACTGGACAGCTACCGCCCGCCTCAAACTGGGCAGCCCCCAGTCAAATAGGTGCTATCCCGTCATGGCCTGCCTTCTCCACTGGGTGCGTGGAGATTAGAGTACCACTCAACAAGTGGGCCACTAAGCCCTGCACCAAGAAATACAAAAAAGAAAAAGAAGACCCCAGCTCTTCGAATCGCTAGCTGGAACGTGAGGACTATGTGTCCCGGCATCACTGATGATCTGCAGTCCATAAACGACACACGGAAGACAGGAATAATCGATAGAGAACTTAAAAGGCTAAAGATTGACATAGCATGCCTTCAGGAGACCAGGCTCCCAGACAACGGTTCACTCAAAGAGGCCAATTACACCTTCTTCTGGCAAGGCAGACCGAAAGACGAACCTAGACAGCATGGTGTGGGTTTCGCTGTTAAAAACACTCTTCTACCATCCATTGAACCACCGTCATCAGGCACGGAGAGGATCCTCACTCTAAGACTCAGAACAACTGCGGGCCCAGCAAACATTCTTAGTGTGTATGCCCCAACACTCTATTCAACTCCGGAAGAGAAGGACCAGTTCTATGGAGCGTTAGACCAGGCAATAGCCGGCATCCACAAAGACGAGGCAATCTATCTCCTAGGAGATTTCAATGCTAGAGTGGGGAGCGACCACGAAGCCTGGCCCACCTGCCTTGGACTATTTGGAAGAGGAAAGTTAAATGAAAATGGACAAAGGCTTCTGGAATTGTGCTGCTCACGAGGCTTGTGTGTGACCAACACTTTCTTCAAGTGCAAGGATATACATCAAGTATCTTGGAGACACCCTCGATCCCACCAATGGCACCAGCTGGACCTCATTATCACCAGGCGTGCACAACTAGCTAGCGTCCTACTCACTCGCAGCTATCACAGTGCCGACTGTGACACGGATCATTCCCTTGTCGCCAGCAAAGTACGAATAATGAGGAAAAACTCGTACCACACAAAGAAAAAGGGAAGTCCACGCATCAATACCTCCTGCATGAAAGACCCTGCGATAGCGCAGCTGTTCAAAGACAAGGTGAAGGAAAGTCTCTCAAAGATGTCCCCATGCGTCACCATTGACTCCAAATGGACGCAACTGAGAGACACAATCTATACATCCGCAATACAAGCCTTAGGCAAAAAATCTCACAAAAACACGGACTGGTTTGATGAACATTGGGACGAGATGAAACCCGTCACTGAAGCAAAAAGGAAAGCTCTTATGGCTTACAAGGAAAAGCCTACACCTGACAATTTGCATGCTTTAAAAACAGCTAAGTCACTTGCCCAAAAGGTTGCACGTAAATGTGTCAATACCTACTGGCTTAAGCTCTGTTCCAGTATACAATCAGCTGCAGACATGGGCAATGCAAAAGTCATGTACGAAAACATCAAAAAGGCAACGGGCCCCTTGACGTCAAAAGCTGCTCCCCTAAAGTCCAAAAATGGAGAAATTATTCAAGACCAGGCAGCACAGCTAAAACGGTGGGTTGAGCATTATCTGGAATTGTATTCAACAGTTACCACAGTCTCCAGCACCGCTCTAGATGACATCCCAGATATGCCACTCATGGAAGAACTTGATGTCGTGCCCACACAGGAAGAGCTGAGCAAAGCAATTGACAGTCTAGCTTGTGGAAAAGCGCCTGGGAATGATGGAATACCACCAGAGGTTCTAAAGAGTGGCAAGACAGCTTTACTCCAACCATTGCACGAGATTCTGTCCCTCTGCTGGGAACAGGGCTACATCCCCCAAGACCTAAAGGATGCAAATATAGTGACACTATATAAAAACAAAGGTGATAGGAGTGATTGCAATAATTATCGCGGCATTTCACTCCTTAGTATTGTAGGAAAGACCTTTGCCCGCGTTATACTAAAACGTTTACAAAGCCTAGCATCCCGCGTCTATCCAGAATCTCAGTGTGGTTTCCGGTCCGGTCGGTCTACCATAGACATGGTGTTCTCCATACGACAGCTCCAGGAAAAATGCAGAGAGCAGCAGATGCCACTATACATTGCATTTGTGGACCTTACAAAAGCCTTCGACTTAGTCAGTCGCAACGGGCTATTCCAAATACTGGCAAAAATTGGATGTCCCCCTCACCTACTTGCCATCATCAGACAGTTCCATGAAAATATGCTTGGCACAGTACAGTTCGATGGAGCTAAGTCAGAGGCCTTCCCTGTCAGCAGCGGAGTTAAACAAGGTTGTGTACTCGCACCAACACTCTTCGCAATATTCTTCTCTGTACTTCTTCGATACGCATTCAAGGATAGCAGTGAGGGAATCTGGTTACATACCAGAGCTGATGGAGGACTTTTCAACACTGCCCGCCTCCGAGCCAAGACCAAAACGACGGATGTCCTAATTCGAGAGCTACTATTTGCGGATGATGCGGCACTAACAGCACATACAGAATCTGGTTTGCAACAACTCGTGTCAAGCTTCTCCAATGCCTGCAAAGAATTTGGTCTGCAAATCAGCTTGAAAAAGACAAACATCATGGCCCAAGACACTCGACCTCCTCCTACCATAAATATCGATAATGAAAACTTGGAGGTTGTGGACAGCTTCACCTACTTGGGATCCAAGGTCTCCAATACACTGTCCATTGAAGAAGAAATAAACAGCAGAATTGGCAAGGCAGCCGCAACAATGGCTAAACTAAATAAGCGGGTCTGGCAAAACACCAAGCTAACGGAGAAAACCAAACTGTGCGTCTATCGAGCCTGTGTCATCAGTACACTACTATATGGGAGCGAGACATGGACCACTTATACATCACAAGAGCGTAAGCTTAACAGCTTCCATTTGAGATGCTTGCGCCGCATCCTTGGTATTAAATGGCAAGAAAAAGTGCCTAATAGTGAGGTACTAACGCGTGCAAATACCCAAAGCATGTTCTCAATTCTTAGTGAAAGACGCCTGAGGTGGCTAGGACATGTCAAAAGAATGAGCCCCGGCCGCATCCCGAAGGACCTCCTATATGGTGAACTTGCTTCAGGAAAGAGGAAAACAGGTCGCCCACGCTTGCGATTTAAAGATGTCTGTCAAAGGGACATGAAAGCAGCCAAAATACATACAAGTGACTGGGAGTGTAAGGCAGAAGACCGATCTACGTGGCGCACAGTTGTCAAAGAGGGCGTCATAGTAGCCGAGGAGCGAAGAATGGAAGAGGCTGCAGACAGAAGAGCTAGGAGAAAGGCCAAAACATTTGGAAGCACAGAACTCGTGTGTAAAAACTGTGGCAAAGACTGTCACTCAAGGATAGGACTGCACAGTCACTCGAGGAAATGCAACCCAACCCAACGGTGATGCACCATCGTCTCGCGAGACGGAAGGATGCCGGATTATATCTGTGCACATATCGGTGCATATATTTGTGCATATATATGTTTCCAGGAACTTTTAGTGAAAGCCATCAGCTCATTTACAAATGAACCAAATTATGCATCCGAGGAAATGGGCTCCTCATGTTGCCCTAAACATGACCCTGCAATGGCCTCGAATACCTTTGCGCACCGTCAGTTGCTACGGTGGAGAATGATCCATATTTTCCTCTTTCCCAATACACCTACATCGTTAATGAGAAGCATCAGTAATGGAACTTGGAAGCCGACGGAAAAGGTTGGGGGAGGAGAAGAATTATTTATGAGTATAATGAACATATAATTAATAGGACATCCATTTTTATTTGTTTATCAAAATCAAAATTTTTTAATTATTGCATTTTTCCCCAAGAAATAGTCTCCTTTTATTTATTTTTATTAGCTGTGTAACATTTCTAAGCAAGCGGTTTTCCACTATTGTAGTGACGCGAACAACTAACAATATTTCTGAAGTTGTGACGTTTGGTAAGGATATATATGACATGGCAATTTTAATAGTTTTGAAAAGGTTTTGCATATCTCGCGAATATAAAGATCTGAAGTTAAAGTTGGTGAATTAGTTCAAGGTTTGAATAGAAATAAATAAAATAATAACCCCTTTTCAGACCATGAAGTTCTATGGGGCAAGATAAGTAGCGTTCACAAGTTTCATCGACCACTAACGTGTGGTTAGCGCAATGCACAATGGCATTGCCAGTACCACGGCTAGAGCCCTTGACTCGGGCTCTTGCCTCGGTTCAACGGTCCAACACTTAGACCACCGAGCCTTCCTCAAGGTTTGAATTTCTATTTAATAATCCAGGTTTCGTCCAAGTATTGAAATTGAAACCTGCAGGTTTTAAAATTAAAAAAACAACAATTTTTATCTAAAAGGATTTCCCAGTAAAGTGCTGCAGCGTACAAACCAAAAGTTTCAATTAAATATTTAAGTATTGTTTTTGAAAATGAATTTTTAAAAAATTGAAGTCATTGATAGATAAGAAGTTGTTAGCTGCATATATGACAAGAAGCAAGAATTTAGCTGAAAACAAGGCCTCACAAAGCCGCTGGAAGACTGAATATAGGATAAATTATGTTCTTAAAAGCTTTATTTTATTCACATATGTTTATCCTTTTCGGCCCTAAACCCTATGTTTGATGTGAGTTTTGTCCCCCTGAATGGTTAAGCTTGGCTTCCAGTGGAAGTATAACTGTTCCCGACTGCATGTTTATCGGACCTTATAAACTCAATCTTTATTTTAATTTTTTTTTAAATATAGTTTGTGTGTGTGTGTGTTTTCCATAACCAGGTTGTCGAAGGGGGCTCTAATGTTTTCATTAGAACTTTCTCGGGGCTTGGCGGCGCCTATCTTTTTTGGCGATATTCATGTCTCAATCTTTATGGAAAAAACAGAAGTGAATAAAGGACGCACTGAAAAGCTGATTTAAATAAAACAAATAAAATAAAAATATAAAAAAATAATTATTAAAAAAAACAACATCAAACATTTAACGTTATTTTACATTGT
Organism: Radix auricularia; assembly: GCA_002072015.1. NCBI lineage: Eukaryota > Metazoa > Mollusca > Gastropoda > Lymnaeidae > Radix > Radix auricularia. The sequence goes on along the minus strand of MUZC01000985.1, from coordinate 91,771 downwards.
TCTCTCACTTGTCTGCCAATATTGTGTGGAGGCCCTGAGGGCGAATTGTCGGCGCTCAGAGAGGCGGTGTCCCGCTGAAGCTGGACGGGTGCGGGCGAGGAATGAGGCCAACCTTGGATCCTTTGATATGGACGGCGACTGACGCCAACCTTGGATCCTTTAATATGGACGGCGACTGAAGCCAACCTTGGATCCTTTGATATGGACGGCGACTGACGCCAACCTTGGATCCTTTAATATGGACGGCGACTGACGCCAACCTTGGATCCTTTAATATGGACGGTAACTGAAGCCAAACTTGGATCCTTTAATGTGGACGGTGACTGACCACGGGACTGGGCGGTGGTATGAACTTACGCCCGTAACACACTTGCCAGCTGGCCTGGGGATGGTAGTCTCGCCAGAGATTGGTTACGTCAAACAAGCTTGACCGTGTCTTATGAGGGGTTGTACAATGATTGATAGTTGACTTCGAGAAATGGGAATTTGGGGGGGGGGGGAGACTGACAGACACAGACAGATAGACGGATATAGGAACAGGGACTGAGTTAAGAACACACTAAGTTAGGGACAAGGGTTAGCTAGAATAAAGATAGTTAAAGAAGTTAAGGAATTAAACATAATTTAATTGTGCATTCCGTCTTGGAGTTTAGTGTTGAATAGTAGATCACCAAGAGTGTGTACTTGAGAAGATTGGAGTAAAGGAATAAGCGTAGATAGAGACATTAAACACGAGAACACCAAGTTTCTCTACAATACTGACGAGTGATTCAGCTTAGTGTTATGGCCAAGCATCCGTGTGACGCAAATTTTTGATCTAGCCGTCCACATGAGGCCAGACACAATAAGTCATTTGCTTGTCCAAACCTTTCCACTGTCCTTTGGATGAAATGCTTTCAAGAAGCATCAATAAAATTGTAACCCCTGGAGCGTGTAACCGTGTTGTTGTATCAGGGTATGAGGCGACCCTTTTTGATAAATTCATTTCTGTATTTTTCAGTCATTGCTTGACTCGGTTCACACGAAATATGTCAAGATCTAAACAGCAATCTTAGAACTTCCGAAACCTGACATCTTGCTCAGGGCGAGTGACTACTTTCTTATCGACAAATGGCTCTTAGCTTCGCTGCGCCCGTCGACCGATGAGGAAACAAATGCTATGGAGAAGAATATAAGAATATTGGACGCCGTCATAAAAATAAACTCATCTCTTTAAAAAAAAATGGGCTTATCATTTCCATTAAAACGAGAGAGGGAAGTTGAGCTCAGATGCTCCCTCAGGCATTATCCGCCCCAGGGTTTCGCCACTGGAAAAACGCCTCCGTGGACATCTGCTCGGCATGAATGCCGCCCCGCCCCCCCCCTCCCAAACGATGTGATTAACCAGGTTCACATTCGGGCTGCAGCCGCGTGCCGGGCTGGAGTTATCCCGGATCACAATTGAGTAATCACATGCCATGTCATAGCTCTAATGAACGCCCTTGAGTCTCTGCACTCCACATGCTGAACTCCCCTTTTTTCAAAAATAGTTTTTTTCGATTCTTTTTTTTTTCTTCTATAAGTCAATTAATTTTTTTCCCTCACTGGCCCCGACGCCTTCCGCCGTTAAACTGGGGCAGAGTATTCCGCCGGTGATACCTTTTAAATTACATCCATCATTGCATTTTGCGTTAATTCTGGCAATTTTCCTATTTCGAAGTTCCTATTGGCGCTGGCTACATTTCAAGATCTAAAATTATGCGTGCAACTGGGCGACGAAAAATTAGAATATAATCTAGATTTGGATTTAAACATTTTTTTCTTCTTTTCTGTCTGGGAAAAATGTATGAGAGGGGAGGGGGGATCAGTCATAAAGATTTTAATCGTTAAAATTTCTGCTAACTTTTGTTCTGAGTTCCATATGAAGTAGAATCTAGTGTGATTAACAATAAAGCTTAAATTATACATTTCTAAAATTTATTTTATCAAAGGTGATGTTCATCAAATTTATTAATTAAATAATTTATTAAATTTATAAATCGCTTAATTATAACAAAATAATTTTTAAAATTGTTATTGAAAAAGTATTAAATTTTGAGATCCAGTATTTATATAATATTTGTTGACATTGGGAAGTATTTTCTGCTTCTTGGACCAATTGGGTTGAAACTTAAGGTAAGTTCCAGGAAAATGTCAAACTTGTAAGTAAGAGCGTGACCTGTATCTGTAATTGATTAGGTTTTAATCTCAAACTGTTAGTAAAACAACATTATGGAATTTTATATTAGAAACACGTTACTACGTAAATTAAATTTAATATTTTTAACTGAACTGCACGATCAGAAACGAGTGAATGTTGCCCAGTAACAGCTAGGTTTACGACCAGAAACAGAAGAATGAAGGTAAGTAACAGATGAATCAAAGGCAAGTAAAAGATGAATGAAAGGCAAGTAACACGTAAATGACCGACCAGTAACACGTAAATGACCGACCAGTAACACGTAAATGACCGACCAGTAACAGGTGAATGAACGACCAGAAACAGATGAATGAACGACCAGTAACACGTAAATGACCGACCAGTAACACGTAAATGACCGACCAGTAACAGATAAATGACCGACCAGTAACAGATGAATGAACGACCAGTAACAGGTGAATGAACGACCAGTAACAGATGAATGAACGACCAGTAACACGTAAATGACCGACCAGTAACAGGTGAATGAACGACCAGTAACAGATGAATGACCGACCAGTAACAGGTGAATGACCGACCAGTAACAGATGAATGACCGACCAGTAACAGATGAATGAACGGTGAGAAACAAGCGAAAGAGAGGAGAGTAACAAGTGAGCACGTTAAGAAATGGCCACCAAAAGCTATTTAAACTTCTAATAATAGCGTCATGCATGGATAGAGACACTTTCATGTCAGTTTTTATAGTTGATCTGTCAGGTATGAGGTCAAACTTTCTATACACTATTCGCTGAACTCTCGTACTTTGCAACAATACTTGAGGTTAAGACAACATTAATACTAACCGTATAATTTTCCTACAATAAGCACATAAAATGATATACAAATGAAATCAAATTAATTACACATCACTACTACGTCAGTATAGGTAAAAATATCGCACGATCCATGGAGCGATGAAAAGATTTCTGTCTGTCCGCCATATTAAAAAGTTTGAGAAGCACTGGTCTATTTAACTCGGCTGTGAGGACTCAAGTTTTCTACTCAAAATGCTGTTGCACAATAACTTTTTTAGACCGTTTGCAGGGGTGCTACATCTAACCCTTTGGACAACTTCAGATTTTCTGTCCACGTGAATTAAAACCTTAAGATTATGCCTTATGTTTGATATAAGCAAGACTGAAATTGAATATTTCATTCAATAACATAAATTTCTGTATAAAATAAGAACCTCGCTTAAGCTTTCTTTCTGGCAATGTTGTTGCGGAACCACTTTCACACCAAAAGACTAAGAAAAATTCTAAATATAAAATGGCAGGAAAAAGTTCCCGACACCAAAGTATGAGCCAGGTCAGGACTACCCAGCATCCACGCTAGCCTTCATGCAGTGCCAACTACGCTGGACAGGGCATGAAGTACGCATGCCCGGCCCTCACCTCCCCAAGAGGCTCTTCTATGGTGAGCTTACTGAAGGGCATAGAGCACGCGGAGGTCCACGTAATCGCTACAAAACTGCTCTTTAGGCCTTTGACATTAATCATTACTCCTGGGAGTCAGCAGCCAGTGATCGAGCCCCCTAACGCTCAGTAATACGGAATGTCGCAACTGTCAGTGAGACTAATAGACAACAGGCTGCCAAGACCAAACGTCAGGCCAGGAAGGACCGTGTACAAAGCCCTCCCATCTCTTGTCCGACATGCGGACGCAAATCTCTTGCAAGAATATGAGCTAATAAGCCACCAGAGGACACACTTGGCGGCCCAGCACTTGAATATGTTGAGAGAGATCATCGTCGACTACGACGGATGAACAACATAACAATAATGACAACATTGTAATGTAAAATCAAACTAAAACTGAAATCTCAGTCACTTAAATTTAGTTAATAGAAGTCATAACTTGATATTGGATTCAAGCTAATAGGTCATTACTTTAGGAAGTGAAAAAAGTCGCTAAAATAACGTTCCAATTCAAGGCATGGAACTTTCAACAAATTTGACGAAGGCCATAAATTGCGCTGTAATATGACTGGAAAAAGACATTTCAGACACGGATTAGGTGGCGGAATCCCTGCCAGATTTTAATGTGATGGAACACTACCATCATGCCAAACGCGCCATCGAAGGAAACCACCCAGTCCTTTGACTGAAATCTCACTATCACAGTAGGGAGTTAATCCAGGCAAGTCAAATACAGTCGTGACGGTTTAATTTTGTGATTTTTTAAAGTTAAAAAATATAACTTAATAATTCTGAGCCAACAGTGTAAGAGAAGTGCCCATGGAAATTTAAAATATGTAATGGCGTAGTTTTGAGAACTCGTGGTCAAACGTTTCGGTATATGCATCCATATATACATCTACCCATCCATTTACCCATTCATTCACCCATCCATCTACACATTCACCCATCCATCTACACATCCATATACCCATCCATCCATCCACCCACCCCTCCATCCATCCATCCATCCAACCACCTATCCATTCATCCATCCATTTATCCGCCCATCCACCCGCCATCTATCCATCGATCGATATTCTCATCCATCCAATCTATCCATCTATCTTCCATCCATCTATCTTCCATCTGTCTGTCCTTCCATCAGTATGTCAATTGTCTAATTTGTTTTTGCCCTTTATCTGTCTATCGATCGATTTTTAATTTAATTTAGCCCTTAGCCTTAGCAAAATGTCAAATATCTAGTAATGCGTTGTGGGTCACCACCCTATTTTTCATGCCGATACACAAGATTTTATATCCTTAAGCACTCGTAAGTCATGCCACACAAAACCCAACGACTTGTTTCCCAACCACCCCGTCCCAACACCAAACACCATCCCATTACTGCAGTGACCCATTCCTCCAACCCCCAACCCTCCCTTCAACACACCCTCCAAATCACCCACCCATTTTCACTATCACCCCCACCAACAACCACTTCATCGTACTGAGCCATTTCCCCAAATAATATTGGTCTCAGAGATATGTTGAAGATGCGAGTTTCTCCTTGTGTGTGTCTTCCCTCCACAATGACCCACGTGCTAGTAATAAAAGCAAGTGGCGAGGTAGATTCGATCACAGGGGGGAAGGCAATAAAGTAATAAATTACTGGGAGAGATCTCTTTATTCATAGCACATAGAGAATGGTCTCCACTGACCACAGATTTTATGGACATCGAATCCTATTATTAATTTTTCTTACCCTACTCTGTTTTCATAAGGAACATATTTGGTTTTCATTTTTTTCTAATAATCGAGATTTGTGTTTTAGGTACGTAATGAAATAACGCCCAATGTGTGGAGAAGATGAACTTTTAGAAAACATGAACATTACTTTATAAGATGTACAAAATGCATACGAGAAAAACTTTCGGTAATTCGATGTTAGTTTATGAAAATAGGTGTATATTAAAAAAAAAAGACACATTATTATTTAATTTATCAGTAAATTCGGTCCAGTTAATATTATTTAAATGAGATTATATTGGTTGTTATCGGTTAAATATAATTCCAGGTATATAGTTTAATATTTTCAATGTTCTTTTTTAAAAAATTAACTAAAACATCAAGGTTGTTTTTTCCATTCAAGCAATATTTAAAAACTTAAAAACAATTTATCGCATAAACAAAATAATATTGTAAACTATACTTAATTATTTTTTCTATATACTCCATTTTTAATACATTACTTTTTTTTTTATTAAATTTAATTCACGATGAATTCAGATCCTAAACTTGAATTTCGGTTTGGGTGCACCATTTTCTGTTAAACGCGATATTGGGATAAGAAATATCTGTTCCAGACAAATTCGACCGCCCAATGAAACGACTTGATACATCTTAGTAACCCATTTCCCGATATCTTATTCCTTATATTTATCCTATCAATTTTTCATTTTTCTATGACGCGACTTACTGCATGTCTGTCGATGTCCAACTTAACTTATGGGTTGCAACAACTAACATAGCCCTGTGTGTTTCTTTATTTGGGATTTGCATTATTTTAAAATTGCGGATTTCATTATACACAACAATAGATCCCCATTAGTCTGACATTGATCAGGTAAATGAAGACATTTACCCGGTACCAATGAGGAAAATAAAGCAGCTTTTAGTTTGAAGTCCCGGCCATTAGATATGAATATAGAATTTCCAGTAGTTCTCCCCGGAGAAAGACGTCACTATATAATATTTCCATGAGCTCGAGCTATTGTGTTAAATACGCCGGTTACACAAAAGAAAGAGAAATGTAGAAAAAAAAAGTTACCTATTTCTCAAGGTCGCGACCTTTCGGTTGCGCATAAGTGCAATTCTTGGTTGAACTAAAGCAGCTTGAACACACTCTGTCGCTACATGGGGGCTATTACAACTGTCGCCTCAGTCATTATCTGGGGTTAAAGGAGTAGGTGCGGGTTCTTGTGAGCAGTTGGATGTTTTGAGGGGAATGGTGTGTGGAAGTATTTAGGAAGTAGGTGAATATTTTTCGGAGCATTTTGATGCTTTGTTGGAATGGATCGCTGTTTTGGAAAGTAAGCTTTTAAGAAAAGGGGAAGGGGATCATTGATTTTGGACAGTAGGTCTTTAATTAGAGGGGCTCAAGATTTTCATTTGATGGTGTTTATTATTATTATTATTTTAAAATACTTTTTATATTATTAATTTGACTTTCGAAGACGAAAATTGGTCAAAAGCTGAGAGCACAGTAAAATAATAGTATGTTTACTTTTTCAATATATATTTGCACGGATTTTTTAGATGTCTGTCTGGTGGTCTCCGTGCTCGCTTTTGGGACACACTATTTTGGACCCACACCGACTAAAACACATTAAGGTTTTACAAGAGCAACATACTTGAAATAAATAAGTCGTTTGATATGATGTGTTTAACTTTTGTGAGCTGTGTAAGTTTTATAACATTCAATCATAATACGAAACTAATTTCAATGCCATTAAAAAAAGAACCGGTGCTGATCCAAATTGTTCTCTAATTTTCCTAAGATATTACTGAGAACTCTTCACTACGAATTTTTAAGAATATAATTTGTTACAAAAAAGAAAAAAAAATAATTAAAAAGTAATAAATTAAAAGCAAAAAGTTCACCTACTCTCAGAGTTTGAAATGGGTTTGTGTTCTTGGCTATTGCAGGTTTTAATGTTTATTATTTGCATTCTTGATACTAAGCAAAGTTAAAATAAAAACGATTAATAAGATGGCGTGAGTTCTGTAGCCGCTCTTGTAGCATTTGGCATTGCCTCTTAATACTTTTAAAAACTTTCCAAACGGCTGATGTAAGTCCTAGCGGTGGTCTACTTCGTATGAGTTTAAGATTCAAACAGTAGAACCCCTTCATTAATTCCTAGTAATCTCTCTCCACCCCCCGCCACACAATCTAATCTAAGCAACGCTTGCTGTGAGGGTATGGATGTGTTGATCTTAACAAGGTCAAACGTCGTTATGGTAAGACGATGAAGGTCACAATGACCTCAAACGTTATAGCTTCTATGACTTCATCACGTTAGTGCTAAATTTAAAAAAAAAATCGATTACTTTGTAATGTTCCATTTCTATCAGAGATTTTATCAAATTTTGCTTAATAAAAAATTCCATTGGTTCGCTGCCTTCAATAACGTATTTTTTGTTTACAAATGTAATAGATGAAATAAGATACGGTTTTTAAAATAATATTTTTAAAAAATTAAAAGGTTGTAATCAGCTTTCGATAATTACACAATCAAATACGGCTATAAGAGCTCAGGATCGTAAGCTGCTGAATGAATAAAAGTCCCTTGACATGTTTTATAAAAGCACTAATCCAATGTGTTTCATTTTACAACTCAAGCTCAACCATCTACCCAAAACTGCATTTTTATAAATGAAGCATGTATTTTGTAAATATTTGATCCATTACTTTGTTGTTCCTCCATTGTGTTGTAGTTGTAGCTAATGTAACATGCTGGAAGCTTCGCCCTGCTGTTGATGATCTGTTAACATCCATTATTTAGTACACATCCGCCTAATCATTTAACCTGACTTCTCCTAATCCTGTCAGCCAACACTAATCGTTGCGTTTTGGTGTGTATTTAAACTTATGGCGGGCCTCAAATATCAAGGTACTTGATGGTGATAGGACGTGGTGAGAGTTTTAAGCTCTTCGCATATCTCAATTGGCTGGTCAACCATTTACACATTTAAAACCTGATTACTTTTTTATTTGGTCTCTTCCGCTTTTCTAACTTTACTCCTATTTACAAAGTTAGCTCTCAATGTAGAAGATTTTTCGTCCTACGCAATGCAACTTTGTATTGATGTAATTTAATATTCATCACAGCCTGGCAAGTTTTCAATAAAAAAAAAAGACTTAACAATTTCAAAAAACGTACGTTTTAAAGCACTTCGTGCCGATGTTACGCACACGGTTTTAAGTGGTATTTTCAACTTCTCGTCTTAAAGAGACTACACTGAACAATGCAAATTAAGAAATGAGTGAGAGTACAAAGAGTTCATTCTTACATTTGTAGATTCCAATGTCGTATATAGAGATACCACTCTATTTACAGTTCTACACTTTTTTTCTTCTTCAAACCGGTACATTTCTAACTTCCTACACGTGGTTTAGCGCAAGTACTCAGTACCTCTCAGATCACACAGACTCCAGGCCTGAGTCTAACTATAGAGAAAACATGTTCTTTGGCCAGGACAATAACAAGCCACCGCAGACATTACACCTCGCACTCTAGGTCCCCCCCCCCCCAACCAACTCCGTAGTCAGGTTTCTATCCTCCGGTCCCGGCGTGTCGTTTGAACTTTTGGCATTTCACAGGTAGGCATTCCGGCGGGCGGCCCCCACGACATCACCTTCGGGGTTTGTTTGCATGTCCTCACACGGGTTAAGGGTGGGGGGTGGGAATGGTGCTAATCAAGGTTAAATGGGGGTGTTCTCCAAAAATCTGACTACATTTCAGGTATAAATATTTATAAGAACTTAACCCTGTTAGGCTGTTGTGCGCTCGGTCGGCTTCATATCATCGCCTTACCACTGGTGGGTAATGCGAGAAAGAAATGTCGAAGAGTTCCCATCGAGGGCAATGAGCTTGCCGGGCGGGGCTGTGTAGTTGAAATTTCAACAAGAGATTTTCATAGGCAAACTGACGTAATATTTGAATAGATTGAGGCGTTCAGTCATTCGGACTGTCGATAAATCTGGGCACACAATGTCATCAATATATAGAGAATCAAATAAAAATTGGTTTTGAATTAACAAACTGTCACGGATGACCAATTTGCCCTTGTAACTTGTTGTTGTGAGTTGCGCACGTGGTGTGTTTGATGTTTGCTTCTGTGGTATTTAAAGTTATTGGTTAGTGGTGCGAAAGCGTGCAAAGTGATTGTGTTGTTGACGTCATTTGTATATGTGTAAAAGTTTAGAGAGTTTTGTGTAGACGGTTGTTGTGGCAAGGAGGAACGCCATTAAAGTTGTTTTTTTTTTTTCAAGTAGTGTCTTTATTTCTTGTGTAACGGTAATTGTATGAATCTTGGAGCAAGCAGTCAAGATATAAGTATTAGGACGCTTGTGACATTTCTGGGGGCTCAGTCCGGGATTACACAGAATACATAGACACTGCTGAAACAACGAGAATGCCAGTCAATACTCTGGAGGAGATATTAGCACTGGTGGATTCCCTTCAACTGAGAGGTGAAGAAAGGAGAGAGTACATAGAGAAAGAGGTACAACGAGCGAGATATTATGAGAGAGAGATGGCGGATAGGGCGGCCGAGAGAGATAGCGGATAGGGCAGCCGAAAGAGAGGCAATGCTAGAGGCCAAGAGATTAGAGGCTGCCAATGGAAGAAATACGAATGGGACAGATAACAGGCCCAGGCAGCCTAAGCTTCCACCATTTATAGATGGTGTCGATCAGCTTGATGGATACATTTCAAGGTTTGAAACTTTCGCTAGAACCAGTAAATGGCCGGAAAGGAAAGCGACTGGGCGCTGTCATTGGGTGCGCTTTTGTCGGGTCGAGCCTTGGAGGCGTACTCCAGAATGCCCTACGAGGAAGCGTTGGTGTATGAAAAGGTGAAACAGGTGCTCCTAAAAAGGTACAATCTCACAGAGGAGGGGTACAGAGACCTATTTAGAAAGAGCAGGCCTCAGGCAGATGAGTCGCCATCTGTGTTCATTGGCAGAATCAAGGGTTATCTCGGGAAGTGGATAAGCTTATCGGGAATCGACACAACATTTGACGGTCTTAGAGACCTCATAGTGAAAGAACAATTCGTGAATATGTGTTCTCAGGATCTGGCAATACATTTAAAAGAGAGAAATATTGACAGCCTGGAGGAAAGTGCTAGAGTTGCAGAATTGTTCCTGGAGGCAAGGAAGAGAAGCTTTGCTCATGGCTCTGGTGCAATGCAAAGTGGCAACGGTAATGACCTGAATGGGAGAAAAGGTGAGGTGCAACGGACCGAATTAAGCCAGAGAAAATGGCAAAATGTGGCTGAACGAAGTTCCAGACCGGACGTGAGTTGCTTCGTGTGTCACAGGGTTGGGCACATAGCACGCTATTGTCCCAATACAAGGGAGGCTGGAAACACGAATACAAAGAGAGTTGCGACGACGCGTGTTCTTGAGCGTAAACGGTCAAAGGGCAAACGCCTGTGGGATAGAGCCTAAACGCATCTGTTGGAGGAGAAAATGTTGGCCAATCCGTGAATGTCAGAGGTGGAGAATTAGCAAAAGGTGGTAACTGCAAAGAAGCTGGAGCAGGAAAGTTGGAGATGGTAGATGGGTTCGTAGGATCAAATAAAGTTGAAGTATTGAGAGATACAGGAAGCGAAGTAGTGGTGGTCAAAAGAAGGTACGTGAGAGATGACCAATTAACTGGCGAAACAGAGCTGATCAGAATGTTAGATAACAGAGTTGTCAGAGGGAAAAAGGCGATGATAGACATAACGACACCATACCTGAGTGGAATAGTGGAGGCGGTATGTGTGGAGAATTCTATAGTGGACTTGATTGTGGGTAATGTGTTTGAAGCAAGGACCGATGAAAACATGGACAGGGTGGCGATAGTGACAACGCGAGCTCAAAGAAAAAGAGAATGTCTTACTGCCCAAAGTAGTATCGCCAGGGATTGTTACAGGGAAGGAGTCGGGCCCATTTGCTCGGCTGGAGATAGACTTGTTCAAAGCAGTGGGCCACATCGATGGTCCGCCGACAGAGAGCGTGGTGAGGGGAATGTGAATTGTGGTTGTGAAAATCGGAGGAGTAGAAACGTCAGTATGAGTGGAGGAGTTTGTTACAAGTGTGGTAGGCCCGGTCATTGGGCCAGAGACTGTCGCAGCGGCCAAGGCGGTGGTGCGGGGAGCTTTAGCGGGCGAGATCGTGGTGGTGCTCGCATAGACTTTAGAAATAGGAGAGGAGCCGGTGATAATAAATGCTACAAATGTAACAGACCTAGTCATTTTGCCATAGACTGTGAAAGGGGCATTGATTCAAGTGCTCGTTGTAACTGCAACAGCCCTGTGCATGTTTAGCGTGACCATCCTGAAGTACTTTAACACGGCTCGTTTTGCGCGGGCAAGGATTCTGAGAATAGTGCCTGTTCCTGTTGTGAGTCACGTTCTTACAAGTGCAAAGTCATCCCTGGATCAAATAAAGTTCTATATATTGAGACACTGACTCTAAAGAATATTACGTTCATGTTGATTTTTGTGGGATTACCCTGTTAATATAATAATATTTTGAGTTGTTATAAGTCATAATTTATTGGGTTTGAAATATATACTGATTTGTATGTAAATGCTTTGTCGATATATTGGAGAGCAATATTAATAGTTACTGTATTTAAGAGGAAATGGTAGTAGTGTTAAGGGATATTTGAAAGTATATATCTATAGAATATATTAAGAAGTAATCATAGTAATGAGTAAAGTTGAAAATTGGTCATTTGAGGTTGTGGAAATTTGTCGACCTCGAAAAATTTCTAGAAAGGGGGGCATATGTCACGGATGACCAATTTGCCCTTGTAACTTGTTGTTGTGAGTTTCGCACGGTGGTGTGTTTGATGTTTGCTTTTGTGGTATTTAAAGTTATTGGTTAGTGGTGCGAAAGCATGCAAAGTGATTGTGTTGTTGACGTCATTTGTATATGTGTAAAAGTTTAGAGAGTTTTGTGTAGACGGTTGTTGTGGCAAGGAGGAACGCCATTAAAGTTGTTGTTTTTTTCAAGCAGTGTCTTTATTTCTTGTGTAACGGTAATTGTATGGATCTTGTAGCAAGCAGTCAAGATATAAGTATTAGGACGCTTGTGACACAAACTAGAATTTTTTCTTTTATGAGTTTTGGAATAAAAGCTTATATTTTAAGAGTTATTTAGAAATATTAATGAATTTACCAACACTATTGGGTTGTAAGCTAATTGGACTCAAGAGACTTATTATTAGTCTAACCCCCTATGAAATAAACCATAATTTAAATATTGTTAATTGCAAAAGTAATCTCATTTTTAACTCTGCTTGGGTCTGATGTACAATGTTCTATAAATGCTATGATTTCATTTGCTAGATCACCATTTCTGGTTAAAGGCAAAAAGTACGATTTTATTTTCAGGCATAACTACAACGTAACTTGATTGAATTGGCCACCCACCTCCCCCACAAAAAACAGGACAATATTGTCTCTATGGAAACAGATAATCTTAACCTCAGCCAACACCTAAAATTAACCCAACAATTATAAATATTGAATTTCTGTGGAACTATGTGAGATTTCTGACGTGACGTGTTTTTCCTGGTGAAATTTGTGACTTTTCTTCTTGACATTTTTCACCCCCAGCCTTTGCGTTTGCGGTAATTCGTCCTGACACGTAGCAAAGGTAAAATTGGAGTTTTTTTGACAGAATGATACACTGGATTAAAATTTTAATGGCATCCCTTATTTACGATTGTTAAAACATCTCCTAAAATCATTATGTTCGTGGATCGATATAATGTTCAAATATCGGTGCTATGAGTAGAACGATTGAAAGAGATGATACAATGATTTGGGCGATGGACAAAGATGGAAGTCCAGGTCCAATGTCAAAAAAATAAATAATGACATTCTTTTCACTTGCACTTAATGGCACTTTCGTAACACTAGTAGATCTATAACTAAACTCTCAAATCTAAACCGTATCTGAGTTTTTGATAACCGCTCATCGACTCTCCACACTTTTCTCTTACATTGTAAATGTTCCATCACCATGTCCTAAGATTTCTTTCTCATCTTGTTTTTCTCTTGCTCTAAGCAGACACCAGGCGCCTTGTGAAATGAACGTTCCCTGTTCCCCGGCCACCCTACCAAGAGAAAGTCGTCCAGCCAACCAACTCCAAGACTCCCGTACACCAGATCACAGGGCTTCGGAAGTCGTGACCTTGTGTTGTAAACTCTGGCAGGGCTGCACACAATCGATTTGTCAAACTTGAAAAGGCGCGTTTTCTGGATTGTGACGCAGGCTAACACGTGACTTTCATTCATAGTTTAGATAGATAACGTAAAAATTCTCCTCATGAGTCGAGGGATAAAATTGTCTGCTGGAATACATCATGATGCAACAGTTTTTTTTTTAAGCAGTCAGCTGAGTAATAAAATTTTTCTGACATAAATATATGAACTTGTACATTAGAGTTGAAGTTGTCTTTATGTAGCCCAGTGGTGGTCAAAAGTAAAAAGGTACACCTTAAACAAAAAAAATATGGTAGGAGAAAACAATTACAGCTATTTTATCACACAGAAAAAAACTATCATTCATATACGACGCCTCTCTCTCTCTCTCTCTTTCTCTCTCTCTCTCTCTCTCTCTCTCTCTCTCTCTTTCTCTCTCTCTCTCTGTTGCGTCACGTTCTTTTTCTGTTGTTTTTAGCGCATTTTCGAGAAGTGGAATGCGCTATTGTATCCGTTTTGTCCGTCTGTCCGTCCGTCCGTCCGTCTGTCATCAACCTAGATCTCAGCATCCATAAGTCCTAGACCCATGACGTATATATGTTTTTTGTATGTCCTGACCGGCCATTTGTGCATCAACACTCAGTTACTCGATCCGACCTCTTGTGGTGGCAGTAGAGCTCCTGGAAGTTCCGTAGGACTTTAAGTCATTGTAACTTAATGGAACTTGTGAGTTGCGCACGGTGGTGTGTTTGGTGTTAAAGTTATTGGTTAGTGGTGCGAAAGCGTGCAAAAGTATTAGTTTTTTTTGTTGTTGACGTCATTAGAATATGTGTAAAAATTTAGAGAGTTTTACATCATCATTTGTGGTGACTTCAATCAAGATCTTAGCGGCCTAGGGGCAGAAATTGAAAACTTTTTCGAAACAAGCTTCAACATTCAACTACTTTCAACAAGATTGGCAACCACGATCTATAAAACAACAATTGACGGAGTATTTGGGCGATTAGCTGATTACAATTTAGAATGTTTCATTTATGAGTCCTATTTCAGTGACCACAAACCACTTGTAGTTAGATTAAAGAGAAAATAAAAAATTTTAAAATGTAAAGAAATGACTTTTAAATAAAAATATTTTCAGGTATATTCATTACACAAGAAATTTTTTAAAAATATATCTAAAATCTAAACACAATTACTGATAACTACATAATGCTGATATCTAACATAAGTACTGATACATAATACGAAAATGCGCTAACACGTCCTGAGTCCAAAAAGGGATCAGGCTTAACATGATTTTTTTTTTAGTTCAGCGTGGTGCGGTGCATATAGTGCATTGTGGTGCGGGTGCACACTGCTACATTTATTATATATATATTTTTTGTGTGTTCCCAAGAGGATGAGGGGATAGATCTAATATATTTTAAAATTTTAATAAAAAGTGGAAGCTTTAAATTAATTGACATTTTGAATGTGTGACAAGTAGATTACTTCGTTAAATTCAAATAAAGTTGGTTGTTATAATAAATAAGTTAATAAAGGTTTTCAAAAGAAAATCGACAGTCTATTACCATTTCAGAACTAGGTTCAAATTCATTGTGGTGTGTCATTCGTATTATGACAATTTAATTAGTTCCTTATTTTGAACATTAGTTCGTAAATACCCAGTTAATGACGTCTTTGAGTCCTTGATATACTTAAGAACATTTAGTAACAATTGAAAAGCTAACAATTTCACACACGTTAATTTAAACGGCAAATAATAAATTAATATGTTTTGTCGAGAGATTGTTTATTACCGCATGCCCAAATTTAATAACTTGAAAATGTTATGTTTTTTCCGGCATCTTTAACACTGAAAAGGTTGAAAAAATGAAACCATAAGATTGTCAGCTATAACAAGTGCAAAGGGATATAGAACACATTTATATAACAGAACATATTCATGCTACTTAGAACTTACACAGATTCTCATGTTGTTGTCTTAAAAATTGTGTGTGTCTGTGTTTCGTTTGAAAATTGTACTCTATTCTTATGTGTTCAATTTGATTAAACACATGACCTGACCTTCCCCACCAATAATCGAACGCTTACTTTCATCAGCTACGCTTGGCGCCAGAATTTGTTGGTGTAGTCAAAGGCCATCGCCCTATGGGCTTTCCATTAACTCCTTTTATCCCCCAACAACCCTGTATGTCCACCCTTTCCGCGCCACACATCCAACCCATTTCCAACCCGTATGATATCTTACACTCGATCCGCCTCATATATTCCCTCGCCCTCCACCAATAAAACATGATTTACCTACTCGCCACGTCCTCCCAATTTACAACGAATCTAACAAGATAGACCTCGTGCGCAGTCAAACGAGTAGAGAGACGTAACTCCCCCGTGAGAAATGGGTTGTCGGAGGTGGGCCGGATAATTAATATCATTCCGGAAATATATTTATTTTAGAACATGCAGGAAATAGATTGGGAACTGTCGTTGGTAAGTGGAGGGGGGGGCTTGTCCTCGTTTAGTCGAAAGGTCGGGATGAAAAGAGAAATGCCAAGAGTCCTATTTTATGGTCGTATGTCTAAAAGATTTGTTATATTCTCTCAAACTATGCAGACCATCAATACCAACATAGAATTCATCAACCTAAAATGCCGGGTTAGACATATTTTTTTAGTAGATAACCCTTACACTAAAATTCTCAGTACATGCTGTTATTTGGGAAAAAGTACAATTTGATAGCTTTTTAAAAATAGCATGCATCTCTATACTATCATAGTAATCTTTAGACAAAAAGCATAGCCCGTTTTCATAGACATCTCTATCATAGTAAATAGTACACGATGATAATTTTATATTACTTAATAAGTATATTGCTCATAGAGTGTTACAGAGGCATTAAATAGGCACTACAGTGATGAGTGACTTTACTTATTCTGATTCAAATGGTTCCCTTGAAATTTTAATGTCTTATTTGGTATTAATAAGATAATGGCTAACACACCGATTATGTTGAAAAATTCTTTAAAAGGAAATTACCTAAAGATTTTGTTGTTAGCCTTTCAATCGCCTGATCTCAGGTGCATAGTTAAACCCAGCCATTGTTTGGTGGACAATAAATAGTATTGATAACGTAACAAAAGTCAATAAACATATTTTGTGTAGAGCCCATACTCTGTATAGAAAGGTTCCTTTAAGCAACGTCATTTTTCATAAGCTAGTCACTCCTCCCTTCTACCACCCTCCCACACACATACACTTTTTCTTTCTTTTTATGAAATACAGAAATCAGAATCCATTTTCACTTTATTGAAGGTTCTGGTTGATTTAAAAATAATAAAAATCATTGACATTCCTTCACGACGGCCCTGCATCAGCACGACTGCGCGATAACAATCAACATATCTGTTTCACTATTTGAACTAACAAAGATTTGAGACCATGGTTTCTGGCCTGTTTGCACTCCAAATTTTTAGAGTGCTCCTGTGTCAGGACTAAATGAGAAAACTAAATGGCGCGGCGCATTTCAGATGAAAAATGATTTTAAAATGTCCGCAAACGGTCGTGGTAGGCACGCCAGACATGTTACCCGTGATTAATAGGCTAATAAAAATTGCTGCTATGTGCATGTGTCTTTAAATAAGATGTTTATATAAAAATAAGATAGAAAAAAGAAAAAGAAAAGGGCTTTCAAGGTCTCGCAGAAGTTTTATTGAGTGACAATAAGAATCCTTTTTACATCTCTTATTGTATGCGTTCGAGAAAGAAACAAATTGTATTTGTGACCTACGTCATGAAGATTTCTTTTGTAAGATAATATTAGTAACAACAAAGAAACACATGTTAAGATTAAAATTTAAAGTCCCGCTCCCTCTTTTGGGGTGAATATTTAAAAAAACACACGAAAAACTCAATGTGCTGTACTAAAGATAAGGGCTTATGATTAATATTACATAATTATATTTAACACACTGCCTATAAAAACAGGATATCCATTGGGGCTTTAGGTTCAAAAGAGTGGATATAATATTTATCTGACGTAATTGCACCAAAAAACTTATTTTAGAAACCGAAAATTAATATTTGCACTAAAAGGATATACCAATAATCGATTTCCCAGTCACTTTCGATTAGTGAAAGGGAAATATTAAAGGAAATGGGTTTGCATGTAATCCGCATCGAGTGTTACGCTGATATCATCTGATATCATTCTGTTTACTAATACTTAACTAACTTTGCATGCCATTTATGCTAGAAACTTATAAGTTTGCTTTCTTTAAGCTCGGAGATTAACCATTTTAAATTTATATTTTCATAGCTTTAAAAAAAATTAAATCCTTCATAATAACTCGCGGCGTCTACATGATGCCTTGTTTGATTGTTTGCCGAAAAAACTCTAGATCGATTTTAACCCAATTCCTCATAGGCTAGCGAACTGACACTTAGCAGACAGAATCGTGCCGCCGATAAAAATAATCTATGAAAATTTCAGATCGATTAAATATATTTTATTTAAATTAATGAATTTTTAGATTATCTCTATTCATTTTCTATGTTGCATGTTACATTTTGTACTAGAGTGTCGCGGTACGCATTATCTCTATTAATCTTTTTAATATTTTCGTGTCGCGCAGCGCTGTGCGTATTATATTGATGATACTTTAAAAAAAATATATTCCCGATCTGTAAACGTAAATGCTAGTAATTTCTAGTCAGTCTCGAGGTCGCACTTTGTTAAACATGTGGTTATAACCCTTTTCCCATGATCAAATCAAGCGGAAATTAAGCAGCAGACTGTAGTTTTTTTTAACGCATTTTGCCATGGAAAAAATTACGTTTATTTATTTTTAAAAAATGTCTGTAGAGATTGATCCTGCAACTCCTCATGACCCATACCAGATAGAGGATTCTGGTCTTTTGCAAATATGTTAAGGAGATCTCAAGGATGTGCAAGGGCCAAAGAAATTACCGAAAAGATTTCCTGGAAAATCAATTTTTAAAAAAGTATTGTGTTAATTTCTTGCCAACCATTTCTACATCTATCGGGTTGAAATAAACGCGAAATGATAGCTAATAATATTTCAAACAATTTTGAAAAAGGGATTTTTAAAAATGTCTATTCGTTCAACTCCAGTAATTTTAGCATCAATTTTTGTTAAAGCAATTGTTTTGTATAGTTTTAATATTATTGATTTGAAATGACATTAAATTTAATCCAGAATATTAGGTAATGGGGGTTTCCCGCTTTTTGATTGATAATGTTAGATTGTTGCGCGGTGCGCACATATTGATACATTCTTGGTTTGATGGAGAGCGAGGGAATATGACGTCATTATTTTTTTTTTACTTTCAGAATTAATGATTTGAAATGACTTTTAATTTTAAAAAATGTAAATTCTTTGTTTGAAATAGCGTTTAAATACTCGTTCGAGTTTTTATTACTTGCTTTACTATAGATCTAAATCCTTTGTCTATATTTGAGACATAGACATCTAATTAAAATTAGGGATTTTTTGATTGTCGGGCGATGCGTATTATAATGAACGTTCTTTTAGTTATGTCACGTATTTAAATATTTATAGTCAAAAACTTTTTTTAACGCTTTTTAAAAATTAATTATCATTCTCAATAAGTAATTCGCAATCCAATTTATCATAATAATAATATACAGAAAATTTCTCAGTCAACGTGTTTAAAATCAAATTATATCTATATGATTTTGATTTCATACTATAAAATAAAACACCTTAAGGAAACTAACAAAAAAATCTTGAGACTGGCTAATTAATTTTGTTAATACAATATTAAACCTCTAAATTTAGGAGTCAAGCAGGCATACCACTAGGAAGCAGTAACATAATAAGGGAGTTTTGACTTTATGATGCGATGAAGTCAAAATTATCATGGCTTGGCCCAGTTCTGGGGATTGTATGGAAGAAGTATGTCACCAGCCTTGAGGGTTAAACTAATTTATCCGGGATTTACCCAAATAAGTTACGTCCCCATTTCGGTGTTGTT
Source organism: Radix auricularia (assembly GCA_002072015.1). Taxonomy (NCBI): domain Eukaryota; kingdom Metazoa; phylum Mollusca; class Gastropoda; family Lymnaeidae; genus Radix; species Radix auricularia. Next base: position 72,149 of record MUZC01000985.1, on the reverse strand, counting down.
TTAAATCAGAGACGGCGAAGGTTGCTGAGTATTGTAATCTTATTACTCCCGCGGGGAAAGCCTTGGGTTTCAGATTTTCTTACAACAGTGTCGATTATTTTGCTTCAGCTTTCTAGTCCCAGCGTTCTGCATTTTCATCTTTACTTTCCTTTGTGCAATATTTTACAAAATTTGCTTTGCGATATTTCTGAAATGCTGCGCGGCGTCGGTTAGATATCTACGCAGCCGCATAGCCGCGCAGCTTAAAGGGAAAATTGGTTATAATGTTTTTAAATGTCTCGCACAATCATACTTCTCCTTCGACCACAGCGTAACTCATGCTACAGCAGCAAATTGTTTTTTTAAAAATACTGTAATAAGTAACTAACAAAATGAACCTCTGACAACATTAAAGAAAAACCGTAGAAACGTTATTTCGTTATCAAAAAGAGAGGGAAGAAAACAAACTGATCGAAACTTTCCTTTAAGTAGTTCAGACACGAATTTCCACATTTCTTCTCCCTATAACATTTTTTGTGACGTCCTGTCAATTTTGCATTTTCGACGTCATCTTGGCATATTTCCATTTATTTATGTATGTATGTATGTGCGTATGAATGCATGGATTTGTGCGTGCGTGTTTGTGTGTGTGTGTGTGTGAGGGGGTGGTTTGGTGGTTCCGGGATGAAGTGTGTTCCCGAGGATTTTTGTCATGTTATATGAACTCCGTGAAAATCTTTGGGAGATTCTATCATTTTGGGATGCGATGAAATTTTTTGGTCTTTAATCAGTGTTTCTATCAAATAATGATCTTTATTTTTATTATTTGACCATTTTTTTTACTGCATTTTTTTTGTTATGCCATCACAAAGATAATTCCATCAGAGGAAGAGGCGATTCATGAGACATTTTAAAACACGTAAACTTTTTTTAAAAAATAATAATATTTTGAATCAACCAAATTTTTAAAAGATTGTATTTTCATTTCATAATTTAAAAGTCCAAAAATGTTTCCTTAAAAAAGTTAGAATAGATTTCTAAGCTTTATAGCTCAAGTGTTTTTATGAAATAATATTAGAATCTCAATCAATATCACTTAAGTTTAATTCAAGATCACTCAATGGTATACAACGTGATTGAGTCAGGTTAAGTGTAAATGAGTTTTTCACAATAGGACACCAGGAAATGGGGTAAAATCGATACTAAATAATAATAATAATAATAATAACAACAACAATATAATAATAATAATAATATAATCACCTAATCCCGTTACGATGGAGCCTCCATCTCTCTGGGACCACCTCGACCCCCCCCCCCCCACACTATATAAGATATATGACGTGCATTATGTTATCAAAATTTATTGGATATCAAATGAAATTACAATTATATTTATTGCATGCACATTAAACTCTGAATATATTTGTGTAGGTCATCGGTTCTCAAACTGTACTCTCTCGCTCTCAATGAAGAAAAGTTACTGGGGAGTGTTGAAATTATTTAGGAATCGTTGTTTTGAAAAGCACTTATTTGAACCCGACTTTGTACTGCGACTTCAGAAAAATCTGGAATCGGTCGTCGACTAGGACTAGAAATAACCCGCCCTTGGGTAGTAATTTAAAAAAAAAATATTTCTAGTCACCTAACAGTTAAGCTCGTGAAATGACAGCCTAAAAAACCCAACTGAATGAATTGTCAAAACCAGTTAACGGGCGCGGATTGTTTGTGTCTCATTGGCTCTCCATCAAAGTAACCCAAGCTCACCGGTCTCACGGCGCGTCACATCCTGAACGTTACCTTCGACTGACAGAAATCCGTCCCTTCCCCTCCCCATCTCACGACAAACTTAACGTTTGCTACTGCTGCTTTTGTCTTTGGTGAGTAGGTAGCTTCCACACCACTGACATCATACAAGGTCAGGGCTAACTTGACCATTTTTTAAAAATACAGTTTTCAATAAAGAATTTAACGTACGGTTTTGTTTGAACGCTTTCATATGTTAAAATTAAGGCTGTGAAAAGTAAAGATTAATTTCTCGTTAATAGTTAAAAATTCTATCGATTAAATATCGATTAAAATAATTTTAATCGATAAAAATTAGATTAAAATTAAAGAAAATATTCAAAATTTTTTTTTTTCAATTTATTGAAAAATAATAAACAATATAGTAGCCCAGATAACAGGATCTGTATCACTAAGAAACTTAGTACAACAGTCTAAATCAGTTTAAAAAGTTCAAAATTTTATTTTTCGATGTCTGGGAGACAGGCAAAAACTCAATAATATTTGTAAAAAATGTCAATTACCTGTTTTTATTACTTCCGTTTAGATGTTTGATTTATTTTGAAATTAACGATTTATTCATGAAATTTATCATTAATTTTTCAAAAGTTAACGATTAAGTTTGAAGTAATCGCTACCAGCCCTAGTTAAATGGGTCTGAATGGTTTAACTTTGTGTGTGGCCTAGGGAAAAAAAAGTTTGGGGTTTTTTTGTTTTTGTTTTTGCTTTTTTAAAATAGTATTTTAGTATTGGTAGAGAAGAAAGGGTTTTATGTGTATGACAAGAAGACAAAAGATGCAATTTAACGCGGACATTTATCAAAGACTACAATAGATTGTATTTTTTCTCATCGTTCTCCACAACCAACGGTATCTTTATGCTTTGTACCTATCAACTCCGTCACTGAACGTTACATTTTGTTTGAATGTTCAGCTTCCATAGTTTTAGTTTATGAGTAAGGCGTATATAGCACTAACAAAAGTTTGTAGAGCACAATAGTATATTTTTTGGAAGTATGCTGTTAGCTACTGTGTGATCGTCATAACCGTGAAAATATGTCGGCGTTTTTGGACAGTAACCACGCATTTTTTTCAACAATGTTGACAGCCCTAGTTATGATTAAAAATGTATCAGATTTCGGCCATATTTTTAAAACCAATGTGGGTTCAGCTTTTGCTCCGGCAGAAAATCACTTCATAAATCCGGCCGAATCCGGCTGGCCATAAAGCCATTATATATATATATATA
>MUZC01000985.1:55941-69101 GCA_002072015.1 Radix auricularia | reverse complement strand
GAATCTGGTACACCCCTAGTAACGATATTAAATAAATTGCAGACTTAACACTAACTACATTATCAAACTTTAATGTCAAAAATATTAAGGAAACATGCTTGTTTTCAAATAGAAAAGTTGGTCTTTTTTTTTGGGGGGGGGGGGGGNAATAAATTGCAGACTTAACACTAACTACATTATCAAACTTTAATGTCAAAAATATTAAGGAAACATGCTTGTTTTCAAATAGAAAAGTTGGTCTTTTTTTTTGGGGGAGGGGGGGGTAAATGATTTTGACGTAATATTTGAGGGGGGAGGTCAAGGTTTTTGTGACGAAGTATTACGACGGGGAGGGTAAAAATTCGGCTAAAATCGCTTGCCGTAAGTTATGGACGGCCCTTTACTTGCTTGATCTCTTGTTCCATGTTACAATTTACAACATAAAGTTATTGCAATTCCCGCTTGCAAATTCGGGTTCTTTATTGGGGTCACCTGAACTTTCAAATGAAATCGTTTGCCTGCGACAGTTGTGGCCCCTTTCCAACTAGGCCAAAGAGTTTTTTTTTATTTTATAAAAAGTAGGTCAAGCAGTTAATAACATGGTGTAGTGCCCGGCAAGAGGCCATCAAACTTTTTCTTATTCAATTAAAAGGAATCTGATCTCTTTTCACTTCTCACAATATTTTCTCCTTTATTTTATAACTTTCTTTTTCCCCGGCGTCTGTACGGACAATTTTCAATCCTTTTTACTTTAAAAAATATCAATTTTTGTTGTTTGTCATTTTTATGCTATATATTTTTTTAAACATTGATTATTAACTTGTCGCATTGTAGAAATGATTTTATTTTGAAAAATTAATAATAAATTCCGATCATTAACCCTAATGATTAAAATAAATTATTACTATTAGTTATATTAATATACGAAATAAAAAGTTTAAAAGATAGTTACATTAAGCAAATCCCCAAATTGCAATGAGATTTTAAAAATTAAATTCGCCGCTAATGGTTGGGTGGCGAGTTAACAGAAAAAATAAATAAACTGATACAAAAAGAAATAAAAAAATTCACACTTTCGGTTAGCGAAGTTTTAACCTCCCAAAATATACCATAATATAGTTAGCATTTTCATTATCACAGCTCGCTTTCCATAGTAATCTGCGCCCCCCCCCCCAATCCCCAGGACAAATGCTTATTTTCTTAATTTTAAATTAAAAAAAAAACTGATTCCAAACATTACTATAACCTTCTATCTATGAGACCCAAAATATGACTACAACCTTCTATTTATGAGACTCAGAAAATGACTACAAACTTGTTTTTTTTATTAATGTAATATTTAAAACAAGCCGAATTCATACTTAATCTTATAGGGCTTTAAGCTGTGTAGGGACTCATTTTGCTATCAAATCAGTACAAAGAAAATCGTGTCAAAACGGGAAAAGAATGCAATGGTACCTGGTGAAATGGAAAAATTATTGCAGGTTGTCTGATACGAAAAGGTTTGAGAATCACTGACTTACAATTTATTTAATGTCTTTTGCATAGCTTCACGTGTGTTTCAATGTTACGATGTAGACCTACACAAAATAAATACTTAAAAGACAAAAAAGGTGATTTGAAACATACTTATTTTCAAATAGAAAATAAAGTGTGTTTTAAAATTGTTTTTAGGGGCGGGGGGGGGGTCAAAGTTTTGTGACGTATTTTTGGAGGGGGGGTGTCTACGTTTTTGTGACGACGCATGACATAAGGGGGAGGGGGTAAAAAATCAGCCAAAATCGCGTGACGTCATTTATGGATGGCCCCTTATCTCTCTATAGCATATGTCGATCTATACGTCTGCTATTGTTGACATCTACGTGCCACCAGAGCCCACCCCGTAAATACATCCCTGTGGTATTAAAACGTTAGGGGGCGCATAAGAGGTGTTTGGTATAAAAATAGAGGTAAAAAATGTTTAAAAACCACGTTTTTATAAGTGGGCTAAAAAGAAGAAAATAATTTACAATTTCTAAGTTCAAGTACTTTGATTTAATATGACTAAAAACCTGATGCGGATGCTTCAAAATCCAATTTTAATTTAGAAATACAATACAAAGATGGGTGTTTTGTATAAAAAATTAAAGATTTATAATTTAGAAGACAAAATATAGATCTATAGATGAGAGAATGAGTGAGCTGCATATTTAAAACCTCATAAGCACCAGCCCCACGTTTTTAGTCATATTTAATAAAAGTACTTGAACTTATAAATGTTTTCTTCTTCTTTTTATTGAGTCTTCTCGTCAATGAGGGGCATCCACTGATCATCATTGGCGTCTGTGATTCCTCCATAGGCATAAGCCACTTCAGAGAGACCTCCAGACATCTCTATCCTGGGCGAGCTTTTCAAGGATCTTCCATTAACTGCCAATTCTCTTGATGTCTGCCTCCAATTCTCGGGGCCAAGTGCTTCTTGGACGGCCTCTTTTCCACTTACCCTGTGGGTTCCATTTCAGAGTTTGCCTTGTATTAGAAGCAGGTTTTCTTTGTGTATGACCGATCCACCTCCAGCGCTTTTGAAGAATATCTTCCTCAATTGGCCTCTGTTTTGTCCGCTGCCACAGTTCCTGGTTGTTGATTTTGTCTGGCCAGTGAATTCTGAGAATCCATCTTAGACAATTGTTGATAAGTACTGGATTATGATTAGGTTTACGACCATTCTTCTCCATGTCTCGACTCCATATAGCAGTACAGGTTTCACCATAACATTACAAATCCTTACTTTTAACTTGCTGTTTATTTTGTTCGAGACCCAAACATTCTTGAGTTGCTGGAAGGCTGCTCTGGCTTTTCCGATCCATCTTGCTTATCTACTACGCTGCCAAGGTAAGAAAAACTGTCCACCTCCTCAAAGGTTCTCCTTCAAACATGATAGGTGATGCACAGGTGGCCTTAACCTTGAGGATTTTACACTTCCCTTTGTGTATGTTGAGACCCATGCTAGCAGAAGGGGCTGCGACCATGTTTGTTTTGTCCAGCATCTGTTGCTTGCTATGTGCAATAAGTACATGAACATCAGCAAAGTCAAGATCATCAAGTTGATCCAACAAGGTCCATTGGATGCCATTCCTTTTCTGCTGTGTAGATGTTTTCATCACCCAGTCAATGGCTAATAGAAACGGAAAGGGTGACAGCAAGCATCGTTGTCTCACAGCAGTCTTCACCTGAAAAGCATATGTCACCTGCTGACAATGGACAACTCGGCAGTGTATCCCTTCGTACATGTTTCTGATTAAATCAGTAAAACTGTGGCACCCCATAATGCCTGAGTAACCTCCACAGGGTTTGCCTGTCCACACTATCGAAGGCTTTTTCATAGTCAACAAAGTGACATAGAGAGGCGAGTTCCACTCTAGTGATTGCTCTAGGATGATACGCAGTGTCGCTATCTGGTCAATGCAGGATCTGTTAGTGCGAAAGCCAGCTTGTTGGTTCCGCAGTAGGGGTCTACAGCGTTTTTCATCCTGTTAAGTAGTACACGTTTGTCGGTTGTAAACCGTTTTCTGGGATGGACAGCAGGCTTATCCGTCCGCAGTTCTTTCTTCCTTTTTGTCCACTTATAAAAACGTGGTTTAAAAAAATATATTTTTAACCTCTAATTATTACTAATGCACAAAACACAGGGCGATATTTTGAGTACACAGATTGCATGACCAACAATGAGTGTAAAATAAATGTTAAAGCTCTGGTAAACTTATATACAAGTGTATATATATTGCCAATTTCATGTTTTAATCTTAATATCGCCAAGTCTCAAATGGGTAAAGATTCTCATTTATAATTTTTACGCTACTGGACAGCACTAAGATGAAACCACGTTACTAACCACCACAAGATTTTCAGTGCGTCTGGAATCAGGGTCGATGAATATTAAGTTACTTGTTACCGAAGAAATCGGAGCAATTTTCCACGATACCCGTGTTTCTGTCAAGGTTAAAGTACTCTGTCCTTGTAGCTATGATTAACTCTAACAAAAGGAGACTTCGACGGTTTAAGGTCTAGCGTTTAATGAGTATTATAAGAGTACATGATCGTGAATTTGGTGTGTACGTTTGGAATCCATCATGAAAAGAATGACTATAGTAAATGCTCATCCTAGAAGGAAAAACCTAAAATTGCAAAAAAAACAAACAAACAAACAAAAACAACTATTGTTAGAGAAACAATAAAAGCGGTTTTAAAAAATCTTGATACACAATTCTGTCCGAAGTTGAACGATTTTCAATTTAACCCATTAAGTGATGTCAATTATTTTATGGTGATCCTAGAACCGGGTTAAAGAGCTTGGCGGCTCGTAACGCCCTCGCCAAATAGGCTCAATAAATAACAAATCTACACATGGGAACCAGGCTACTATACACAATGAAGTTTATTAAGACCTGAACCGTAGAACTCATGTCTGGGGTGGGCTGGGCACATTGCCATCTCGTTTCATGGAGGATCACGCCCTGAGATTATAAAACAGCGTTATATCCATTGAAAGAAAAATATAAATATGGATTTTAGAGGGAAAATAACACATTTCGTTAGTGGGGTTTTTTAAAAATTTATTTAAAAAATTTTTCAATTTATTTCTTTTTTTTAATAGTTAAATTTAAGTTAAGTAATTTTGAAAACGCTGCTTTTCACCGGAAATAGAGATTAAAATAGAAGCAGCCCTAAATTTTTTTTGAAATAGAAATACATTTTTTGTGATTTGTTAAAACTTAGATCTATTTGTGTGCGTTAGGTAAGCGCATCATTTAACAGTCAAATAAAAAGAAAATGATGAAATATTCAATACATTGTATTTGTAAAAGTTTATTTCATTTAAAAAAAAAAAAACTGAAATGATAATCAGCGGAAAGCGATTTTACAATCGGAATTCATTGTATTTAATGAATTTGATGACTCACAGAAGATAATAATAGGAAAACCCCGATTGATCAATGCGCGCATCTAATGACCGATAGACATTGAATTTTTAATGGTCTATTTAAAATTAGCATCCCACTTTAATGGAAAACAAGGCAAACGTTAAATGAAATTGTAAAATTAATATTTTTTCGTGTACCAACGTAGTTTCATTTTTAACAGGCCATTATCAACGTAGTAAATTAATCGCCAAAGATCAGGCTATCAAAGCAGGGTTACACATTGAAAGAAAGGGACGGAGTGAGAAAGAGAGAGGAGACTGACAAAGAGAGAGAGAGAGAGAGAGAGAGAGAGAGAGAGAGAGAGAGAGAGAGAGAGAGAGAGAGAGAGAGAGAGAGAGAAAGAGAGATAGAATGTGAACATAAGTTTTTATTTATTTTTTTCTTGTGAGCTTATGTGCGCAAGTATTATGCTGTATGAGTGTTTGTGCTCTTTGAGTGCGTGCGTACGTTTGTTTGAACTGATGCGTTCAGCTGTGTCAGATTCACCAACAGTTGATCATTGCAAGTAAATAACCAGATGCTAAATAAAAATAAATTGAAAGAAAAAAAACCTCAAGCCTTTTTATTTTTAAAAGTCTACATTTATTGCAACAAAAAAGAATTAATAAATAAATAGAATTTCGAATGGGATTGGCCCCGCACATCCTTGGCACACGGCTTCTGTATTTCCCCGAGGACAAGTGAAGGATTCTGTGCAGGCAATTCCGCGCCTTATCTTACACTGAGAGATTTTTTTAAACAGCTGATTCATTAACATAAATATTGTTTTTGATTTTGTGCATAAAAGTCCTTTAAATGATTCATTTACATCCTCAACTTTGTGATATTTTCATCAACTTTTTCTGTAAGCTTTAGAAAAAAATGTACAAAGTAGATGATTTCTGCACGATTAAAAACCTACTGAGTCATTGGTCTGAAAGATGTTGGCTGATAGACTTAAACATTTGTTAAAATATTTTTTCTTTTAATCAGAAAAAATTAGTGAGTTTCTTGTGTTATATTATAGAAAAAAAATATTTTCGTAAAGGGTAGCAAGGATTAAAACATCTAAAGCAGGTTGGCTACATCACGCTTTATTTGTATGCCATGAAATTGTTAACATGGATTATGATGAGTCTAATAGGCACTCTTCTTTTGTCAGTCGTTTATTTCAAATAAAACACATGTCAGTTAAAACAAATGTAGCTCAAAGTCATGGAGTTTAACTGTGAGACTAATATAAATGACCAAACAAAAAATAAAAACCAGCAAAAGCGCAGACGATGTCCTAACACATGCTATATTCTAAAATTACTTTAAAAAGATAAGCCGTCAATTAACGCAGGTCTCCTTAAAACAATCCAGATCAGTGCTACCATCTTTGTTACGTCCCGTACATTTTTTCCATCGCCTGCAATTTTTATTTCCAGGTCTTCTTAAATCAATATGTACATTTTCGCCAAACACAATTATAGATTTGGGCTACAAACGCAGAGATCATTTTTATAAATGTAGGTTTATTTTATAGAAAATATGAATTACCCGCTGGACGAACCGAAAATCTACCCTAGATATTTATGTATTTTCATTCATGCCAGTGGCATCTCAAGTCAAGCCACATAGTTGAATATGCCAACCCTCAAAACACAGAAGAATATGTCAAACATAGAGCAGAATATGTAGAGAATGGAATGTGCCAAACCCGAATACAGGAAAGACTTCTATTACCTGTGCCTTTTTTAGTGGAATAGCCAAGGTTTGTGCCGCCCGAGGCGGGAAAAGATTTTTGGCGCCCCTTCAAAAAAAAAAAAAAATTAAAAAAACTCTATAGCTTCCCAAAAAGGACGCCATGCGCTTTAAATGATTACTTTTAGATGTGTGACCCTGTGTGCATTACCATGTTCCCAGTCCCACGCCATTGTTTGTAGTTTGAACATGGGATTAGAACAACGACTGTGGCTTTTTTATACAAGGTTCCATTCAGCTAACTTATGAACCTCTAAGATTTAATGGAGATCATTGCAATCCAGTTTTATTAACTTTAAAAAGAAAAAAAAAGATTGTTGAGAGTTGGTGGTCACGTGACTTTTATGGATGCTGACGTCATACAAAAAAAAACTTAAATTCCGATTCTTGGCATCCAGCTCCTGCATATTTCAAAGATTGAGATAATCTGTTCCAACATACCCTACACCGACTTCACCGACCATGTCAAGACATTTGACAGTACACAAATTAGATGACCGCTGAATCCAATATAACTGGTTGACCCAAGTGAAAAAAAGAGCCCAAAGGATGTCAGTGTTCGCATGACCCTCAAGATCTCCCCCCACTCTCCTCCCCACCCACATTCCTCACACACGCACACAAGGATCAGGTCTGCGCATTTTTTGTTTGTCCAGATAACACTCAGCCCGGTGCACTGCAAACATAAACGAAGAACACAGGGAACTCAACGCCTTTTAACTCATTCACCTTTTTAGACAAAATAATAATGCGCGCTTTGTTCCCATTTGGAAGTGTAGTTCGGTTGTCTTTTAATAGTACATGTTAAGACCATACACTTCGCCTTGCCAACTGGCGTGCAACCAGATGTTTAGGGACATTTGGTTTGATCACATTGAAGAAGATAAGGTACATTTGGTTTGATCACATTGAAGAAGATAAGGTACATTTGCCTCGACCTTGAAAAATTAAGTTTTAAGGGTTAGTAGGTTTTTATTACCTCCTATTAAATAATTGACCTAGCTAACTATTGTCTGCCTGGCAATATCTATGTCTTTTTACTAGATCTGTCCTTGACCCCACTAACTTGTTGCTTTAAGAACTGACAAGATGGACTTTTATATCAAGAAAAAGTACTTTTAAAAATTATATTTTAATGTTGTCTATAATCACCGTTAAGACAACAATCTGTTGATAGATACCTTATCTTTTGTACATTTTAAAATAAAATATTCTGAGGCAGGGTCCACACCAATGATTGTTGTGGGACAGAGGTAGGCTCAAAATTATAATGATATGAATGAAAATATAATGAATTAAAAATTCTTAATTGCACAGCGTATTGAAAGGAAAACGAAGAAAACAATAATAAGAAATATAACAGTAATAAAAGAAAACATAAATCCTCTGATTCGTGTAAATGTCTCAATATCCATAAATTCATCAAAGGAAAAATAATAGATTCTGAAGGAGGGAGGAGGGGAAGGCTAAAATAATTCGTACTTTTTAAATTATGTTAACAAAGTCTTTACTTTTTGAAAAGTTACACTGAAAATATCAGTGAACAATACAAAAACACGAATTCCCCATCGATTCCTTGTTTCAGACACGCCTATGAAAAAACGTGTATGAAATACCACTGTCACAGCAGGTCTCGTGCGTTTCACTATTTATCTCAGGACGACTTAGTCTACAACCATTTAAAATGGCGTCAACATGGTTAGTTTCATTGATCGCGATGTGTGTAGTGTGTAGCTGCTTGGGAAATGTCAACAGCCCTTGTGACCAACACAACGATTGTGGCACTGGAGAATGCTGCATCCACAACAGGGACGCTGGGTAAAGCTGACGTTAATAAATAATAGTTATATCCACACTGCACCGAAGTTTATATATATATTTGTATAGCATCTGTACGTCTACGGAAGACGATAGATTTATATTTATTATTTGCAGCTCTTGGTGTGGCTGATGAGACCAATCCTTGAGTGGCAGTCTCTTCTGCATTTTTCACACACGAATGTCGTTGGGCAGTGATGCCTGGCCTGTATATAATATATCATGAGATAATAGGCTCGCGGCTCACGTTAAAAAAACTAAATTCAGAAAGGAAAGAGATGTTAGAGAGCGTACGTCAGTTAGGCAGAGATGTCGCAAAAAATTAGCCCATTTTTATTAAAGTATTCAACATTAATTTTGCAGAAATTCTTTGTCAAGTTTAAAGCATCAATATCTCAAATGAGGTAAAAATATCCTGCAATTTTTAAAAAAAATTAACTACGTTGATTTATTTGCCTTCTGTTTTCAAAAATTAAATCGTCAGGACACTTCTCTTATTCCGTATGCAAGAACAAACATACAAATTCTTGTTCTTACCGTATGGTTTTCGGACGTGAGTCGCCAGATCAAACCAGGAAAAGCAACAGTCTATTAACATTTAAACTTTATAATAAAATGCAAGACTAGACATAAACAATGAATAAGCGATTGACGCAAAAGCCATCCGTATAAGGGGACCGTAGATAACAGATAGGATAAGACAGGATAGAATGTATCTAATTTACCGTAGACTGAATTTTGTTCTTTTAATACATAATTACGCCAGGGCCGCCGCCAGGGGCTGAATTCAGGAAATTATTTGGGGGCCCCAACGGTTCGCTAAGGGTGTTTTTCGGAATTTCGTGTTTTACGTCACAGTTTTCTAAAAATAATATATTTTATTTTTCAAATAAATCACATATATTTCTTCCAGTGGCGCCCACTACGGATAACGTGTCGACGATCGGTCCATTTTATATAGTTTTCTTTTCTATTTAATTTTGGTGTGTAAATTTTTGGTTAATAGACGTTCTATTTTCTTCTAATTATTAATTTTGAAATACTCTGAAACTTAAAATGTAATTCTGCCATTAAGAAAATGTTAAAAATAAAATTAAAATGAACACTTTTTTTATAGCAAAAATTATTTATTTCAATATGATTGATATATTTCATATTAAAAACGAATAATTTTCTTTTACTTTTATCTCCCATAAAATCATGAATCAATGAAAACAATGTCACCTGTTGTAATAAGGAAAAGCTCCTTTATTGGGGAATTTATTTCATTATCTTTTTTCTGAATTTAGGAAGATTTGAAAAAATAATTGGTTATCGCTTTATTGTTTTATACTTAATATTTTAACTTTATGTAGTTCAATAATTTTGTTTCAAGTATATCCCATCTTCATTGCTGATAAGCCATGAGTGACGTATTGGATGTTTATTTAAATGGCTCTGGTTGCTTCACTTCACAGAACGGACGGCTCTTGGGGTCTGTGTAAAGCTAGTGTGAGAGGAGGGGATCCTTGTACCCCCAGTGGTCACTCTTTAGGGAAGTGTGGCTGTGGAAGCCTCATGACTTGTATCACACTCGATTTTGTGGACGGTGGCCAATGTCTGTATCTGCCCGGCTGACCAATCAGAGGTTGACTTCCGAATAAACATTTTCTGTTTTCCCACAGTCTCTTTATGTAAAAAAACACATTGTTATCACCTAATAAACCTTGTTATATTAGGTCCAAAAATATTAAATTTCGAATATATTTGCTTATCAATGATAATGTATTTTTCATATATTTATCAAAACATTGTTTTATTTTGGAAAATGTGCGTTAAATTTTGTTATGCTTTGTTTGTGTTTTGCGTTAAGAAAATTTCTTAAGACAATTATTGAAATGAGGAGATGATGAATTTTCATACAATTTTTTGCCATTCAGGAAAATGATAATCTGTAAAATGATCATATATATTTTAAAAACGGCAATCCAATTAATGTCACAATAAAATAATGTGTGTCTTAGCTCTCTTCAACTTAACAAACTTAACATTTTGCTCTCTTCAGAGAATTGCTTACAGGGTTTCAAAATATATAATTGTTAGTATAACTAAACTATAATTTAATGTATATCATGAATAATGATTCTAAGGTGTTACTGATGGACAAACAAGTTTAGAAAGAGGTTTCTCTATAAATTTTCTTCTTTAAAATTTTCAAAGTTTTGTTTCTGCAATGCCTTACAGGGGAACCTGGTCAATAAAAATTTACTGAATATTTTTCAAAAATAGGTTGGGGTCACTTGTACTGCAACCTGTAAAATCGATACCATCCACCATCCCAACGACCATGCAGAATATTCAACGATTGGAGTTACGTGCTATTTGCCGGTTTTCATCTGGTGTGATCTCCGGATATGGTGAAACTGGAAAGTTCAAAAGTTACATCTGTTTACCCTGACACCGATTTTGTTTTGAATCGCGTCTGACTGGAACCTATCAACGGCTCAAATCAGAAGCGTAACTAGCTTTCCGCGCCCTTGGCTAATTTAATTTAGGCGCCCTCAACAAGAATAAGTTAGGAAAATACTAAATTTGAATAAATTTAAAGATTAACCCTTGGTGCTCATGCAAACTACCCCGATGACAAGTCGTTGTTACGCCTCTGGTTTAAATCGTCAAAATATACTTGGAAGGAATGGGTTATAGAAACTTACCGATAGTTATGTACATTCTTTTTTTTCAAAGAGCAAGTTAATGTGTGCTATTAGAATATGACGTTTTAATAAGTGATAATCTTTGATATCGATGTAATGAAAGTAGACCTATAGCTTGATGAAAATCACATAAAATTGTAACTAAAATACCCAGTAAAAAATACTCTATGCAATGTTTCTAATTTTTTTAAAAGTTCTACTTAGGACAATGCACTCTTCTTAAATTAAGAGACAGTTCTAGATTTGATAAACCTGTTATTTGCATTACAATCGCGTGTGAACAATACTCGAAAGCACTTAAAATAAACAAAGTAATCAACGCATACCTCTTTGAGATATTTTTCTAATAGCAACCCATTTATTTGCTTTTAATATATGAATGAGGTTATTGCAACTAAATGAGACTTAATATTGCTATTAATAGATTTTCTGTTTAAAATTAACGACTTAGTAAATCAAATCTTACTTTCAATAACCGCTCAAGATATCCTTGTTAGATTTAAAGTATAAACATTTAATGGTAAACGCTAAGTATCATATAATGGGAAACTCAATGATCGTATTGAATGAGGAAACATATATTTTTATTATGCTGTTTAATTTATAAACATGCATCTCATCTTATGCATAGTATATATTTGGAATGTTCAGTGTTTAATATCATGGGAAACTTAGAGAAATAAGTGTCTCATTCAATCGGAAAAAAGGATATTATTTTGAAAGGAAGCTTTTTTTTCTATTTCATGGGGAATCTCAGACAATTTACTTAGTGTATTTATAAATTAGGCAACGTCATTGTCTTGTTTTGTTAAAGTATTTCAATTTTTTTTTTTTAAATTATAAAATTTTCCTAAATGGTTCAATATAATAATTGCCTTTAATTCGTTATTACTATTTTCCATCTCCTTGATTTCAAATTAATTATAAAAATAATGTCGAGCAGAATTGTACCTTAAATCCTACATTTCATAATATAGTATAGCACAAGACTCAAGACCAATTAGCAGCATGAAAGGAGAAAAAAACACGAAAACCTTGACCTTGTGTGTAGTAGAGGTTTTTGTTAGTAAGACTCATCGTTGACGTGTCTGTATCATCTTCTTGTATATAATAGACGTTTTCGCGACATCATTATCCGGAGCAATTACTATGAGATAAGGGTTATCAGTTTGTGTATAGACTTCCTCAGTCCTGACACTAGTGGTTTAAGAAAGGACGTCAAGATAATCGATCTATGGCGCACAGAAGAAGATGACGTTGAATGGTATCTAAAACCTGGTAGTCATCAAACAATTTTAGACACGTGCTGAATTATAAACATTCATCACTTACGTGTGCTTTAACGTAAAGATGTGAAACATTAATACATATATTGTTCATCGATGATAACGAGGCTGGCCAATTTTAATATAAAATTTGAGTTCCATGGAATAGGTTGTTATTCTGGCCTCCTGTTAAAATTGTTCAAGCATAAATGATTATCTTAGATCTTCCAAGCATTATTGAAGATAACTGGTACAAATGTTTGGTTGAAATAAGACTGATCTGTCAGATATGATTATTATTTTTTATGACTGCTTCTTTATTTCTATTATCAACTAGCTCAGGAGTCTCCAGATGCGGCCAGCGATGCCCTCTCATCCGGCACCTGGATACTTTTTAATTAAAAAAAAAAAATAGAAACTATTTTATTGTAGCTTACACAAAACTTATTAATTGGGGGCTAG
Source organism: Radix auricularia (assembly GCA_002072015.1). Lineage (NCBI taxonomy): Eukaryota > Metazoa > Mollusca > Gastropoda > Lymnaeidae > Radix > Radix auricularia. Next base: position 56,198 of record MUZC01000985.1, on the reverse strand, counting down.
TAGTCGGCCCCCAAACTGCTTTTTGACAGTTAATGCGGCCCTTCGGTAGAAAAATTTGGAGACCTCTAAACTAGCCCAACGAACACTTGTAAAAAGCTACACGTGAAAAGTTATGAGGGTGTGGTCCAGTTGACAAAATTAAACATTCCCTAGTCAGCGGTATGACATAGCCCTCCACCCCACCCCACCCAACCCGAGCCAGCGGTGTGACATAGCCCTCCACCCCACCCCATCCAACCAGAGCCAACTGTATGACA
>MUZC01000985.1:23066-55875 GCA_002072015.1 Radix auricularia | reverse complement strand
AACCCGAACCAACTGTATGACATAGCCCCCACCCCACCCAACCCGAACCAACTGTATAACATAGCCCCCACCCCACCAAACCCGAGCCAACTGTATGACATAGCCACCACCCAACCCCACACACACTTACACATTTAAAGTGCTCCACATTCAGCAAAACAAAAACATTTTATTATTAACAAATAATCTGCGCGACGTTTCTGAACCAAGTGAAGTAGGTTAGACTAACAGCAAGTGTCTTATTTGTTTTCCACACCTTAGATTCAACCTCAAAAATTCACCAATAAGATCAATAAAAGATGAGATATTGCGAACACTAACACCTGCATGTAATTCAGAGGTGCATGTCTAAAGTGTATGTCAGTCTTTGAAATCGTTTGATAGTCGAATCCCCCCACCCCCACCTCTTTTAACCCACGCCCCCATTCACTAGCATACCGACATGTAGCATGGGACAAACAACAATGTTTGTTCTTTTGTTACCATTTATAGCCATAGTTCTTTGATGAAATGAGAAAAGATGACATCTTGCGAAAAAAGAATCCCATTGATTGCCAATAACAACATACAAAATAACCAATGCACTATATGTGACTAGCAAGAACTTTTTTTTTTGCCTTGCTTTTATTTCTTTGTAAAAAGTTAATGTTCAATTGAAAACAATTCAATTTTGTAAGCTTCCAATTCTTATGAGGGTTATCGAGGCTAAAACTAATTGTCAGATTGCTTCAAATATGCAGTGTTAATTTTGCTATACCGTACTATATATGCTACTGGTGGTTAATTTTTTAGCGTCTTTCTCTTGAATAACGTTCGTTAAATCTCTTTACAAGCTTCTCAGATTTTAATTTTTATACCCTTTTGAAAATCCAAGAAAAGTTATTTCTTTATTTCCGCACGTCTTTCTATCCGGAACCTTCATCGCCAGTGGGAAATATTTTTTTAACGCCTAAAAGGTGACATATTTTTAACATCGTTACACTTAAAAACAAATATCAAGACTGGAGGCGTGTAGATCTATTTGTATCATCCTCTTAAAGGGAATGCTAAGGAAAATTTTGTAAAATTGAATCTGAAGCTCAAAATCTTTTACGATTTAAAAAAAATGTAAACAGAAATAATTTTAAATTTTAGAACGTTATCAGACAGCATTTATATAAGGGAGTGGGAGGGGGGGCAACCCAGCAATTAGTGAGTTTGTCAATTCCTTCTAGACACCCACTAAAACGTTGGTCTCATCGATAATCTTTATCAGGGAAGGGACAATGTAGAGTGCAAAAAGTGTCGGCGCTGAAAACCCACGAAGGAAAGTATAGTCTAGTGTATGCGGCGAGCTCCTATTTGGTTTACAATTATTGGTTTTTTATTAGTTCATTAACACGTAGCTTATAAAATCAATCTCATTAATAAACACTCTGGGTAGACTTCGAGATACAGATGTTGTTTTGTTTTTTTTTAAATTATATATATGAGTTACAGGTAGCCGAGGATGAGAAAGCTAAGTTTAAACATGTGTGTGTGTGTGTTATTTGACCCAATAGACATCTTTGGTTTGGAGTAGCCGCAGGACAACTATTAATGAACGCGACTGGTCGACCACAGCAACTCTATACGTCTCAATCCACATTTCACCTCATCGGCGCACTTTGGTCTCATTACTAATTTGACCAACAGAATACGGGATCTGAGTTTAGGCTGACATAAAAAATCAAGAAAATGATAAATACAAGTTTTCATTGATCCCTACTCCCCCACAAAATGTGGTTATTCATAAAAAAATCGTGGTTTGAATATAGAGGCTGGGTCGGAGAGTGATGGGTACATGTGTGTCTATATTAAAATGGAAGAGAAGGGAGAGGTAGGAAGACCAAAAAAAAACAACAACACCACCACCACCACAAAAATAAACCAATGTTGTTATGGAGGGGATGACCATATGAAGGCTCTAAAGTGTAAAAAAGTGAAGACATGTGCAAATAATGGAACACTCAATAGCTTCAGTTATATATTCTAATTGTGTGATCAGAATTTGATTATGATCATAATAACGTTAAGTTATAACAGTTGTCTGTATTTTTACAACTTCAAAAACCAAATCCTCAATCCAGCCTCACTAGTCCGTCTCTCTCTCTCTCTCTCCCTCTACTATTCATCCCCAATCAGTTTAACGCTCTGTTCTTTCGTTCTCACGCTTTCTCTCTGCCGACTACACACTCATTCTTCCCCGTGTATTCTCTCTCTCCCTCCCCCCTCCCCCACTCAAAGACCACCTCACCTATTGACGTTAAACGTCACGGATCCTCTAATCAGAAGCCAGTGTTTACTCACACCAAAACGTCTTTTAAAATCTCATGGTATCCGACCAAGACAGTATTGGACCAACTAGGTGGTAAGAACGTAAAATATAAGAAATCAGTGGGATTCCAAACGATTGTTGGGGGATCCAAGAACAGCAGCGGACAAGGTTTTATATGTCACCGTTTCATGTTAACCTTTTAGTTTTATTTCAGCGCGTCGTGTCTACCTATAACTCGAGACCCGTCGTTTGAGATTAATGACGTAGTTAAAACTTTTATTTAAGAGAGTTCGTCTGGTTGTTTCCAAGGCGCATGAGATAAGATCAGCCTTCAAAGGTATTGTTGCAAGGGGAGTTTGTAATCTCGTTATAGGTTGAATTAAAGGACGCCAAATCTTTTTACACCCCAACCTGTGACGGATGATAAGCATACCGATAGCCTTTGGTCGCTAAAGAAAGTTCAACATTCTCGATCAAGCGCTCAGGTTTCTTTTGTTCAAGTTGTTGGTCGACCCTGGGTAACACTTACCCTAGCCACCCTCAAATTTCCAGTCAATGATAAAATTGTTCATTAAATTTAGAGAAATCGGAATTTGTGCGTGCTTTTCAGTACGTGAACGAAAACATAGATCTATATCGATAGTCTGTTTTTTTTAAAAAAAAATAAGTGAATGGATTAAAACTCAGAGGTCCCATATATTCTACATAAATCCGAGCTCCGTGACTAAGATTTAGCAAGAAGACCAAAATTACCACACATAGTTTTAAGAGATTGTACAGTTATCCCTTCCCATCTAACCACCACAGTTTTTCTTTATGAACACCCACAGCGTTAATAATTGCCATCAAATTTAATCGCCCGTTAAATATGCATTGATACCGATCAGTAACGGCACAAAAGAAGACGAAATTCTTACCTGCTAAACAACGTGAATATGATAAAACTCACTGTTCATTTTTTTTTTCATTAGTCGCCTGACAAGTGGGAGCCCCTTGACGTCACGGGTTGTTGACAAGAATGGCGGGTTCACCGTAGCTGTGAGCATCGAATGACAAAACTTAAAACTCACTCTTACCAGAAGGCAGTTACTGGGATAGTTTCTTCAAGCCTCTTTTAATGCATTTTTTGTGTAACATTTGATTTTTGTGGTTTCTTTGCTCTCAGGTTAGGACATTAGCCGGAGAATGCGCTCTTAAAGACTAGCATTTCTAAGCCTTCGCATGTGATCTCGGTAAAAATCTTAAGCCTTTAAGAAGTAGTGGTGGTGGGGATTTTTCTGCATTCTCCAGGAGTGCGCCCTAGTAGGTCAAAGTTTGCAGGTTCTCGGAAAGGTATTAGGATTTTGGATAATAGCAGACGAAAAAGCATAGAAAGAAAGGTTTACAGACATTTCCGTTAAGAGAAAGATTCATGTAAGTTTATTTCATTCCCGTTTAAAAAAAATCATAATATTTTTTCTCTCGTTAAATTGTATAAATTTCTTTTTAATTTTAAAAATTACAGAAATTATATGTATGCTTTAACCATATAAAGTATTTTTATAATGCGTCTATAATAAAAAAAGAGGAAATTTGCCTGTCACAAAGATAAGTGTCTCAAGTATTTGATTGACACAAGCATGTCAATATTAACCCCTTTCAGCTATTTTGTGTTAATGGTATACATTGATATCCCATATTTATAACTTACTAGCAGACCCGTTGTGCTTTGCAACGATCTCAGTAAAAATGAATAAATTTAAGAAACCAATGTGTGATATTTTTTAAAAACAATTATGCCAGAATCCAACACGAAAGTGTGCAAAAAGTCCAAGTTTCATAGCAAACAGATAAATTTATACTTTAAATGTCTTAACAAGAAAAAAAAAATATGTCTTATATGTTATGGCCCGGGCTCTACAATGAGTGATAATTTAATTTTTTATTGCCATTGTATTCAAGCTATATTTCTCAATATCGTGTAAAAATTGATTGGGGAATTCAATTATTAACGTGCATTACAAAAACACTTGGGGGCCCCTTCCCTGAGGAAATGAACATTAAGAGTTCAGTTCCCTATAGTTATTATTTATAGACTCTAAAATTTGTATATACTTTGATTAGCAAGATCCGTTATTTTCTCAGTAAGTTAAGATAACACTAATTTTTATAAAGTAAATATAAGGAAAGAAAGGACATTTAGGGACCCCTGTGCATTTCTGTGCAAGCTGTCAATTTCAAAAAAGCTGTTCATTTTAATTCAGTTTCATCATGGATATATTCTTCTGGATCGTTAAATATTGAATGGGTAAAATAGCTTAAGCATATACCAAAAACAGACATTCGGGACATCTTTATATCTTCCCCATAGACTATGGGTTTTTATATCCGAGTCTTCCGGTAACAAACCCTCAATAAGACTTGCTAAAATTGCAAGGATACAAAAACAACTTATACTTGTATAACAAAGACGATAAAATCCCTTATATTCACTATTTGTAAGAAATTAGTCTCTGGCTTATGGGCTCGATTTTTCCTCTTTCTTTCTTTATAGATTTTAACTTAACAAATCTCATTGCTGACCTAAGCTTATCTTATTTAGCAGAGATCTTCAACTCGTTTCAGCCAAATATCAGTTCTCGAAAAGCCACGGTTCACCATGACACAGACGTATCTGAGTTTCTGCTCTATTGTATACCAATGTCTTGTCTATCAGAGGTTGTCCCAGACTGCACAGTTTATTAACGGTGCAGGTCACGGCGTGAATCAATCGGCTTTAAATTAGGCAACAACATGACACAGTTCAATAGACGCTGCTATTTATGCCTTGTAGGCCTGAATGTGTCCATTGTTTTGAATGAGAGTAGATTAAGTGTAGTTTGTATTATTTTGTATAATTTCTCTTTCGCATTCCTTTACTAATCTTTTTGCCGAAAGATGTTTGTACTCTTTGATTGTTTTACTTAATAAATAAGAAAAATATAAGCCAGCACCAGAGGCGTCACTAGGGCTGGTGTCACCCGGGAAGGTAGCTCATGGTGTTTCTCCCTCACGACTTAACCCATAGAACAACTCCAAGTTTTCCAGTGCCAAATAACGAGAAAAAACAGAATTTTACATTTTGGTGTCACCCCCCTGATGATGTCACCCGGACGGCCTTCCCCACCGTACCCCCCTAGTGACGCCACTGGTCAGCACTGTGATATGTTAACAATATGTAAATCTATTTTACATTTTTAGCAGACCAGCAACTCTCCAAGAACAATTAGGTACCAGTGCCGTCTAAACGCATAGGCCCGTTGGGCATTTGCCCGAGGGCCCACGAGCATAGGGGCCCAATGGGAATATGTTTCTTTAATATACTATGTCTATGTATTTTTATTCCTCCGGATGGGGGTGGGAGGAGGGGCCGCACTCTTTTTTGCCCGGGGGCCCAACACTATGTCTTTGGCCAGGGGCCCAAAATGGTGTGAAGTCGGCTCTGAAGTATACGATAATTTTTTAACGATGGAACGTGTCTCAATGCAGCTGATAAGTTTTTACGAATTTTCAAAATTGGCGTTTGATGGCTTTTGAGTACCCTTTGAGCCCCAAATATAGAATATGGGTCGTATGTTAGTGATAGGGAATGTGGTTTTCTTCTATAAAATGCTAACAGAAATTTCAATATTACTATTATTATCGGTAGTAGCTTTAGTAATAGTAGTAGTAGCATTGTAGTAGCAAAAGTATTAATAGTTGCAGTAGCAGTAGTAATAATTATTGTTGTAATAGTAGCATTTTTGCTGCTGTTGTTAAAATATATATTTATCTATTTTTATCAAGTTTTTTTTCCTTAAAATTGTTATAGTATCTTATTTTACAGAAAACGTTGAGACTTTAAAAAAAAAGGATATTTGTCACATTCTATCTGGAAATTATTATTATTATTATTGTTTTTCGCAGAGTTCTTTTTTTAAACGAACTTCATATTTTTCTATCGCCCCCTTGTATTTTCCGACTCATATAGAAGGTTTTAAAAATAAATTATAAAAAACTTCGTTCCACAGTACGGATCAATATCTTAGCGTTCCATCAATAGTCCTATAATAAAATGTGCATTCTAAATCTTTTTGGGTCTTTGTCATGTTTAAATAAAACGTTTTTTTTTATCGAAAATGAAAACAATAATCTGACTGTTGTATTAGATTGTTGCTGAGCTTCATTTCCAAGTTAGAATTTAATGTCTTTATTTAAATAAGTACAAATAATACATTCCTATAGTGCTTCTATGTTTAGCTATTTATCAAACAGTGTTACTTTTTTCAAATGTGAATGTTCATTTTTTAAAACTTTCTCTAGTCTTCCTTTCTTTTCTATGGCAAAAAGAAGATGCGTATTCTGTTTGACATATATTCTTGTTTTATGTGTAACCGTTTTAATTATAACGTCTAAACTTTTGTTGGATTTTCGGATTACTTCATCAGTATGTTCTTCTTCTTCTTCTGCGTTCTCAAAATCTTTATGAAGGAGGATTTAGATCACAAGCCCTATATCCGTGATGTATTGCGCTGTGGCTGTCAATTGGCTCAGTCCACCATACAGTTTATCGTGGAGGGTAGCTTCCTGGGGCCGATCAGTATGTGATCTCCATGATTTTCTTTCCTCTATTATTATTTCTAAATCATTTCCATATTTAGGTTTGATATAATGTTTTTCTTGAATGAAAAGGGAGCTTAGCCCTATTTAATTCTTCTTTAATACTCTTTAACAGTTGACATTTTACAAGATGTATTAGTCTCCCATCTTTGTAATAGATCTAGGTATTTTGTAAAAATAAGATTTTGGTATCTTGTTTTGATTGTATTGTTCTATAATTATAACATTATTGGTAAACACCAAACTTCTGTTCCTGATAAGAGATGCAGTAAATCCTTTATGTGAATTGAGAAGAGTAAAGATTCTAGGGCCTCATCGTACGTAGGGCTTCTTTGTTGAACTTCTGAGTTTACCGTTATTGGTGTAGATTTACATCCGTTTATTATAAGGGGCCGTCCATAAAATACGTAATGCTATCTTTGACCATTTTTTACCCCCTCCCCCCTGTCACAAATCTCGGATCCCCCCTCCAAAGTACGTCACACTTTCGAAAAAATTTTGGTCTCAGGTTTTATGACTGTAGAGTTGTTAGGGCTGTAGGAATACTTATCCATGTGTTAACCTCTATTAAAAACGAAATTATAATTTAGATTTTCTTGTCACCTTGTACTGAAAATCCTACATGTGGAAGAATGTCAGCACTCCCGAGTCTGCTCTCTTCATGGGGCTTCCCGGAAAACCCCCTCAGCTCTCTGGCCCCCTAAGGGACGTGAAAGCTCAGAAGCCCCCTCCCGGAGCGGTCGCTTCTAGAAGCGGCCACCTGGACGTCCAGGACACTAGGTCGAAAACGCCTCCCACTAAGTTGGCCTCACAAGGGAGGGGTGGAATTTTCCCTACTTCGACTCGCTATCACTTCGGCAACACCCCGGCAAAGCTTACGAGCCTCAATGTTTTGGACCACCGTAATGCTCTTAACTAGCATGAGGATTTGTAAACAACACATTGAAAAGATACGCATTTCATGCTATTTGATATAAAAATAATTCAAATGTTTCAGTTATTTTGAAAATTATTTTTTAAACTATTAAATTTTACTCAAAAAAATAAAACATTAAACTAGAAATATAATTAAAAATATACAAATGTGACGTCACACTTGGCCTGACCCCCTCCCCCTGTCACAAACTGTCACACTTTCTTACCCCCTCCCCCTTGAAGCGTGACGTACTTTATGGATGGCCCTGTAACATTTTTGTTGTCTACCTGATATGAAATGTTGAATCCACTGATGTAAGGTACTGTAGATGACATATAATAAATTTATTTTAAAAGTAAACTAAACTGGTGAACTTTTATCATAACTCTTCAGAATATTTAAATTGAACATTATTATCTAGCGTTTTAAAACAATTAAATTGGCTTCGCGTAATCTGTTTTTACTGAAGCCGTGTTTATGTAACCGATTAACACTACTAATACAAGTAATTTATTATCAAATTTATCCAGGTTTAGAGAGGCTTGGAAAGTTACGTAGAGAGTAATATGTTTTAAAACATGCGACCAGCATGTAAAACATATGACCACTTTAAACGAATGAAAATAAACTGCTTTTCACATAGCGATGATTAATAGGGTTGTTGTTGTTTTTTTTTTTTGTAAACAAAAGTCTTTATACAGTAGATGCCCACATCGTTTGATGGCTCGCTTTCATTTAATTTAAATATTTCCAGTGTGACCTGTCAATATGTTTGTTTGAGACCCCTTGTCTAGACGCTAACAATCCCACATCAGCAGAGACGTCATTCAGAGATAATAAGAACTGGATTTGTTTTGAAGTAATAATTAATAGTGGATATACGTTTCCCCAAGATATTAAAGGGATTTGTGATCGATATGGGCTATTTGTCATTATGTGTTAAAAGTTGTTAAAATAATTTTCCTTTTATTATTATTTTTTTTTCAATTTTTAAAACATTACAATTTGTATATGATTTTTTTTCGCCTAAAAATTAATATTTGAAAAAAATATATAATTAATTTTATCTGAAAAAAGTTCACGTTTTAAATGTTGGCACAATCAAACAGTTTCTTAGAGGTTTTGTTTGCTTCAGGCGCTCAATATCATTACTTGTATAAACCATTAAAAAATATTTATCCATTTGCGTGTATTAAGCAATTTTAAAATGCATGTAACGGAACTATTCAGGAACTAAATGTTGTGTTTTTTGCGCTTATAGAAGAAAAGATTTAATGCTCAGAAATGTCGATCAACAAAATAATATTTTATTTTAAAAAATGATTAGTGCGTGGGTAAGCGGGGACAATAGACGGACCCTGGGCCAGACTGTGCCATTTAAATTAGCAGCTGTTTGTTGACGAACATATTCTCCAATATTTTCAATGGATACAAAACGTTGGGTGACGTCAAAGTAACCGGAACAACCACAGTCTTAAAATGGCGTAGGCAATCTTTGCTTTAATCATGATGTTTACATCCCCCTCTCCATTAAAAAAAAATATTTATTTAAAAAAATTCAATTAGTTTCTAAGCCATATGCATCATGGGAACCCTTTTTTCAAATGGTTGGGTTTGGAATCCAAATCCCATTGCCCCCACCCCCACTTTCCCATCCCAAACTTGTTATTGGCTAATAATTTGACAATTGATTTTAAACTGTTAAAACAATGTATCATCCAAGAGTAACCGTTATAAAGGAAATGCATACACTTGAATATTTCCTTGTGCATGGGTTATTAGTCTGTTTAAAAAAAATAGAGAAGTAGCAGAATTGATTGAGTGAGATTATAAATTCATATTCGAGAATATGTCATTGAACGAAATCACTTTGAGCGGGCAACTCTTCCAATTTTCTTCTGAGGGCACTTGAAAATGTCCGCCCCTGATAAGTGTATTTATTGCAGCTTGTTTGTTTCTCCAGGCCCCCGCAAATGAGACAAAGATACCAGGGCGGCACTTCATGTCTACTGACGTCAACATGAGTGTGGCGGACTGGGAGATGCCCACGACGATGAATAGGTCAGTGATTGTGTGTCTCTCACGTGTTTTGACCATCAGCTTGGAAGTTGGGGGTCTACATCATTTCATGTGGTCCACTTTACGCCTCAAAATCGAATGGGAACATTTTCTTTTCTGATTTTCCCTTCGCCGTCAAGACTCGTTTCCACCTAGGGACCGTCCTTAATTGACGTCACGCGCTTAAGGGGAAAGGGGGTCAAGCATTTGTGACGATATGTGACAATGGGGAGGGGGGTTAAAGAAATGTGACGTCACATCAATAAAATTTCCACTTAACTAATACATGGCTTGCAATTTATTTAATGACGTTTTAAATAGCTTCACGCGGCTTACGATTAGGCCTGTCAACGGGTACCCGTGAAAATGTGGCTGGAACGTATTTACTCTATAACAACGGTGGCCAAACTGCAACTTTTCTGTGTCCTCATGACGGCTGGTAAAAAATTATCCAAAAAAAAAATTTCCTTTGAAATATTCCCTGTGAAAAACTTTTATAACGAAAATGCTTGAGAAGTATTTGTCAAAGGGAAATAAATGAAGTCCTGACAAACTGCAAGGTATTTTCATAGAATTTTGCCCTCTCAATATGAAACGAAAATAATGAAGCAAAAGGATGTTGTATCTTTAAAAGAATCAATGGCAGAAAGTTTAGGAGTCTTTGAAATACGCCAATATTATTTAATGTTTGAATTATGTGTTTCGCATTTCTTGAATTACAATCCACCCAGGGGTCAACAAGATCGAACAACTGACCACGTGGTGATAATCTATGCATGTGTGGTATTTATTGCTGGGAACTATCTTTTCGCATTTGGGGTTGTATCGGAGCCCAATTTTTCCTCCAAACATTTGAGTAAGGGAGTGAAACGATTTTTATTTTATAAAGATTCTACCACATTGAATGTAAGAACTGACAGCATCAATCTGAACTCCTTCATAACTCTCCTTACCCCGTAATCCGAAACCCTCAACTGTTTCATTGCATGCTATTTTCTCAAAAATCTCTCGTGGTGTTATCCATTAAAAAAAAAATCCTTTTCAATACCTCGAGCAGTGTAGACGAAGGCCTAGACCAATGGCCGGCTTACCTCCACCCTGTCAATCACACCTTCAACGTGTCATCGTACCCCGACCTCAGTGACCAAGACCTCAGTGACCTTGGCCTTAAAGACAACTCCGCTTTCTACTACGAGGGGAACATCCAGAACCTGCTGAAGCCGTGGATCAAGGAGCCGCTGTTCATACCGACGGTGGTCATCTACTCGGTGGCCTTCCTGGTGGGCCTAGTGGGCAACTGCCTGGTCATCTTCGCCATGGTTGGAGACAGGTAAGGACACCAGCTAACCTGAGGGTAGTAGGCAATCTAGTTCGACAGCAAATAACGGGCATTAATGTTTACAACAAAACAGCTTACCTCTGTTTTTACGTGAGCATTTGTTAATGAGAAATATAATTACCCGACTACAGCTTAAGGCTTTTCATTAGTAGTTGAAAGAATAATTAATTTAAACGAATATAAATTTAACTGGAAATAGGCCCAAATTGTTTGTGAAAAACAATATCTTATATAGGTATCCAAACGATTTCCAAGCATTGTAATTGAAAATTTCCTGATGTCACAAACTTTAACGTCTTTTCCCACGTACAGGGTTACGGTCTTAAATATAATTCAATTTCCATACTGGTCTGTGGTAAAATGTTCATTTCATCCTGTCGAAAACTATTAAACACTTAATACTTGTAGGAATTAGTAGAAAAAACTGCGTATTATATTTGGGGCAGCCAAAAAACTTTCCATTTTTTAAAACTTGTCTTATAACGCCAAGAGATCTTCATTGGATTAAATTGAATTGAACTTTACCACAGACCCGTCACTTACAGTCTGCAGCTCTTTTAACGACCTGTCTGGTCCGAAATCTTATACGTTCAAGACTTTCCCCCCAAAATACATTACAGGCTGTCCTCTACCTTTTGACATTTCTTTTATTAAAAAAAAAAAAACAACTCTTGAGAGATTTTCAAACGTTTCCTAGAAATAACGCCCCGCCCCCCAACTTTTCCTTTCGCAGGAAGTCCCGCAGTGTGACCGCATCATTCATGGTCAGCCTCGCCGTGGCCGATCTACTGTTTCTCCTGGTGTGCATGCCGTACGAGGTGTCCAAGAACTTCATAAGTCACTGGGACACAGGGTCGGTGCTTTGCAAGATTGCGGGAGCCGTGGAGATGCTGTCGGCCATGGCATCAGTGCTCAACTTGATCGCCGTTAGCGTTGAGAGGTGAGTGAGTTGCCCAAGGTGGTGTTTGTGTATGAATTTCATTTCAATTTCATAAAAGGGGGGTGGTGGGTATCAATATCCCTTTTGTCTTTTAACTGTATCTAATAAGTAAGATAAACAGGAAACGAATGTACAAGTTGTTTAAACAGAACACGTGCCCCTTTTAAAAGTTTCGTGTTGTCAGACTTTTTTCTAATCGCTAATGTCTATTAATTAAATTACATAATGCACATACCAAATTTCAAAATTCAGTACACATAAAAATAAACAAATATTATAATTTTTAAACATTATATTTTATAGCAAATCATATATGGGTACTGAACTATCAATTGTATATAAATATTATTTTTTAAATTACATCCTGACATTTTATTAAGAGAGTGCTGTTACTGATGAGCCCCATGGAAAAACTGTTTTCCTTTTGCTTAACGCAACATCTTCCTCTCTAACTTTGCTTTTTCAAAAATAAAAATTGACAAATATATTTCGTAAATATTTATAACATTTTGCAGCTGGTTCCATAAGTTAACAGTAAGAAATAAACTAATTTTTACAAATTAAAAAGTCATTTAATGATCATTTACCCTTGAATTTTTAGTCTTCAAATCTTAACCTAGATAATGTATAAATATATTATAGATAAATTTAAGGATAGCGAAAAGATTAAGGTAGCTATTTGATATCAGCACCAAGTTTGGAGAGAAAATTTGGGGGAAGTTATAATAACCTCACAATTTCCCCAAGCCCTTGAAGACTGACATGGTGATCTAACATGACAGAAAGAAAATAACATCCTGACAGTTGCTCTGTACGTAATAGACTCGCCCGTTGCTTCACGTGTCCTTTTGTGGTCCCGTGAGTTTTCTTTTTCGTCTTCTTTTTTAAGTTGGGGCTCCGGCTAATGTTTTGGATCTAGATGAGAAACGGCAGATGGAAAAATGAAATATTTATTCACCACGCTTATCCCTGTTCGTTTTATTCCCAGTGTGAAGTTGTGTTAAAGAGCTGACTCATAAGCTTGCGATTCTTTAAGTAACATAAAAAATAAATAAAATCGTTAAAAATGTTTTAACTATAAATCTTTTATATACGAGACATAACTAAAAGAATTTTCATTATAATACGCATCGCACGACAATCCAAAATTTTTTTTTTTTTAGTTATTTCACAAATATATAAAGGATTTATAGTAACAAAAAATTCTACAGTCTGCCTGCTAAATTTCATCTCAATTTGATCACGGAAAAAGGGTTATAAAAACATGTTTAACAAAGTGCGCAATGCGAGACATTAGCAATTAATAGCAGTTACATTACAGATAGGGAATATATTTTTAAAGATTATCGTCAATATAATACTCACAGCGACACTCTTGTACAAAAATTAAAATACTACATAGAAATCTAAATATAAATAGAGATTATCTAAAAATATTCATTTATTTAATTACAGAACATTCGATCGATCTGACATTTTGACACATCATTTTTTTTTTCATCGACACGAGTCTGCCTGTAAAATTTCAGCTCGCTAGCTTACATGGAGGTGGGTTAAAACTCTATCGAAAATATTTTCGGCAAGCAAGCAGCAGGGCTGCCGCAAGAAATGTTGGGGCCCCTGAATAGTGGGTACGTGTGGGCCCCTTTGGTAAAAATATCCCACATAAACACGGACTGCTTTGCTGCACATTGGGACGAAAAGAAACCTGTCACTGAAGCCAACAAGAAAGCTTTTATAGCCTACAAGGAAATCCTACACCCGACAGATTGCATGCCTTAAAAGCAGCCAATTGACATGCCAAAAACAAAAGGTCACACGTCAATGCGCCATTACCTACTGGCTTAACCTCTACTCCAACATACAGTCAGCTGCAGCGCAGCTAAAAGGTGCGTTGGACATTATCTGGAACTGTTTGCAACAGTTACCACATTCTCCAGCACCGCTCTAGATGACATCCCCGCTAAGCCGCCAATGGAAGAACTTGATGTCGTGCCCACACAAGAAGAGCTTAGCAAAGCAATTGACTGCCTAGCTTGTGGAAAAAACCCTGGGAATGATGGCAACCACCAGAAGCACTAAAGAGTGGCAAGACCGCTTTACTACAACATTTGCAAAAGCTTCTGACCCTCTGCTGGGAACAGGGGCTACATCCCCCAGGATCTAAAGGATGCAAATATAATGACATTATTTAAGAACAAGGGCGATAGAAGTGACTGCAATAACTATCGCGGCTTCTACGTCCTTAGTGTTACAGGAAAGGCCTTTGACTTTGACATACTAACGCGATTACAGAGTTTAGCATTCCAAGTTTATTCCAGAATCTCAGTGCGGTTTCTCGAGCTGGTCGGTCAACCAAAGACATGGCGTTCTCCATACGGCAGTTCTAGGAAAATTGCAGAGAGCAGCAGATGCCACTATACATTGCCTTTGTGGATTTTACGAAAGCCTTTGATTTAGTCTCTGGCAACTGGATATGCCAAATTATGGAACAAATCGGCTGCCCACACACCTATTTACCATCATTAGGCAGTTCCATCCTTGAAAATATGCAGGACACAGTGCATTTCGATGGAGCTACGTCAGAAGCATTTCCAGTCAGCAGCGGAGTTAAACAAGGTTGTGCACTCGCACCAACACTATTGAAATATTCTTTTCTGTACTGCTTCCAAATGCATTCAAGGATAGCTGTGATGGAATCTGATTACACAACAGAGCTGATGGAGGACTTTTCAACACTTCCCGCCTCCGAGCCAAAACCAGAACGACAGATGTCCTAATTCGTGAGCTACTCTTTGCGGATGATGCGGCACTAACAGCACACACAGAAACTGATTTGCAACAACACGTGTCAAGCTGCTTCAACGCCTGCAAAGAATTTGTCTGCAAATCAGCTTGAAAAAGACAAACATCATGGCCAAAGACACACATTTTTCTCCTACCCTCAATATCGACATACTTGGCATTAAATGGCAGGATAAATTGACAAATAGTGAGGACATGATGCGTTCCAATATCCAAAGCATGTTCTCAATCCTTAGTGAAAGACGCCTGAGATGGCTAGGACATGTAAAAAGAATGAGCTCTGGTCACATCCCCAAGGACCTTCTATATGGATAACTGGCATCGGAAAAGAGGAAGACAGGTCACCCATGTCTGCAATTTAAAATGTCTGCAAAGGGACATGAAAGTATCCAGAATACGCACAAGCGACTGTAAGTGTAAGGCAGAAGACCGATCTAAGTGGCGCACACGGGCCGGATGAGAGGGCATCGAGGGCCACATCTGGCCCGACAGCCGTAGTTTGGAGACTCCTGAATTAAATGTTCATTAAATGCCACTTTTTTTACAATTTATATAATATTTATATTTCACAAGAATGTTTTTCAAGTGTGTAATAGTTATAGATAAACAATTTGGGACATACGCTTATGTAAAATAAGGATGGCAAGGCAAGAGCAGCCTCCAACATCGCAAGGATGTTTAGGTCTCCAAAAACCTAAGCAGTAAGTTTTTAAAAAGTATTTTTAACAGCATGTGCTGCTATATGGAGCCAAGTCGTTGAGAACAACGACCGTAAACCTGACGAGAATCCAGTATTTTATTAACAACTGTCTGAGAAGGATTCTCAGAAATCACCTGCAAGCCCTGAAATAGAAACATGAAACACCTGGCGCCGAGAATTGGAGGCAGACCCATGAAAGCACGTTAATACTTGCGCAATTAAATTCTTCAGTTTTATAGGAAATAATTTCAACATAACTAATAAAGGGAATAGTTCATGTTAGTGACAAATATGCAGAAAATCCCTGAAAACTATTTGCATTTCCAAAAGCTTACAACTAAATTCAAGCTATCAAACTCATATGGCACCACTTACAATTCACTCCTGCGACGGGGCTCGAAATAATTGCTGTTCTCATACAAGTTTTTTCCTGCAGTTCTTGTTCTGTCAAACGTGACATCATCCTCATCGCTATGTCAAGCTCTTGGAAGTAACTTTGAGTTGAACAGTTTTTAGACGTCATTTACGAAATGATGGACTGGATGCTTCGTGGCACATCCTCCATGCCTCGCTCTTGCATGGCCACGACATATTCCGATAATGTACCCAAACCCAAGTTTTTTAAACAATGTTATCATTAGGCGGTGAATGTATTGCTCGGCCGCACATTGTTTTGCCAGCAAGTCTCTCATTTACTGCTGTAGCTCTGCATGGTCCGTGATGAGCTGTCGGACGAATTCACATTCTGTGCCACATTGTTAACAAAATATAAATCAGTCAATTCTCACAAAATCGAGGTTTAAAGTTTTTATTTTTAAAGATATACGACAGAAAAACTTTTTTTGAAAGGAATTCATTAAAGTTATAAATACATTAAAAGAAAATGATAAAATTGTGGGTTAGTCATCGATGTACTCGAACCACCTTATCTTGAGTCCATTCCACCATCAATAAATAAATGTATTTGATCGCGGAAATTCCCAAAACTTGAAATAAAACGTCCTTTTCCTGGAATAAACATCAAAATAAACGATGGAGCAGATTGTTTTTTTTCCACGAGTACCGGGAGATAAACGCCAGACGAAGTAGTTTGTTTCCGCTGACGTAAACAGGATTGTGGAAACATTGTATGGCTCGCCATTTTCTTCTCTGTTGCCCGTGATCCCAAAGGATTAAATTCCGGCGGTCTGCTCAAGGAAGAACATAATTATTTGTGAGCAGCGTAAGCGTGGGTTTATTGGAGCACAAAGTGTTCTCGTCTATTAGTTCAAGTTGACACAATTAAATGGTGTAAGAATAATCGAATTTAGTTTTCAGGTGAAGTATCCTGGGGACAAATAGCGAATCTATACTAATAAAAGGGAAAGCCCCCACTGACTGACTGACTGACTGACTGACTCACTGATTCATCACTAATTCTCCAACTTCCCGTGTAGGTAGAATCATGAAACTTTGGGAAGTTGTTGGGTACCCTCTGACTACGAAAATTGGCTAAAAAGAACTTTGAAAATCTCACTCATGTGGGGCCGGGGGCCCAAAATTTTTTTTGCCTACATCACTAATTCTCCAAATTCCCGTATAGGTAGAAGCATGAAACTTTAAGAAGTTGTTGGAGACACTCTTAGGACAAAAAATGGCGAAAAAGAATTTTAAAATTCACACGCATGGGGGCCTAGGCCCCAAAACTGTTTTTCTCCTTATATAAGCTATATGCTAATTAAAAATCAATAATTCATCTATTTCCCGTGTAGGTAGAAGCATGAAACTTAAGAAATGTTTTGAGTACAACGATAATTGGGAAAAGAGAATATTAAATTTCCCACTCATGGAACTGGGGCCCCAAAAACGATTTTTTCATTAAATGAGCTATATAAACATTGAAAATCACCAATTCTCCTATTTTCCGAGTAGGTAGACTCATCAATTGTTGAGGAGTTTATAAATACACTTTCACGATGCTAGCAGGTGAAATAATTTTTAAAATTTCTCTTACAGGGGGGCTGGGGGCCCAAATTTAAAAACTAAAAATCACTATTTCTTCCATTCACCATGTAGGTGGAGAGCATGAAACTTTAGGAAGTTGTTGAGTTTAATCTTCCGATGATAATTGGCGAAAGAGAATGTTAAATGTCAACTCATAGAGGTACGGGAGCCCCCAAAAATGGGGCCCCATAAAAAAATGTGTCCCCTTGTATGAGCTATTTACAAATTGCAAATCAATAATTCTCCTATTTCCCGTATAGTTTGAAGCATTAAACTTTTTAAATATTTTGAGTACATGCTTCCGATGATAATTGGCAAAAGAGAATGTTAAATTTCCCACTAATGGGGGCCGGGGCCCCCAAAACATTTTTTCTATATATGAGCTATAAAAAAAATTGAAAATCACTAATTCTCCTATTTCCCATATAGGTAAAAGCATGAAACATTTGAAATTTTTTTAGTACAAGCTCCCGACAATTTGCAAAAAGAATGTTAGAATTCCCTCTAATTGGGTACCGGGGGCCCAAATATATTTTTTCTTATATTAAAAAAAAAAAAAAACTTATCACTAATTCTCCAATTTTCCGTGTAGGTAGGAGCATGAAACTTTGGGTAATTGTTGAGTACCCTCTCAGGACAAATTTTGGTGTAAACGAATTTTAAAATTCACACTCATGGGGGCCGGGACCCCAAAAACGTATTTTTTTCTTATATGAGATTTATAAAAATTGAAAATCACTGATCCTCTTATTTCTCGAGTAGGTAGACTCATCAAATGTTGAGGAGTTTATAAATACACTTTCACGATGCTAGCGAGTGAAATAATTTTTAAAATTTCTCTTACAGGGGGGCTGGGGGCCCAAATTTAAAAACTAAAAATCACTATTTCTTCCATTCACCATGTAGGTGGAGAGCATGAAACTTTAGGAAGTTGTTGAGTTTAATCTCCCGATGATAATTGGCGAAAGAGAATGTTAAATGTCCACTCATAGAGGTACGGGAGCCCCCAAAAAATGGGGCCCCATAAAAAAATTTGTCCCCTTGTATGAGCTATTTACAAATTGCAAATCAATAATTCTCCTATTTCCCGTATAGTTTGAAGCATTAAACTTTTTAAATATTTTGAGTACATGCTTCCGATGATAATTGGCAAAAGAGAATGTTAAATTTTCCACTAATGGGGGCGGGGCACACAAAATATTTTTTTCTATATATGAGCTATAAAAAAATTGAAAATCACGAATTCTCCTATTTCCCATATAGGTAGAAGCATGAAAAATTTGAATTTTTTTTAGTACAAGCTCCCGACAATTGGCAAAAATAATGTTAGCATTCCCTCTAATTGGGTACCGGGGGCCCAAATATATTTTTTCTTAAATTAAAAAAAAACAACTTATCACTAATTCTCCAATTTTCCGTGTAGGTAGGAGCATGAAACTTTGGGTAATTGTTAAGTACCCTCTCAGGACAAATGTTGGTGTAAAAGAATTTTAAAATTCACACTCATTGGGGCCCGGACCCCAAAAACGTATTTTTTTCTTATATGAGATTTATAAAAATTGAAAATCACTGATTCTCTTATTTCTCGAGTAGGTAGACTCATGAAACGTTGGGTAATTGATAATCACACTTTCCCGATGGTAGAAGATGAAAACATATTTCAAAATATCTCTTACTGGGGGCCGGGGGGTCAAATGTAGTTTATTTCCTAATATAAACTATTTAAAAACTACACATAACTAACTCCCCCATTCTCCATTTAGGTAGAAGCATAAAACTTTGGGAAGTTGTTGAGTACAATCTCCAGATGAAAGTTGGCGAAAGAGAATGATACATTTCCACTCACAGGGGGGCCGGGGGCCCAAATATAATTTTTTCTTATATTAAAAACCGACTCATCACAAATTCCACAATTCATCGTGTAGGTAAAAATATAAAACTTTAGGAAGTTGTTGGGTACCCTCAAAACGACGAAAATTGGCGTAAAATAATTTTTAAATGCATGCTCATGAGGGCCTGGGCCCCAAAAAAACGTGTTTTTTTATTTATATGTGCTATAAAAATTTGAAAATCAATAATTCTCCTATTTTCCAAATAGGCAAAGGCATGAAACTTTGGGGGTTTGTTAACTACACTTCCACGATGGTAGCAGGTGAACAATTATTTAAAACATTCTTTACTGTGGGCTAGGAGGCCAAAATGTAGTTTTTCCCTAATATTAACTATATAAAAATTAAAAATCCCTAATTCTCCCATTACCTAAGTAGGTAGAAGCATAAAACTTTAGGAAGTTGTTGGGTACCCTTTCGCGACAAAAATTAGCGTACTATAATTTTAAAATTCTCACTCATTGGGGCCGGGACCTCAAAAACGTGTTTTTTCCAAATATGTGCTATATACAAATTGAAAAGCACTATTTTTCCTATTTCCCAAAAGGTAACGCATAAAACGTTGGGGATTTTTTAAATACACTTCCACGATGGCAGCAGGTGAAATAATATTTAAAATATTCCTTGGTGGGCGCTGGGGGCCAAAATATAGTTTTTTTATGCACTCACTCACTTATCGCTAATACTCCATCTTCCCGCAGGAAAGCGCGGGCAAATTGCTAGTATATATATAATGTATGCTTAGCTAATAGTAAAATACAGGTTACCAACAGTTATAGCTTCATGCATTGAAATTATATTTACAAAAATCTTACTTATTATTATGAATGTTTTAACAGTAAAAACTTTTACATATTTTAATTAAATCCAATAAACAAGTTATTTTATTATTTTTTAAAATTTTGCGTGAGACTAGACTAATTACTTTTTCAACTATTCAAAATAATTTTGAACAAAAGGACCTTTCTTTAAAATAAATATGTTTTTGTAAAGAATTAAGTTATTTATAATGTTGTTTTCTGAAATTCTGGGGCAATTGTCTTTAAAAATGAAACAGTTATTGAAAAAATCGGATAAAAAAGTTTACAAACTGGTCATCAATTTTTAGTAACATATATAGTACTAGCCGACCCGCGGCGTAGCATACGCCACTAGTGATTTAGTGACGGGTGAAGACTTTCTGAAAAACACAGTTGTCCAAATAAAAAAAAACTCGAAAAATGATAACTAGACTTCTGTTCAAGATGAAATTGGTGGGTTTTTTTTTTAGAAAGCTTAGAGTTAGCACTTCGAAATGATATATGTTTTAGAGTTTTATGACAATATCTATTTTTTTTTAAAGTTGCTACTATGTTGTGTGGCAGCGTGACCAATATATTAGTTATAAAATGATTTATTGATAATTGCATTGATACTGTTAAGGTATTAAAAATGTACGAAGTATTATGTTGTGTTATGATCAGGTACTTTTGAGCAGTCATGGTATACAGGGTCTTGTACGGAATAAATGACGCATGCCAATGGCGGTTTAACTTTGGATGTCATGTCTGTGTCATGCTGTATAGTTCAATATATTTTTTTACTTGTGTATTCTTTTATTATTATTTTTATCGAGCTTTTATGCCTTGAATATCAATATATTTTGTTTATAACAATTAAATATTATCAAATACTGTAACTAGTTTCATGGGAAGTTTCAAAAGGGTAAGAAAACTAGTGCGACGCAGGGATGGTGGAGTTTCACATTTAATAACGTGATAAGTTTTTATTTGAACTGACTAATGACAAGGTTCTGCATATTTTTTTCCCGATGAAGTTTACGTACATTTTTTCTAGATATGATTTTTAAGGCACAACAAAATAACAATTTGTCATCCCCTTTGTTAATCACGCCAAACATTCTGTGCTTTGTTTTTAAATAAATCTTGAGATGTAATTTTTAAAAATAACGAAAAGTTAAGTTTTATTCATTAAATGAATGCCGTCATCAATGCTCTTTGACTAGGGTGTCCAATGTCTGGCCAGTGGGCCAAACACGGGCCGAGTTTAAATTTTAACTAGCTGACGGCCTCATTTTAAATAACTAATTGGCGGAGCATATTTTTGTAACGACATCATACTTATTTTTTTTAAAAAACGATACATCGTACTGTTTTGAGTATCGCAATAGATGGCATAGATCTATAACATTTGATTGTTTACCAATTGCTAGTTTTTAAGTCTTAAGGAGACTATTCATCATGGAAAACACGGAGCGACCTATTCCAGAACTATCTGACCCTGCTTGGCTGGCAGATTTTGGATTTTTAGTTAATGTGACAAGAAATCTAAACTTTCTCAACATCAATCTTCCAGTGCCAACAGCAGTGGTAATCCTATTATATTCAGAAATCAAGGCCTTTGGAAACACGCTGAATTTAATTTTTCAAATGTAGCCTAATACCAGATATTTCGCCCCCTTACAGGAAATCGTGATAATTTTTACAGAAAGAAATTGCAATGAGCGACACCAGATGTAAAGGTTGATGTCATATCAATCAATGGATGTGAATATTTAAGACGCTTTCAGGACTTGGCAACTATTGAAGAGGAATTTGATTTTGTCTTTACCTTTCTCTGTGGACCCCATGATGCTCCAGGCCATCTCTAACTAGAATTCATAGAGACGACAACAGTTTTTTCTTGTTGCCTTTTTACCGCCAGGCTGGATTATGACAGATTCCAAGAAAGTCGAACATTACTAAGAAAATACTCAGCTATTTCGGCTTAACACGTGTGAGCAGACTTTATCAGATATGACGTTTAACAAGAATCGTGTGAGGACGAGACTTAGTGACTCTCACCGGTGTGATATCATGTAGTATCAAACTAGTGGCTGAGAGCCAGAACTCACATATTCACTGCATTCAAGCTCTCAGTTTCAATTTTCACATTAAAATTTTCCAATAAAAAAATTCTCAAAATATGTCATTTTTGTTTATTATCTTAATCCGGCACCCGCACGTGTTTACTATATGTAATAAATCCCGCGATGCTAAAGGGTGTGGACTCCCATGCTCTAAGAAGAAACAAGCCATTATTTATTCAACGCGGTCATTCACCTTAACGTACTTAATCATTAATTAAAATCATTCCCTATTGAGAGATTCAGATAAGATAAACACGCAATACATTAATCGTTGTATTCCATTCTTAAATTATCGTATTTTTCCGTGCTACATTTTTTCCCAACTTCATCGAAATCTGTAATGGGACAAATCGGGTTTCAATTTTGACAAATTGTCAGGGGCAACATAAAAAAATAAATAAAATTGATGTGGAATTATTTTTTTAGTCAGTTTGTAATAGATGTGGGAAAACCGGGGGGAGGAGGCCAACGAAACAAAAGCTAGTTCTTATATTCTACCAGTCCACACAGGGTAATTACTAATTCATTTTTACCTTTAAATGAACATATATCAAATTCGTATAGTAATCGAATTTTTCTGCTAACACGTATTATAAAGAACTTCAGCTTGAAGTATATACTTCTTAAGACCCGAAAGTTTTATCATAACTATATTTCTTGAAATATTTTTAAAAGGCATTTCTTAATCCCTTCATTTTCTTCAGTGCCAATGCCTCAATCACAAAAGTAGTGTCAGTATGGTTAGCTCCGTGATAACTAGGTCCCAGTAAGACATCAATGGTTTTGGTTGCATGTCTACATGAACAGAAGGGAATTATTGAACCCAAATATTATGAATGTACTGTTCCTGGGGTATAGTTAGTTATATATAGAATTAACAAATCCCTATTATTTTGATATGACGTGATTGATGGCTTTTAAATTTCGTCACTTACTTTCTGTGCCTTACTCCATAAAGCCAACACTCAATTTTGTTTTCCTTTATTATACCACCTCTTCATCATAGCGAATTTCATCCACACTTCAATCTTTGCCGCAGACAAGTCTTTAATCGTTGCATCAGAAAACATGTCTAGCAGGAAACTCAAAATTTCCCTTGACAAGATTAAAAGAATACAAAATTCCGCTGACTTTTTCTGTGTACGCTTTGAACGTGAGTCATTTATTATCAACATTCAATCAAATCCCCATTAAAGAAATAACGTCTGTACCGAATGACATTGATCAGAGCTCAAATCTCCTACAAATAGCTGTTGTTTTTTTAACTGCAGGAAATCTTGCATTTTAAAAAATACCTTAGTGTTCTTTAAAAATTTCAATATTTAAAAAAAATCAGAAGAATAATCAAGGATGGGCTGACGTAGACCTTATATAGAATTACCAGAAGTGTCATCAAAGTACGTTAGTCTTTCATATTCGTTTCTATAATTCTTTAAATGTGCTTGAATTATTCCATTGTTTTTGATAAGTGGACCCTGAAAACTCAATCCCATTTTAATACCGAGGAAAAATCTTACCTCTTTGATGTCCGTTATTTCTCTCTAATTACCTGTTTCTTTGTACATCCGCACCGGGGTTTGGAGAATCGATGGATTCGTTTTTGCACTCCCGCTCGGACAGCGGTTCAAGTCTTCGGTTTAAGTCTTCGAGACAATTCAGAATCTGAAGTGACAGGTCTTTTTAAAGGTAATATTTGATTGTGGGTGTCGGTGTGTTTGTGCGTGTTTAAGTGCACGCACACCTATTCTTTCTGTTAGTGTCAGCTTCCCAGATCTGTTCAAATAAGTTTATTACATAGTTTTTGTTCAATTTTGTTTATTATCTTTTAATAGCAGTATAGAAACATACACATTACTGCACACCAATAGAAGAGCAACAATTTTTAATACTTAAAGAACTAGTGTATTAAGGTATGGGTTGGTTTCAGAAACTTGATTGCGTGGAATTCAGAATGTTGGGATATAATTTCAAATATCAATATACTAGAAAGCAGGGCCTTTTGTAAATAATAGGGGCGCAGTAATTACTGATTAATTAATAGATTAAACACTAACAATTTTAATCGATTAAAACTAATAATTTGAGTTATTATAATCTTTGTTACTTACATACTTTTTCCATGATATTATTATTTTTTATTTAGACGCGCATACGTAAACAAAAAATGTTTTCCGTCCTTATTTCTTGCATAGCAGAACGAATTTGCAGTGTTACGTCACACAATTTGGGAGCCATGGAATTACCGCGACTTATCCGATTTCGCGAAAAAATGAATCGGAGCTTAACGGGATCTATATATGCGTAGTAAAATACCTGTAAAATAAATGGCAAATATTTGATGAATCGATTAATTTTTTCCGATTAATCGAACACACTTTTTAAATCTGAACCAGCCCTGGTAACTAATAGTATATATGTAAAATGGCATTATCTTTGCATGTTGTGTGAAGACTTTGTGTTGTTTATGGCCTTTACAAGGAAGTGAATAAATATCTCCAAGAATGACAATTGTACGGATAAAAATGACATCAGTTGACCGACATTGCCCCGTTTGTTTCACTGGTGATCGCCTTTGTCTTATTGATCTTCATGGTGATTCTCCTTCACCTGTTTATTGTTTTGGTTACTGCTACAGGGGTCGCAATTTGATGAGGGTTATTGTTATTTGATTTCCTGCTCACTTGTTTGTTTGTGTTACTCCCCAGAGGTTAGGCTGTTGATGTCATTTGTCAGATCTTTGTTGACAATTGACAACTGCACACCTTGGACATGGAGGGTAGTGAAAGGGAGACAATATCAGTGTTAGGAAATCAGGGTCAAGGCATGAAGGAAGAGGGGCAATAATTTGAAGACTACAATTTTTAAAAACCTGAAATTTATAACATAATTTTATATATATTTTCAAAGCTTATTTAAAAATTTCTCTCTGCAAAATAAAAACGAAAAATAAACTTTAAAAGAAAAAAAAAGCTTTTTAAAATTTTAAATTCACACCATTTCTTGTAGTTCATTACTTACAGAAATTCTGGGCAGATGTTACCATCAGTGATGTTTAATTGCGAAAACTAATTGTAACTTTTACTGTGTCTACTCCTTACATACTATTGGCGCTCACTGTGTATGCACTCTTCTTCATTTTCAGTGCGTTCATATCTATGATATCTCATTCATTCTACAATTGTAACTGCCGATGTTGCAAAATAAATCCTCCCCCATACACAGTCTTTTTGTTGATTGTTCTGTATTTGATTGCTCCTTCTGCAGTATTCTTTACGTTCTTAAGTAGTTTTCTTCTTTCATCGCATATCTCTAGGATATAAGTGGAGACCCATGGTTTTTTTTATGGCATGTTTTTTGCCAAGTATATCTTTTGCTGTCTCAATTATTGTGGTATTGAAGGTATCAGTGATTAGATCTAAGTCCATATCCTTTTCCGATTCACAAAGTGTGGTCAGTGGAGCAAATTTCCCTCCAATTTTTGCCCTGAACGCCTCTGCGATTACCGGATCTTTCAATTTTTCAAGGTCGAAGCGTAATCGTGTATTGCTTTGTTTTGCTATCCTTTTCAGGTGTAGATGGAAAGTCATCAGCACCAGGTTATGGTCGCTGCCGATATCCGCTCCAGGGAAGCTTCTAGTATTAGCTGCTTTAATGCATGATTTAAATCGTCTTTTGACCAGTATGTAGTCTATTTGGTTACTATGTTCCCCGCCTGGGCTGTGCCAAGTCCATATTCTGGATTTTTTATGGTGACCAATTGTGTTAGCTAGAAGGAGAAGAACAACAATCAACAAAAAGATCAGGAAAGAAATGAATAAAGCAAAAGCAAACTGGATAGAACAACAATGCTCAGACATCGATGATAATCTACAGAGAAACAACTCAAAAAAGGCTTACAAGATTGTCAAAGATCTGACATCCACCAAGCAAGGTCGCATCTCAACAATTCAAGATAAATCTGAGAAATGTATTACAGAAGAACAAGAAATAATAAAAAGATGGACCGAATACTGTTCTGAGCTATACAATGAAGACTCAAAGGGCGACAAATCAGTGCTCAATTTCCCAACGTCATCTAACATGGACATGCATTACATTCTCCGTGATGAGGTGGAGCTTGCTGTGCGAAAGCTGAAAAAGGGGAAATCGGCTGGAGCAGACAACATCCCAGGTGAACTGATTCAAGCAGGAGGTAACCCAGTAATAAACATTCTAACTAGCATGTGCAACAAGATCTGGCAGACAGGAGAATGGCCAACACCCTGGACTCAATCGCTGGTTATAACGCTCCCAAAGAAGGGTAATCTACAATTGTGTCAGAACTACCGCACAATTAGCCTGATCAGTCACCCCAGCAAAGTCATGCTCATGGTAATACTAAACAGACTAAAACCACAAGCAGAGCAGATCATTGCAGAAGAACAAGCAGGCTTCAGAGCAGGAAGGAGCACAACAGAGCAGATCTTCAACTTGCGAGTGCTCTGTGAAAAACATCTGCAACACCAGAGGGACCTCTTTCATGTCTTCATAGACTTCAAAAAGGCGTTTGACAGAGTGTGGCATGCAGCACTGTGGGCAACCATGCACAAGTACAATATTAACGCCAACCTCATTACTGTGATCAAGAACCTATACAACAGAGCATCCAGCGCAGTACTCTACAACAGCAAGCTGGGAGATTGGTTCAAGACCACTGTTGGTGTTAGACAAGGGTGTTTACTCTCCCCCATCCTCTTCAACCTCTTCCTAGAAAGAATTATGACTGATGTGCTCGAAGACCATGTCGGAACGGTCAGCATCGGAGGAAGGATCATAACTAACTTACGCTTCGCCGATGACATAGACGGCCTAGCTGGCAGCGAGGACGAACTAAAAGAATTCCTTGCAAAGCTAGAGAAGACGTCGAAGGCCTATGGCATGGAAATTAATGCAGAAAAGACCAAGGTCATGGCAAATAAGAATTTCACAAGTGAAATACGGATAAACGGTCAAAAACTCGAGGAGGTCCCTACCTTCAAATATCTAGGGGCTGTAATATCCGATGAAGGCTCAAAACCAGAAATTCTTGCCAGAACGGCCCAAACAACTGCAGCACTAAGCAAACTGAAAAACATCTGGCAAAGCAAGAAGCTCTCCCTGAGATCAAAGATTTGACTAATGCGCTCTCTGGCGATGTCAGTCTTCCTCTATGGTTGTGAGCTTGGACGCTCACCGCAGACCTCCAAAAAAGAATTAGTGCGCTTGAGATGAGATGTTTTCGAAAGGTATTAAACATCTCCTACACGGCGCAGATCACGAACAAAGCGGTCCGCGACAAAATAAGTGCTGTCATTGGCCCTTACGAGGACCTTCTCACCTCAATTAAAAAGAGGAAACTACGATGGTACGGACACGTGTCAAGATCTGGAGTTCTTTCAAAGACGATATTGCAAGGCACAGTCCAGGGAAGAAGGAAAAGAGGCAGACCAAGGAAGAGTTGGGAGGACAACATCAAAGAGTGGACCGGCCTTTCATTTAGCGATTCCCAGAAGGCAGCTCAGAACCGTGACACTTGGCATGAGTTAGTGCGCAGCTCAAAATGGTGCCCCAACGACCTAGCGTCGGGTTAAGGGATAGTTCAAGTTCAAAAGTTCATACACAGTCTCCCCCAGGAGGTTCCATTTAAAAAAAAACTCTCCCCCGGAGAAAATATTTTGCTCCCAATTAAAATAAATCCTCCCCTACCCTGTAAAATAATGTCTCCCCCAAAATAAATCCGCCCCCATCACACTTTCGATATTAAACAAAGAGATCATTGAAAAACAAAAGAATTTAGGATACTTACTTTTGTATTGCTGTAATATTCATAATTGTTTACTATAATACTATTTATGGCAGTGGCGTAGATATACAGAGATATGAGGGGCTGAGGAACATATCGGTTGAGACTTCTCAGGGGGGTAACATAATTTGAAAATTGCTTAATTACTTGATTTTTTTTCACCACTGTACAAATTGACGCGCATGGAGTTTTTGGTGTATAAGGGCAATTGTTTTGTTTCATAAAGCAAGGATTAAGTCTTTGAAGGCATGAGTTATTGTTGTTATATACGGCCAAGTCACAAAAACGCCGGGTTTTTAGACATCCTTTGTTGAAGTAGGGGGAAAAGGGGTGGGAGTGACCCAATTAAGTAAAGACACATAGGGGGCTAACAAAAATCAGGCTACGCAACTGACCTGTTTAACCTATAACCCGATTATACTGTGTTTTTTTTAACTCTGTGAATAGTGTGTGTTTAGAGAAGCAGGGGCGAGGCTAAAATAGAGGGGTGGTGCTGGTGGTGCTGACAGCACTGGGTGACACTATAACAAGGGGTGACATTCCTGTTATGTGGCACTTGAATTATAGATGGAGTTTTATTGGTTTAGTCGTGATGGGGTGACATTTGGGCTTATAGCAGTGGGTTACAGACGCTCCAGTTCTTGCAAATACGGAATCCCTCCATGTTCACAAATTCGTCTCCAGCTCCGGGTTCGGCCATATTTCACTATATTATTATAAATTCGGTCAAATCCTAGTATTAATATATATATATGTGTGTGTGTGTGTGTGTGAAAATACTACTATTTTCCTTACATTAAAATAAAATTTAATTAGAGTTTGCCTTAAAACTTTAAATTTAAATTTATCATTTCAAATAATTCATTGCAGGACATTACAATAATATCAAGCGCTAACGTAAATAATTTTGAAACAATTAAATAACATAGCCTACAAACAAATACGTACAAAAATGTGAAGTAAGTGATGATCTTACAAAATGATTAGCGAAAGTTTTAAACGTATCAACGTTTCACGTTTCCTTTGTCCACGTTTGACTGTTCTATCTTTGGGAAACAAGATGACAATTATTTCACACACACACAACAGCGCATGTCATCAATAAAAAAAGCCCACCTCTAAGCTACACCTTCAATCTCTTGGGCCTTAATTAAGGTAATTGACTTTACATCTAATTAATTCCACGGCACGCGAATTTCAAACTAGCTAAGTGTGCGCCTCACCTAAACCCATGTTACACAATAAATTTAACGTATCGGTGGACTCCAACCCTAGATACGACACTCATTGTTTAAACGTGTAAACGAATTTTTTGTGTTTAAATTTTAGCATGTGCTGTGTTTCTTGAGAAAAATTAATCCCATTTAAAGGTTTTTCACTATTTTTTAAAAAGTAAACTTTAATTATTTTTTTAAAATCCACAAACCTTGGCTACTTGGATTTGCTAATTTTTTTGTTGCTGTAAATGTAGTAAACTCTATGGGTAGAAGACTAGTGATATTTTTTAATTATTATAATGCACAAATAGAAAAAACAACTTTCATTTAAATCCTAACTCGTGTTACAAACGTAAAGAAAGACTTCGATGCAACGTTCTCGTATTAATTAATCATCTTTATATTTCATTATATTTGTTTCTTATTCTTTTTAATAACTCTGAACAATTAACCAAATCTAAATATATGTCTTTACGGGTATACACCCTCTTAACCCACAAATAGCTAAGCCCCTGACTAAGCTTATGATTGTTGAATTCCCAATAATCATACACAAATGCATGTCGAACAAATACAAATTATGTTATAAGTCATAAAGTTTAATAAAACAATTATTTATAATTTCAAATAATTAAGGGGAGGATTTATTTTAGCAGGGGAGATTTCATTTTAAAACAATTTCTCCGGGGGCGAAATTGTTTTAAAATAAACTCTCCGGGGGAGACTTTATTTTGGGGGAGACTTTATTTCGTGACACCGGCAGGTTTTCTCGTCTTAATTTTATTTACCGTAATAAAGTACGATCTTAACTCGAACTCTGCATCCATGGCACACGTTAAGTAATGATATCGTTGCCGAACATTTCAGCAATTTTCATGGTTGGGCCAGTCAGGTTGTGATGAAGTGCCAATGCTTCACGCAATCAAACTGTCTTGAAGTGCCCGTGCTTCACGCTATAAAAATGTCATGAAAACCCGTGCTTCACGCCATCAAACTGTCATGAAGTGCCCGTGCTTCACGCGATCAAACTGTCAAGTGCCCGTGCTTCACGCCATCAAACTGTCCTGAAATGCCCGTGCTTCACGCCATCAAACTGACATGAAGTGCCCGTAATTCACATCAACAAACTGACATGAAGTGCCGTCATCAAACTGACATGAGGTGCCCGTACTTCACGTCATCAAACTGACATGAAGTGCCCTGCAACTCTAAAGTGAATAGCACACAAGCATCTTCCTAACATGAGTCCTTGAAATCAAATCAAACGAGATAAAGTGAGTTGACGGGGTGGGGAGGAGGACAACTGGGTCAAGGTAAAGCGTCCGTAGTAACGGCGTTATTGTTATGACGATTTCCGACCCCGACCCATATTTGGCTGCTCAGACGGAAGACTTGCCAGCCGTTATTAACCTTGGGTTAAGATTCGCTTTTAGGTTGTCGGTTCAGTTTCATTCACGCTCATAAAGAATGCAAATGAGAAATATTCGATTTGAAAAGTTTTGAAGGTAAAAATTTAAAAGGGGTTGAAAAGATATTCCCAAAAGGATTTTTTAAAGTTGCCCAAAACACCTCGCATCAAGGAATTTTATAGTAATTTACTACAATGTTCTTTGCCAAAACGACGTAAATTTCAAGAATGAATAACATCGCCGCTTTACCAATCCCGAGAATCCGATTTTTATCTCTGCTCATACAATAGGAGAATAAGTAAACTTACACACTTTGTCTTCAATGACAGAGTCCTAAAAACTATAGTGACATAGTCATATTGACTTAGGTGTCCGGAACGGTGATTGAACAGCAAGTTAACAAGTCTGTCGTCCCTTTACTGACGATGAGTACCTGACTCTAAATAAATCAGGTTTTAAAATCATAATAAAATGCACGCGTATCGTAAAATTGTGCATCGGTGGCAACACCATCAAATTACAATTATTTAAGCTTAATAACACGCAATGTATAAATTCTACATTCAACGCCTATGTTGTAGCATCTAGAGTCATATAAGTAAGCCAACCGCTTAATGAAACAAAATTATAATTAAAGGTTTTATGAACTTTTGTAACGCAATTTGCTTGGGAATTGTGGTTATACATTTGAAATGTCTGTGCACATGTGAGCTTGCACACGCAACTCCTCCTGAACCAAAGCAGATAGAGGGTTCGGGTCTTTTACTTGTGTTTATTATTATTTTTTGGTCAAAGATGCAACCAGTGATGTAGATAGGGGAAGAAGGTGTAGACCGCACCGTGTAACACCATCCATGGGTACTGACACCAAACTTGGATCATTCAAAGTTACAACATTAAAACTGATTGATTTAGGAATTTCATAAGCGGGTAACCAAATACATGTTCCTGTTGTTATCTATCTAATTTCACAATGTTTTTAAATCTCGTTGTTGTTTTTAAAAATTTAATTTACTTGGGAGGGGGGGCAAAAAAGTTTCTGTTTTATTCTGTTTAACGCCGTTTAAATAACTTTTGTAGTGACAGGTAGCAGCATGTATCCAAACTCCGAGAAGTGAAGTTTTTCATTGGCACGACATACAATGTAGTCGGGCTGTTTTCGATAAAAAATCATTAAATGCATATTACATTTCCTTAGACTAGGGCTGGTTTTGATTTTTTAAAATGTTCGATTAATGGTAAAAATAATTGAGTAATCGATTAATTTCGATTAATTATATTTTTATAACGTACTTGTAGATCCCAATTAGTCGCGATTATTATTTCGCGAAATCGGAGAAGCTAATTGGTACGTACGAATAGGGGTGGCGGTCCCGAAAATGTGCAGTGTTCAACAGGGGTGAGGTGGGAACGAAAATACCAGTTTTTGTGCGTACGTAATATAGGTATGGGCCCAGAACTAACCTTTTTAATAGCCTATCTCTGTGAACTTCAATTAATACTATTTATTATCCTTGTCATAATCGGAATAAGCAGTTTTTAATATTTTATCAAGAAGATGTCCCAGGATGTCAATGTAACACAAAGCTAATCAAATCTTGTAACGTTTGTAGATGTTGAGTATTTCGTATTTTGACCGGGATCTTCAAAACTTTTAAATAAAATTTTAAATACTTTTTTTTTAATGAAAACACAAATACAATCTTTACTTCTCAAGCCACGTTACTGAACCATTTTGTTTTAAGTTATAATTTAATAATGCGGGCCGGTCTTTCCTTTATATGCTAATTACATAACTGAAGACTTTGATGTAAATCAAATCATGTTTTGTATTGCCACTCACAGAACCTATGAAGTATTAAACAAAACCCGTACTACTTCGTTAACTGACTTTATATATATATATATATA